>LPNX010694476.1:233935-338502 GCA_001517045.1 Pseudotsuga menziesii
TCCAATAGCCCTTCGAATTCACGTTCTTGATTATGAAAATGGGCCACGGGTTTGGGACTGTGTATTTAATTTTTTTTTTATGATTTGCAAATCACGTACGCGTTTTATAACTACATATCGCGAGCGCGTTTTGTAGTTATATAACGCGTACGCGATATGGCTTCCTATCCTACATGTTCCATGACATGTCAGGCTCGGGTTGAACCATACCAAGTGCTATGTCAAGCTTGGGTTGATGTATTTTTTGGTAACATGATCTTGTTTTTGAAAACTAGGATTGAATCTTAAAGGTCCCTCATCTTCTTGCACTGACCCCCCATTTCTCAGAATTTACATTGAGAAATTTTGGGTTCGTTACTGGGAGTGACTCTAACTGATGGGGATCATACAAAACTCAACATAATTGAATACCCACTGGATTCAACTATTGGACACTGCTGGTGGCACTTTGAGTGGGTTCCTAAATTATAGGGATTGATCCCGGAAGCACCAAAATTCATGCAAACAAGTGTAGTAGGTGGCATATGTCCACTAGATGTGTCCCCCATGCACTAGTGAAGTGATTAATACCTCCTAATCTAGGGAAATAAACAAATAGACTTATTTTTTCAAAGGAAGGATTACTAATAATCCGAACATAGTTAATAGGTTAAAGGATAAACTAGCTAGGATGTTGGATATGAAGGATCTAGGAACAACAAAACTAATCTTAGGCATGGAGATACACATAAACAAAAAAAATCATAAGTTGTGGTTATCACATGAGAAGCATGTGGAGAAACGAATTCAAAGATTCAGTATGGATAAAGTGAAATAAGTTAACATCGATTTTGTCTTCTCATTATAAGATTTCTTCGATTTTGTGTCCTAGTAATGATGAAGAAAACCAATATATGTCTTGTGTACCAAATGCTAATGTAGTGGGAAGTCTGATGTATTTGATGGTATATACTAGACTAGACATTTCACATGGGGTTGGATTCGTGAATGTATACATGGAAAATACAGGAAAAGAGGATTAGGCATCAATGAAATGGGTGCTTAGGCACCTCATAGGTACGTGATAGGTACAAGCAACTACTATATCACCTTTGACGATCCAAGTGATGAAGTTTTCGGTTATGTTGATTCAAATTTTGTAGGTGACTTGGACAAGAGGAGATCCACATCAGGTTATGTCTTTACTCTTACCAGTTGTCCTATAAGCCAGATGCCAAAGCTATAAGAGTTTGTTTCTTTATGCACTAGAGAGGCAGAACGTGTATCTTCCTCACATGCTTGCAAAGTGACAATTCGGTTGAAAGGTTTGCTTGGTGAGTTTGGAAGGATACAAAATAAGGTAAAAAATTTATGTGACAGTCAAAGTGCTATTCATTTGGATAAAAATATAGCTTAACGGTTGTAAAACAAAACATATTTATGTGAAGTATCATTTTGTAAGATAGGTTATTGATGAAGGTGGAGTACTTCTTGAAAAGGTCCACACTCAAAAGGATTGTGCAAACATGTTCATGAAACTAGTTACATTAGAGAGGATGTGGTGGTGCATAACTTCTCTCGGCTTGCAAAAATAAGGTGATGAAAGAGAAAAACAAGGTATCAGGTAAATTATTGTCAAGGTGGAGATTGCAGATAATGATGATAACCAATTTTCCAAAAAGATTGGAGTTGGCATTTTTTTAGTTTAGCAACAACTGATTTTTTCCTGGTGTATGGATTTAGCATTATCCAATTTTTTGTATTTTTTAATTTTTATTTCTTTAGGGAAACAAAAAATTAGAATGGACAATTGTATACGGCTATGTGTAAGTCCATAGAGGCAATAGATGACATTGAAGAGTTGATGTGAATCCAAAAGAGAAGAATAGCGACATGTTGCTGCAAAGAAGATTGTAATCTCCATATTTAAATAACAAGAAGACCAATACACTTTCTTTGTGGATATTTCTCTCTCGACGGTTTTACCATGTTAAATCTGTGTGTTCATTATTATGTGTTTGTCATTATTCTCTGTTTACTTTGTCTTTGATCTTTGTACACATGGGATTCACCTTGTTGAGCAATATCTTATTACATTCATTCATAAAGGGGTTTGGGGAGTACGGTATGAGGGTTTATAGGTATTGGGGGATATAAAAGGGGATTTCTAGTCAAAATAGGGAATATATCATAAAAATATGGTTTTTTAAATTGAAAATATATAATGAGAGGGGTCTCAAGAATTTTTTTTTTGTAGATAATTATCAATATTTAGTAAAATTAAAAATATTATTTAATATCCCATAAAAAAAGAGACTACGACAAGGTTTCATTAAGTGAAGAATCCCTTTGTCTATATTGTTTAAATTTCCACTATACAATAGTATTTGTTTCATTCATAAAGTTAAACATAACATTAAAATATATACTTGAGTATTCATATAGCCTTGTATTGATCTTTTTACTCTTGAATTAGGTTTCTCGATTTTATCAAAACTTTCGGCTATTGTGTTTGAACTTTCCTTTATTCTTACAATATAACATAAGTATTGGTTTCCCCTTGCTTCCCGATGGATCATTGGTACTGCGCACATTAAAAAGAATCTCGGTAATGGTCAATATCTTGTGAAATTTCTCAACCTTTGAGCTTGGAGTTCAGTTAAGACGGTTAAACTTTCTCACTTTCTGAATTTATATTATAAATATGATAATATTTAAAGGTTAATTAAAATTTTTTTGGGACCATGCTTTCTTGTTTGAATTGATCATAATAAAGGAATATCTATCAACCTGCTCAGTCATCCCTTCGTTTTCTTTATTCGGAACAATAATTTTTATATAATAAATAGGATACGAATAGCACGGAAACCATTAATTTATTTATATTTAAAAAATGGTAATTTTAATAATAAGAGATATCATTTTAATAAAAAAAATTATATTCTTACTTATATATATATTTTATAATTTGGGATAGAGAAAGAAAGAAAAAAAAGGCAATTATAATATATATAAATATTGATTTTTGATATTTAATAACATTTTACTTATAATCTATAGTTTTTAATCACAAGTTAAATAAATAAATTAGTAACCAAATTTTTAATATTAATAAAATATTAAAACAAAATTTTAAAAATAAAAACTATTAAAAAATATAACCAAATTCTAATGATGAAAACCTTTAGAGATTTAAATTATATAATATTTAACATAATTTAAAAACAAAAAATTAAAATCTATAATATTTAATTTAATTTAAAAACAAAAATTTTAAAATATATATATTTAATATAATTTAAAAACATAAATAATGTTTTTTAAGTCAATTGTTAATTATTTAATAAAAAATAAATTTAAGAAAAATCTAATGATGAAAACCATAAAAAATAAATTATAACTAAATAACCAATTTCTTAATACTTAATAAAAATATATATAAAAAAAATTTAATGACGAAAACCAAAAAAATGTATTAATCAAATTTTAATGCTAAAAACCATTAAGATTCAAACTAATAGTAATTTATTATATTTCCATCTGAATTTTCAATTAAAACCAGTAACGTGCACGTTAGAAAACCTTGATAAAGGAAAACTAAACTGGAGAATGACAAAATAGGCAGGGCAATATAGACAGAGATAATGGACCATGTAAGCATTCAAAATTTGTAAGCAACGAGTCAATCACAAATATTCCATGTTCAACAGGTGAAGGGTCATGAGCAAGGTTGGAATTTTATTTTAGTTCTTCTCTTCAAATCAAATTTTGTTGAGTTTTTTAGTTTTATTTTTTCAGTTATATAAGGTTTTATTAAAGAGATATTTTTTAAAGATGAAAATAATTTTTTTTATTAAAAGATTTAAGTAATGAAAAATTAGTGTTTATTATATACTTATATAAATCTAAACACAAATTAATAACACTCATCAACATTAAGCAATATACACCCATTGGTATGTATATTACCTGTAATTAAAATTTAAATTTAGATACAAGTTTCAAAGTTCAGCTTTAAAAACTTAAAAAAGTTGACAACTTATAAAAATAGCTAAACCTATTAAGAAAAAAAGTTTTGAAAATTTATTTACGGAAAAGTAAAAATGCCTTGACGTCCTCAAATTCCAACACTGATCCCATGAGGCATTCAAACATTATTTTTCGTTTCAACTTTGTTATCATGGAAATTGAAGTTGGAAACATATGTACTTACAAGCAAGCACCTCCCACCTCCCATACGAAAAAATAAATTTTTGTTAATAAATTTTTGTTTACTTCACGTGGCCAGCGCAAATGCAAAACAAACTTTAATTTCCGAAGACTGGCGATCAACACTATATAAGAAATGCCCGGCATTGGCCAGACGGTAACAGAGAGAATGTGGAGGCAACCCGCACAAGTGTCTGATGTTGTTACTGTTGACTGAGTGTTCGTATTCGTGAATTCTGAATACCAAGCGAGTACTGACTGCTAAAATGAGGAATTGCATTGATATTTTGAGTTGCTTGCTGTGGATCGGAGTACTCTGCTGCGTCCATGGCGGACTGGCCGAGTCATCTGGATTGAAGCCTGGAGATGTTTTTATGGGACAAACGATAGTGTCACCAGCCAATATATCTGCCATCGAGTTTCCCGTGGGAAGAATTCCAGAGAGAGCAGCGCATACCGATCATGGGTAAATATATTATCACCCACTGCAAATTTACAATCAGTTTGTTAATCTTTGTTTAATTTATCTTTCTAATATTTGGTGTATGTATTCCAACAGACATAGGAGAATCCATAACAGCACAAAATCAGGACGAAAGCTGGGCGGCGTTTTGTCATGCACATCTGGTAATCCCATTGATGATTGCTGGCGCTGTGACCCCAATTGGCGACTCAACAGAAAACGACTCGCAGAGTGCGGCGTTGGTTTTGGCAAGGATGCCATTGGAGGTAAAAACGGCAAGTTTTATGTCGTTACGGATCCCGGTGATGATCCAGTGAATCCGTGGAAAGGGACTCTGCGTTATGGTGTTATTCAAACAGAGCCTCTCTGGATCATCTTCAAGAGAAGCATGGTCATCCGGCTGAAGGAAGAGTTGATCATGAACAGTTTCAAAACGATCGATGGACGTGGGGTCAATGTCCACATTGGTCAAGGCGGTGCCTGTATCACCATTCAGAATGTGACAAACATCATCATTCATGGCATCCACATAAACGATTGTAGGCCTGCAGGAAACGCCCTTGTAAGAGATTCTCCAACGCATTACGGGCTTAGGCAAGTTTCCGAGGGAGATGGGATTACCATCTTCACAGGAAGGGATATCTGGGTGGACCATTGCTCTATGTCAAACTGTGCGGACGGTCTTATTGACGTAGTCGAGGCATCCACCAACGTCACCATTTCAAACAACCACTTCACTGATCACAACGAGGTGGGTGACCTTACATTCAGTATTCTTTAATTATTTTTTCTTCTACATTTTAGGGCTAGATGCAATGTTGCTAGGGGTATAGTGTATGGGCTGGATGCAATGTTGCTAGGGGTATAGTGTTGTCTGTTGGATGTGCTGCTTGAAATCTTTGCTCTGTAATATGAAATTCTTACAATATACATCTTATTGTAAAGGGTATATTGTTGTCTCTTATATCTAGAAGCGCTTGCTTGAAATAATTGCAGTATACATGTCCTTATGAAATATTGCAATGAATATATTACTGTCAATTGGATCTTGAGCTGAGCAATATAATATGTTCTGCATATCTTGTTCTTATGAAATATTGCAATATTGCTGCCAGTTGGATCTTCAGCTGAGCAATACAATATGTTATGCATATATTGTTGATCCTCAACATGATAAGATTATCTCTGGTTCTGATCTGCTCTGTAGGTGATGCTAATGGGTCATAATGACGACTATGCTGATGACAAGATCCTGAAGGCAACCATTGCATTTAACCATTTTGGCAAAGGTCTCAATGAACGAATGCCAAGGTATATAGTTATTTATTATTTTAAAAACCCTAATTTTCCACATCACTTTCGCTTTCCTCACCAAGAAGGAAGAGCATGGCATTGTTAGTACTATTATTAATTACAAATTAATCCAGGAACGAATCTTGTGTTTGTAGGTGTCGATTTGGACACTTCCATATAGTGAACAATGACTACACTCAGTGGGAAGATTATGCCATCGGTGGAAGTGCAAGCCCTACTATCTTGAGTCAAGGCAACCGATTCCGCGCGCCTGCGAATCAATTCAAGAAAGAAGTTACCAGGCGGGAGAACATCGACATGCAGAACAATGAATGGAAGAATTGGAACTGGAAATCAGAGGGTGATTTGATGCTCAATGGAGCAACATTCGTGGAATCAGGAACATGGGAGGATTCTGCGTATACAACCACATACAGCTTAGCACCGAGGAGTTCAGGTCTTGTGCCAGAGCTTACCCGGAACGCAGGCGTACTGTCATGCAGGAAAGGATCTATCTGCCAACATCGTCCTCGCCGTTATAAGCATTAAGTTTGAGTTAACTCGGTGGAACGATAACATTTCCAAAGTTATGTGCAAAATGCATTGTACGCCATAGCTCTAACAATAAAGTGTGAAGAACATAATCCCTAGTCCATGCTGTTAGCAACTTTCAGCTACAGCTATGATCAATAACTCCAGCATTCCAGTGAAAGAGTGTTTTACTTTCTAGAATAAAGTTACAGCATTGTATTCATCTCTTGGAGCAATTTGAAATTCATGCGTGCTCAATATCATATCCTTGGGTTGTATTGTTAGCAAAATGATATATGTTTCAGCAATTTTTGTCTTTTTGACATTTTAATGAAAAATGTATGAATACAACTGAACCCTTTCACAACTGTTATATTGACCTTAACACTTACGCAACCTAAGATTATTATTGATGATAATATTGACATCTAGCGAAACCAGTTGTTTGAACTGTTGGAATATGTAATTCATACTTGTTGAGTTGATGACCTATTGAGCAAGTGACATGAAAAGATGACCATAGGTTAGCATGAAAAGATGACCATAGGTTAGTTTCTAGATACTTGAGTAGTTGATGATAGAGATATGGTTGTTTGAACTGTTGGAATATGTAATTCATACTTGTTGAGTTGATGACCTATTGAGCAAGTGACATGAAAAGATGACCATAGGTTAGTTTCTAGATACTTGAGTAGTTGATGATAGAGATATGGTTGTAATAAATAAGATGTTGACTAAGTGAGGAGAAGAGTCTAGAAGAAACAATTAGAACCCTAAATCTTGATCTAGATCAATGGCTGAGATCAATTCAGTATTGTATAAATATGTGTTGTTAGCAATGAAAAAATAAGCAAGTTTCAGTTTACTATCTCTCATTGTTTCTCATTTGTGTTTTCATCATGGTATCAGAGCCTCGTGTCTAGGCTTGACTCCCTCAGGGAGTGCCCAGGATCATGAGAGAGAAGTAAGAAAAATCGTATCCTCGTAAGAACAGAGGATAAAGTAGGAAATCGATCAAAGACTGCCCAGATATGTAGTTGATTGAGTTGTGAGGAGGACTAGAGTAGGATACGCAGATCCGCAAAAAGAAGAAGACGTTTGGGTGAAGAGAGAACGAGCTGCCAAGGGAGCTGTGATGAGAAGTGTTGTTTCCATAAGAAGTCGTTGTTCAGCCCTGGAAAAACACTGAAGAAAAGTGTGATCTGTTGATCCGCTGAAGAAGACGTTTGGGTGAAGGTGTTGCCGCCCACTGAATACTTGCTGCTTGAAGAGAAGTCTAGACGAGACGCCGACCCCATCTTTCTACATCATGAGCTGCCATAAGGTATTGAAATGTTGTTGGGAGAAATTGCGTAGCAAATGTCTGTGTTCTGATCTATGGAATAAAAGTTTGCAGTGTTTGGGAAACGTTGCTACCAAGACCAGCAGTAGAGGAGAAAGAAAAAAAAATTCATTATTGTTGAAGACCCGTAATCTCTGAGATCGTTGTCTTGGAAGCGGACATATTGGAAGCATCAGTGCAAATAGCATGGACGTTGGTGTTTTGCGTATCTTCTCCTTGTTGTTTTCGAGGCCTTAGATTGAAACGCTGCGTGGAGGAAAAGTCTGTGTGAAAAACGAACAGTTATAGCTACTCTTAAATGGAGTGTACTAACAAATGTGCATGGTTCTTGTTTGTTGGTTGCAAACCTGCATCATAAGTCAACGAAGGAGGCGCTCTGGCCACGATTACGTGAGGTATCATAAGTTCACTATTTTCATGAAATATTTACGGTATGTGCCATAGTGTCTATGGCATGAAGAATTGAAGCTTACATTTGTTTTTAGCGTGGCATGGCATTGGAATACCTTTCATAAAAGTCTAAAGGTATGGTCAAAAATATCCATAGTGTCACGCCATGTCATAAAAGTATGACTTTTGTGTCTTATCCTTTAAAGTGAGTGGCCCCTCTCATAAATGTGAGACATGATATTTTCAAAACAAAATGGATTTTGTTTAGACACATTGATTGCAATAGTCACTAAAGGTAAGGGTCATGATAGTTTGCATAGAAGTCAACAAAGTTAGTAAGTGCCATAAATATAGAAGGTTTTGGCTATTAATTTAATGAGTATGATTTTTGACATAGTTTTATGGTGTAAGTGAATGTCAAGTTAAAAGTTGAGAGATTATTGTTGTAAAGAATTGGAGTCAAGTTATATTAATGTTGAAGTTTAAAGTGAAGTCAAGGACAAGTTAAGTGATTCAAAGTCTAGTTTACCAAGTTTATAGTATGCAAAATTATGGCATTGGTACGTCAATTAAGTTTGCTTATCCATTATTATAAGTTTTTTTGTTGAACATTGCACAATTCAACAAGAAAACATATGCCATGCAACAATTGGTTAGCTGCATGAAAGATACAGAAATCAAACAAGAAGTAGTAAAAGATTGTCTCTACAAAAGACAAAGGCTAATAGAAGAAAAGGCAAGAAGACTCCAGTTGCAAAGCAAAATTTATGCATAGTGCTGATATGTAAATGGGCATATGTAATGCGCTTGTAATATTTTAGGCTTATGTTTTGTACTATAAAGTGATGGTAACATTGATATTGTTGTAAAGCATGCTTATTGTACCTGAGATGAAGTGTTGTAAT
Source organism: Pseudotsuga menziesii (assembly GCA_001517045.1). NCBI lineage: Eukaryota > Viridiplantae > Streptophyta > Pinopsida > Pinales > Pinaceae > Pseudotsuga > Pseudotsuga menziesii. The sequence continues at coordinate 243,048 of LPNX010694476.1, forward strand.
GATGCATATGTGATGTAAGGGGTGCATGACTGGTTGTACCCGACACCCCAGAGTTTTTTGGTCCAAGTTGTAAAGCTTAGCCATAGGCAAGCTGAATTCCCCAAGTTGTTGTAAGACCTGTCCATGTTGTTCAGGCATATGTGTTGTGGTGCAGAATGCACAAATTTATCCTCTTCTGCAAATGGAGGATGTGACATCAAGTTGTGGAATTAACCTCTATGAGATGTATGAGAGTGATATGTGTACTCATATGCTAGCTTGATGCTAGATTGAAGAAGATGAATCTTTGATTAAAGGGTGAAGTGTGAGTTAATCTCAGAGTGTCCATATGTTCAGACCAAGCTATGTTTAGCATGTTGATGAACCATGTAGGTGAAAAGCATTCCTAAAGAACTAGCGAGTACATCGGATGACACCCATGTATCTCGATAGATGGATTGTTTTTTATATGGACATCAATGATCGAGTTTATGTAGGTACAAAAGAAGTAGAAGCACAAAGTTTGAGGATAGAGCCCATAGTGAAGAAAGCCCAAGCAAGTGTGTGCAATGAAAATTTGTTTCCCCATCACAAGGTTCGTGGTAATCTGAAACCACTTGTATGTGAGGTTCGTGGTCAACCAAATCCACTTGTTGTGACAGAAGAAAGTTCGTGGTCAGCTAGAAACCACTGATGTGATGCATGGTTCGTGGTAAGACAAAACCACTAGAGACTTGTAATGGTTAGGATCAAAATACCAAGGTGATTTTTTACGAGGGAAAAACCCATATAATGTTCAGCAGCACATTAAAGCCAAGTGAATCCAACCAGATGACCCATATAAAGACCAAAAAACAAAAAACAAGCAGAGTGAGAAAACACAAGCAAAAGTGAAGATATAAACAACAAGTATTCATTAAAGAGCAATGTTGAAAAGTGACAAAAATGACAAAACAATATGTTGAAAGAGCATAATGTTAAATTGCACTTTAAGAGGTCAAATTCCAAAGTGACTTTTTTGGGTGACGATGAGAATCAAATAACCAAAAAGAAATTAAATAAGAAAATGCGACTACTCAACTACTAAATGAAAAAAAATTAACTAATGTGACAAAATGGAATTGGTATGAAAATCTAAATGCAAGTGCGAATGAAGTAAAATGATTTACGACTAAATGAAACCTACTCCTAGTCCTACCTGTACGAAGGAAGAAATGGTATCATGCAAGATTCCATTTATTGTGAATACATAAAAAAATTTACAGCTATTATTACCTACATCCTTATTACAAAAAAATTCACCATGCACATCAAGAAAAAGCATAGATTTCATTATGAAACTCGGAAAATAAAAGATTGTCGTACTCGTATTAAATAAAATGAGGTTCAAATAAAATGATTTATTGCTAGCGTGTTCAGAAAACTGAACACCCAATGAATCTTAAATAAAATCCTTGAAAATAAACCCAGGAATTCCATTGTTTGATTCATTTCCCATGCCGGGTTGCTTTGCAACAAATAATTTAATATCATCGTCATTAATTGAATTGAAATTGATTAGCGCATTTCCAATCTCTTTATCATTATCGTTATCCGTGACGAAAAATTGTTCATTATTGCATTATATTCCTCTTTACAATCAATAATAGATTCATTGATTTCTTCATAATCATGTTGAGCAATGATAAACTCACAACATTTGTCATAAATAGAATGTGATTTACCCTATGGCAAGACTTCACTATCAAGAATTGATATGATCATTTTCTTTGGGGAGCTACACAAATAAAATAAAATAAAAATTTAGGTTAGGGAAATCGGTAACTCGTCGGAATTACTTTGGCGAAGCCCAGGTTCAAAGTCGTCGGCTGCCATTAGAAAAGCAAGCATCATTAATTAGGTCATTATAATAAGCATCATGGATTAATGAAGGATTTCCCTTAAAACAAAAGATTCCATAAGATTCCACATAGAAGATAGGGTCATGGAAGACAAGGTGCTCATCTAAAACCAAAAAGGTTTGAGCATCCTTTTCATGAAATGATGGGATAATGATTAAATCATCAAATATATCTATCACAACATGATCCAGGTTTAAAAATTAAGGATTATGAATCACCTCCTTACAAGAATAAATTTCCCCTTTCGAATGATTAAGATTTTTAGAGACATCGCATGGAAAATTATAAACCTCGCCTTCAATTAAAGTATTATTTTGCATATTGGAAAAACATGGAGAGTTAAGACAGAATGAGGTGACATCTTCTTGAGGAACGAGAGTCTAAGGATCCTGCATGGAATTAAATCGAAATATGTCATCTTCAAAATATAACACCTCGTGAATATCTTGCATGGTCACCTTAGGACTAGTTATGGATTGGAAATTATAACACCTCGTGAATATCTTGCATGGTCACCTTAGGACTAGTTATGGATTGGAAATGGGAAGTGAGAGCATTATCCATCTTCTAATATTGCTTGTTCTCACTATGGAGATCAAAAGGAATAATTCTAGCCTTCAAATTCGCTAAATCAACGATCATGCCATAAAGTGCATAGATTCATAGAAAGGTAGGTGCAAAGTGGAATGTAGTGTTAGAATGATTGGGTTGATTGATTGGTGGAAGGGACCTAAACTTATAGATAGAATCAGGGTCAGTTTTATCATTTAAATTCACCTTATCAGTTGAAATAAATTAGTTTTAGATGAAGTGCTTGGTCTAAATTCAGAATGAGACATGGTAACAACAACACAAATTTTATCGATAGGTTCCTTAGCTATGGAAAATGTACACTTTTTCACTTGTTTTTCTCACTCTTTGGATATAAAGAACAATTCACAAGTGAAAGGGTCATGAGACTCATCACAAAAATCACACCAATGACATGTGAAAGACTCGACATATTTCTTCATCTCTAATCAATTTAGAAGGTGAGGATATTAATCAAAGGTTGATTGAGACTCATTTTTAATTCTATGCTTGCATGATATGGCCCAATTTTTCATTTCTTGCATCAGTTGGAGTAGGGAAGACATGTTGGTCTTATAACTAGATTGATCCATAGGAAACCCTGTCCTTTGGATCTTCTCTTCAAAGTCGATACATGTCTACAAAACCTAACCAAGATAATCGACATTCCTCTCTTGTAATCGGTGTTAGTAATGAGGAGGAATACAATGATAATATTTGACAGTGGTGACTTAATGGGAAGGTTAGATAGCTTTGGGAGCTTTTTATATAGCTTTGTAAACCCGAGGTTGAAATATTTGATAGCTACATTCTCGTTAAAAGATATGCAATTAAAAATCCTTAAGTACTTAGCTAGGTCTTCAACGTCCTCAAATGTTTATTTAAAACAATGGATGAGCTCATCCGATGTAATGAATATATAATATGGGAGGTCATTTAATTGAGTACCAACCTCCCCTCTCAACAATTTGACAAAAACACACATGAAGGTATCATTTTCATGAGTGCTTATGCTTTCACAAGAACCAGAAAAGGAAATAATATGTTCACTAATAGACGTTGTACTATCTCTAGAAAATTTTAGAAGGTGGTCCTTGAATTTCAAAAGTGGGTCACTATATGGGGTTACGTTCAAAGGAAAAGGTATGAACTAGGGTGTAGGATGGGAATCAATTTCATTTTCAAAAATTACAATTTTTTGCATGACTTTTTGAGGATTGGTGGGGTTGGCAACATGATCATATTAGCTAAACATTATATTGACTAGTGAAGAATGAGAAAGAGACATGCCGAAAGGAGGAGATGATCAATCATTAGAGGAAATTTCGAGTCTAAAATGAGCCTCCTATAGGAAATAATAAAATAATAATTAACATAAAAAAAAAAATTGTGAATTTTGGAAGAAGTGAGAAAAAAACTACTTTTTTGCTTCATACTTTGAACATATCTCCATGTGGTTTTACTCAAATTTCAAGTGGGAGCACTCGTTGGATGTAGAACTAAATTCCGCAACCCACGTGTTTCCACACATGATAGTTTTAATGGACCCCACCCCATAGAAAAAGAGAAATAAATTTAAAAAACATGTTACCTTCAATGTAACACATTTTTAATGTATTTCTCATTTTCTTTGCGGTGGGTTCCATCAAAAGTATGCAATGTGTGCACTCGTTGGATGCATAATTGAATTCTGCACAGGGAAAAATTTAAGGATCCATACTTATTTAAAAGTGTATAAACCTTGGCGAATCTCACCAATTCTTAAAATGTCAACTATAAAATATTTTACGATATTTTTCTAAAAATATTTTAATTTCTAAGGATTTTAAGTAGTTTATATAATAATTTGGCGATTTTTAGAGTGAAAAATTTTACCCCTTCAAAATTGGGCGAAATAGGGATTCAAAAAGTGCAAATTGGCGAATTGTTTTTTGGAAAAAAAATGGAAAAGTAGCCCATGGACTAAATTTTGCCCCTAAAATTTTCCTTGATTCTGCATCCAACTAGTGTCAATGCTCGAAATTTGAGTAAAACCACAAGGAGATATCTTGAAAATAAGAAGATGAACACTAGTTTATTTTATGACAAATATAACAAGTCAACCATTATGGTTGACTCTTTTATTGAAATTCTATTGGTTAGATGTTTTTTTATGAGACCCATTTTGGTTGGCTCATTTTCTTATGAGGCCCATTTTAGACCCCAAATTTCCTCTAATTGATCAAAGACTTGAATAGCATATTCAGGACTAATAAATCTCCACAAATTGGGCATTATTGGATTAAAATATTGAAAGGAATGTTTTCCCCAATATGGTTTCCATTTATATTGATGCTCAAAATGACAGAGTTCGGGAAAAAACATTGTAAACACCCTTAGAGAGATGGTCAAGGGGATGAAGGGGTATGGAATCCCAAGTTGAATTTAGAGCCATCACACAGATATGATTCGAAGGGTTTATCAATGGTGTTTGGTACATAAGTGAAATGAAAGAAATATTGTTTACACTTGACTAAATACAAGAACACATTCAAAACAAGACTGTTAGTGCATTAAAAAAACTATGTGCAACCCATCTATCCATGCATGCAATGAGTTTTTTTACTAGGGTTATCGACAATTGGAGCGAGGAATGTACTCGCATTACTTGGGGTCAATTCTCACCTGCTACCACTATACCCCTAGGTTCCCCACAACCACCCGCAAGCATGGAAAACGAGTAAGCTCGGGTGAGATTTGAACTTCTCACCTCTATTTGCAACATGTGACTTTATTTTAAGCGAATCATGAATAAACCACACTCATGCAGGCTAAATGCACGCATTTATTTTTGAAAACATAATTAGTTAACTAATTAATTAATAAAAAACTTTAGTGCAAATTATTTATAGGAAAAAATAATGTGTGATATGCAATAGATTTTTTTGAAAAAGTGACTATTAAACATTAGTACAAAAACGCATGAATACTCAAAGCAAATTTGACGCATAGGTAAATTATTCTAGTTTCTTCAAAGGAATGAAACGAATTTTTCCATTCCAATTAATTTTGGATTTATAAAAATACTTGCAAAGTCCAACGTCAATTGATCAAGTTCACTACTGAAATAAATAATGCAAGAACTTAGCGCTTTATGTGTTACTATGAAAATGCATTAATAATTGGAGTCCTTATCATGAAAATAATGTTCTAATGTGTAAAATAAATCTTTTATTTCCCTTAAATTCATATTTTTTAATAGGGTTTGAAAAATTAGATTTGTTAATGTGCTAATATCAATTAATAAATAGAAAACTTTGCGTATCATTAGTCATAAACATAAATTTATCTCTATAAATTAAATCGATTGATGAAATGATTGACTATGAAAAATTGTACATCGTATATGTTTTTGTTTGAAAAATGAGGTGCCATAAAGGCTTACAACTGAAGGTGAAAAATCAGAATTGTATGTACACGTTAGTAAACAAAAAAAAAACTATTTACAGTTTGTTTATAGATTATGTACAATGTTTGCAAAATTTATAAAAAAACATTAAAAAGATAGTGAAGTTGGATAATGGAATTAGAGGAAAGTCATAAATATGTCCAAATAAGTTTTTTATTAAAATGGAATGAAATTTGAAATTCTTTGAGTATAGTAGGTTGTGGCTAGCTAAACCCCCAACAACAAGAGGTTTATGTGACCCCACACAACTCTCAACATTCTAGTTCACCCATATGAAACCAAGAGAGCAAGAATACTCCCCACTCAGACTGTGTTAGTTTTTTTTATCTAATTTAACTTGATTAATATCTTTATCTGAAAGAATAAAACGCACAACAAGATACATAAGATAGAGCATATACATAAGAAACAAAGATTTTCCTCGGGGAAATCATAAAGGAGAAAACCCTGCAAACTTCCTCCAAATAGTTTTGTCACTAAGACAATATCACAAGATGGAAAAACCCAATAATAAGAAGTCTTCTACAACTCTCTCTCTCTCTCCTCCTTGTCCTTCTGTCTCTCCTCATGTGAAGTTGAATGAGTGTGTGCGTATAAATGTGGGAGGGATCCTCCCTATTTATACCCTTCAAGTGACTGGCCTCCTAACTTGACAAGGTCGACTTATAACCCTAACATGGCTGACTTATCCTAGAGAGACTCCGAAAGTACATTACATTATATTATATTATGGAATATTGCCCTAAATTAGAACAAGGGTTGTACCTCAAGCACCATACACAATAATGACATCCTGAAAGGAGGGAAACACATCTCCGATAAGGGGTACAACAACATATATGATAATATACATCAGACATATCTTCCAAAGTTACAAATACAACAACACTCCCTCTTAACTAGGAAGGTATTCTCTCTCTCCATAGTCATCAACACATTTAGTCAAGTCATCATCACAGAATCATCATCGTAGATGCTTCCATAGTCCTCATATTGTCGATCATTGAATAGTGTTATCTGTCATCAAAATTTTCTATAGATCTAACCCTGTTTCACACTGGGTGTAGGCCTAGTACTCATCTAGGTCTTCATCATATCTATGATCAAGCCATCGCATAGGTACAACCCAATACCATTGATTACATTTCCAATGCAATCACTTGTGTCTCCTACCCTCATCTCATCGTATCTATATCATCTCATCGTCATACACGGAGCACATAGAGCACAACCCAAAAGCATATCACAGACTACCTGCGTTCTACCAACATAGGAGCAGGCTAAGACTTCACATCACCAAGACAACCTGCTTATTCCAATATGCGAGAATTTCCTAGGAGCACACCAAGTGCATTACATCTCATGATCACCATGCGTTCTACAAACATAGGAGCATGCTAAGACTTATTTATGTTACCAAGACAACTTGCGCCCACACCAAGTGCCTTGTGACCTCTCATCATCTCCAACATGGGATCACACACACAAGGACTGATTACAAAAAAAAATGTGTACCATGTCAATACTTTTATGTTGCAAGTCAACCTCAAGGACTTATTACATCTAAACAACCTGCGTACCACGCCAGGATCTTTTATGTTCTAGGATAACCTTCCAAAGGTTATTATGTCTGAACAACCTGCGAACCACACTGGGATCTTTTACATTCCAAGATAACCTACAAGATTGATAACGTCCGAGCAACCTGCATACCATGCCATGATATTTTACAATCATGGAAAACACGTGCTGGGATTAATTACGCATGACTAACTTGTGCACCATGTGAGGATATTTTATGTTCCAAGACAACCTACAGGTCTGATTACATCTAACCAACCTACGTACAATGCCAAGATCTTTTACATTCAAGGAAACCATTTCTAGTTTGCCATGCGAGATCTCATGCATTTGTGTCTTCCGCTTACTTGCCATCTCTAGCATAGGAGCACACCAGGATTGATTATGTCACTAAGACAACCTGTAGCTCTTACCATGCTAAAAATCGTTACCCCCTCTTTCTAGGGGCCTAGTTCTAGATCACACCAAGTCTTTCTATGGAGTACTCGAACTTTTTTCTTGCTAGCGGCTTGGTCTATACACCGGCTATCTTCTCGTCTGTTGCCACATACTGGAGCTTCAATGCTCCTCTCTACAAAATTTCCCTTATATAGTGGTACTTGATCTCTATGTGCTTCGACTTGTATATGGAACACCAGGTTCTTTGACAACTCCATGCAACTCTGGTTGTTGCAAAAGATACTGGTTGCTTCTAACTTGTCATGTTTCTTCCTTGAAGAACATAAAATGTGTTGACCCTTTCAAACACCTAGGGGTTCAAAAGTTGAATTAATTAATTTACCTAGGGAATTTTGTTTATTTCATACTTAGGAGGCATGTACTAAGTTTGTTTCCAATTATGCTTTATGTATATGTCATTATTTAATTAATATGCAAATAATACATGTGGGAATGAGTTTCCATGTTAGGAGGGTGCATTAGGAAATTCAACTTGCCTTGAATGGAAAATAGAAATGTCAAGAAAATTGGAAAAATAAAACAGTAATAAAAAGATAGAAACTAACAAAATCAAGGAAAAGCCAGTAGTTTCAAAAGAAAAAAGTGCAGGAAAAGCAGTCAGTGAAAAACAAGGAAACTTTGGCCAAGGGAGGGAACAATTTCTATTTTGATGAGAGGATACTTGCGCGGAAACATCTCCAATCATAATAAGGAAACTTTCACTCAAAGGGGGGCGCAATTTCCACTTTGGACTGAAGGGAACAAACAAGCAACATTACCTAATATTCTTACATACCATTTTCCTCAAGGAGGGCACATCAATGGATTGGGTTTTAGGGTTTGCAAGTGGAAACTTGCTCAACAGGTGAAGGACTTCCTCAACAAGTCACTCAAGATCTATTTAAGCATGCTTCCAACTCCAATTCTTAGTTTGGATTGTTAATGTGTTGATGTAGTGTGAAGCTAATATTTGAAACTGAGTGATGAGCCTAAGTTTCCTTGGGTGATTCACCCCAAATCTCCATTACCTACTCTTCTTTCTCTCACAGTCTTCATTGCGGATCACAAGGAACAAGGAGAAACCATATAAGAGTTAGCGTGAGATATGATAGTATAAATTACCCATTAATGATAGTATTGCATGTGTATCTATCATATCCTCAATTTTTAAATACTTGAATACATATGAGGGTTCGAATTTCCAAGTCTCTCTTTGATTATAGCTCCTAAAATTCCTTCTATTGGTGCATCTTGTTAAAGAATGATATATAGACTATTAATGAGAGTTATTTCTACATGCATGGCTGTTAGTTTATGTTATAATAACTCTATTCAATTTTCATTTCAATCTGAATCATTATGACTGAGTTTTACATGGTTTTACCCAACCTTGTCTAGATTTGCACCTATAATTGACTAGTTTTACTATATGATGCATAATTAGATCTATGGCTCTCTAAATCCAATCATTATTGTTCTGATGTGTTTTTAACATGTTTATATAAGTCCACAATGTCTGGAATAGAGAATTCATATCCTCCTTCAGCTATTTTGGAAATCCTGAAGATGAAGCTATTGAGCCCTTATAGGAGCTAGTTTTGCAATTGCGACCTATAGAATCATTTTTAGTTGTTCCTAATTTATATAAACCTGAAAATAATTATATATACTTTTATTATAGAGTTATAGAATCTTCCTAATATTCTCTTATACATGGAATTGATTGACTCTGATGAACCATCACATAGAAACTTCAAGTTCGATGGCATAGTTGTGGTTATCACCTTGCAACCCAACATTCTGAATATTTTTATAATATACAATGCATAATACACTGAATAAGGAAAATCCCATCCACACTCTTCCACACCTCCATGCGTAAGAGGGTGCATCCATGGATATGGGATACACTTTTTGGCAAGGCGCTTTCGGAAAAAACACAAAAACGTACTTCGATCGAGGTCATAACACCTTGATCGAGGGTTTAACAAAACCTTGATCTAGTTTTTAACAATACCTCGATCTAGGTTTTAATACCTCGATCTAGGTTTAAAAAAAACCTCGATCTAGGTTTTAAAAAAACCTCGATTTAGGTTTTAACAAAACCTTGATCTACGTTTTAAGACCTCGATCTAGGTTTTAAAAAAACCTTGATCGAGGTTTTAAGTCCGCAATCGAGGTCCTTGTGCAAAAAAAATTATAAAAATAGGTTTAAATGGTAGCTCGATTGACGGTTTAATAAAACCTCGATCGAGCTTATTTAAAAACATTGATTGAGGGATGTTAAGGCCTCGATTGAGCTCAATACCTCGATCGAGGGCCTAAAAAATGGAGAATTATCCCTCTTACAGGAAAATCAATATTTCTATGTGTCTTCTAGGGGTGTAAACACTGCCATTCATGGCACATAACTAAGCCGTGAGTTCATACCGATAGATTCATCACCAAATCCTCTATCTAATGAGGTATCATGCATGCATTTTGGAATTCATATGTTTTTTTTTTAATTAGTTCTAAAAATTACACTTAGAAAACCTCAGAACAACTTCGAAGCAACTCAAAGAAAAATACGCAGGGTGAAAAATACACATCCAAAAATTTCTTAAAAATGCACAGCCCACACATTGATGCGTCCTCTTCAAAAGGGTATCTTTGGTTTTTCAATTTTTGAAAACAGTGAAAAAAAACTCGGATGGACACACATGTGTATAAAATGATGCCGAAATCAGATGTGGTCCCTTTCAAAAAATAATAAATAATTGTATATTGTGAAATAAATTAACAGAAAAAGATGTATACCATAGTGCATTTTGTGTAGATCATGCTCATATATATATATATAAATTATTAATGTAAGATTGAATTATTGGGGATGGACATGAGCCACTTATTAAGTTGTTCAAATTTTTAAGGTCACATAGTTCATTAAATGTGAAATTTCACACATTAAATGACATCAAAATATTTAAAAAAAAAATATCATTGGGAAGCCAACATAATATTCTACAATTTGTTTTTTTTACTACAAGTCGAAATTCACGTGGCATATATACATTTCGAGGGCTTCTATCTAGCACATGAGTAAAAAATGAGGTTTTCATCGCCAAATTTGGCCAAAAAGTGTTACCCACCTTCATGGAATTACCCAAGAAGTAGTGAATCATCCCTAAGTCTTTCATCTTGAAATCGGTGGCAAGTTTCCTCTTTGCATCTATAATGTGTTTTTCCTCTCCCATCAGGAGCATGTCATTGACATATAGCAAGAGCATCACCGATATTCTGTCTTCAACCTTGACGTAAAGGTTGGAATCCTCTTTACTCTTAGCAAATCCTAATCTCATCGGGAATCTATCCATTATGTTGTACCATGTCTTGGATTCCTCTTTCAATCCATACAATGCCTTTTTCAATTTGCACACGAGTCTTCTTGCCATGTGTCTCGAATCCCAGTGGCTGGTCTATGTACACTTCCTCTTTGACTACACCATTCAAGAATGTTTTATTTCTGTCCATTTGATGTATCTTTCATTTCATTACTGCAACCAATGCAAGAATATATTTGATTGAGGTGTACCTTGCTATGGGTGCAAATGTATTTTCATAGTCTATGCCTTCTTTCTGTGAGAAGCCACACGCCACGAATCTTTCCTTTTGTTTCTCGATGCTACCATGTGAAACATGTTTGATCTTGTAGATCCACTTCAAAGTCATTATAGACTTCCCTTCCACTCTCAGAACTATCTCCTAGAAATCATCGTTCATAATTGACTGGCACTCCTTGATCATGGCATCGTTCCATTCTTTCTTTTCTGCATCCTCTTCATATTTGGAAGGTTCTTTGTTAATCATGTCACATAGCATGTCCATATGGCTGTTGTAAGAGTTTGGTCTTTTCCTTTCTCTATGCATCCCATCTAGAGCACCATACCTTTCTGCATCTTGTATTAGCTCCCATGCCCATGTTGGTTTTCTCTTGTGGGAGTTCTTCTCCTGAAGTGCCTCTATAGGTTATTGTTGTTCTTCCATATTGTGATATTCATGGTCTTCTGTAATTACTTCTTCAATTGTCGTATATCGTACTCTAGTTCCTTTAGGTCCATCTACCTCTCAATAGGTAGTTTTTTGGATCTGTAGTATGTTGAGTCTTCATTAAATGTTACATCTCTGTTGATATCATTCTTCTTGAATCCTAGGAAGTATATTCAGGAGGCCTTTGGAGTGTCACTCTACTACAAATATTCCCATCCTCCCAGAAGGATCGATATTGGTCCTCTTCTCCTTTGGGATGTTTATGTACACTGGGCAGCCAAATATTTTGATATGGATTACTTCTGGTTTGTCTCTTGAGAAAGCCTCTACAAGAGTCTTGTTGTCGAGTATTGAATGAGGAGTATGGTTCTGTACATACATAGTTGTCCTTGCTGCTTCTTCCCAAAGGTGAATTGGAAGATCATGGTCATGTAGCATTTCTTTCGTTGATTCCATTATAGTTATGTTCTTTCATTCCGCAATGCCATTATGTTTACTATTGTATGGAGTGCTCAAATCCCTCTTAATCCCATATTCTATGCATATTTCCTTGAATTATTCTGAGGTGAACTCTATGCCATTATTGGACTGTAGATTCTTGATCTTCCTCTTAGTGTAGTTTTTGACCAAGGCTTTAAATTCCTTGAACTTACTAAATACTTCTTTTTTCCCTTTCAAGAAATATATCCAAATCTTACGTGTGAAATCATCTATAAAGGAAACATAGTACACATACCTGCTCAATGATCTGGATAACATCGAAATGGATACATCTTAGTGTACTATATCCAATATTCATTTTGCTTTGCTTTCACTGTTGGGAAATGTCTTATTTTGATTCTTTCCTTGCACACATCCTTTGCAAATGGATTCATGCTTTACCTAGATTTTTGGAAGTTCTGAGATTGCTTTGCTTGCAATTAGTAGTTCTTTGTAGTGCACATGTGCAAGACTTCAGTTCCATAGTTCACTTGGTTATACAATTGCTTTTCTAAAGGATTAATGACTTAGGATTTTATTATAAATGAAGCTTAAAAAATACATAGATAATACAATTAAAACAAAGAATAATGGAAAACACATAAAAATGAACACAAAGATTTTATGTGGTAAAACCCTCGAGAGGGAAACATACATGGAGCAAGTGCATTGGTCTTCTTGTTCTTCAAATATGGAGATTCCAATCTTCTTTGCAGAACCATACAACTATTCTTCTCTTTTGTATTCACATCAACTCTTCAAAATCATCAATCGCTACTTTGGGATTACACATGGTCATATACAACTATTCATTATAATTTTTGTTTCCTTAGAACAACAAAAAATATGAATACAAAAAACTAGATAATTCTAAATCCATAAACCAGAAAAATTCAGTTGTTACTAAACTCAAAGATGCCAACTCCTATATTTTCAGGAAATCAGTTGACATCCTTATCAACAATATCCACCTTTACAACAATTTACCGGGTACCTTTCTCTTTCTCTTTCATCACCTTTCTTGCAAGCCAAGAGAAGCTATGCACCACCATAACTTGTCTAATGTTATTGTTTTCATGAACATGTCTACACAATTTTTTGAGTGTGGACTTTTTTAAGAAGTACTCCTCCTTTATCAATAACTTGTCTTTCAAAATGGTACTTCACATAAATGTGCTTTTTTTACTGCGATAAGTTGGATTTTTATCCAAATGAATTCCAATTTGACTGTCATAGAGAACTTTTACCTTATTCTATATCCTTCCAAGCTCACCAAGAAAACTATTCAACCAGATTTCCTCTTTGCAAGCATGTGAAGCAATTACATATTCTTCCTTTGTAGTGGATAAATCAACAACACCCTGTAGCTTTGACATCCAACTTATAGGATGACCTACAAGAGTAAAGACATAGCTTGAAGTGGATCTCCTATTGTCCAAGTCACCTGCAAAATCCAAATCAATGTAACTTCAAATGTCATCACTTGAACAATCAAAGGCGATACAATAATTGCTTGAACCTATGACATACCTAAGAACCCATTTCATTGCTTCCTAACGCTATTTTCCTGGATTTTCCATGTATCGATTGACAACACTAACCACATGTGAAATGTATGGTCTAGTACAGACCATGAAATACATCATACTTCCTACTTCATTAGCATATGGTACATGAGACATATGCTACTTTTCTTCATCATTACTAAAACAAAAACCCAAATAACTCTTATAATGGGAAGACAAAGGGATGTTAACTGGTTTCAACTTATTCATACCAAATCTTTGAAGTATTTTCTCTACATACTTCTCTTGTGATAACCACAACTTACCATGTTTTTTGTCTATCTGTATCTCCATGCCTAAGATTAGTTTTTTTGATCTTATATACTTCATATTGAACATCCTAGCCAACTGATCCTTCAATCTATTAAAATCAACCATGATCTTGCTTACAATGATCATATCATCAACATATAACACCAAGATAATGAACATGATATTTTCTAACCTTTTAAAGTAAACACAATGAAGTAATCATTTCTGGTAAAAAATTTCCTCACAATGAACGAATTAAACTTCTTGTACCACGTCTTGGGACATTACTCCAGGCCAGACAATGAATTTGTGAGATTACAATAAAACTTCATTTCTGATCTTGAGCAAACCCTTCTATTCATTCCATGTAAATTTCCTCATCCAAATATCCATATAGAAATGCATATTTAACATCTAGCTGCTCTAACTCAAGATTAAGTGAAGAAACTAGTGCTTATACTAAGGCTAAATAGGAACAAGATTAACGAATGGTGAAAACATCTCGTCACGGGAAACCAATACCCTCCTTTTGAGTGTACCTTTTTTCTACCAATATTTATTTGTGTTTTGCAAATTTGTCATCAACACCTTTTTTCAAATTGTAGATCTATTTGCAACCATCAAGTTTTCTGTCCTTTGGAAGTTCTACAAGGTCCCATGTTTTATTAATTTCCAAGGCATATATTTCTTCTTTCAATGCTAATTATTTCCACTTAGCACTCTCATATACCTTTATTGCTTCTCGATAACAACCAGGTTCTCCATAGTTAGTAATCAAGCAACAGATGTAACAAAATCATCATACCTTTTTGGAAAAGTTATGACTTGTGTATACTTTCATAAAGATGGCTATGCCAACTCCTTAATTTCTTGGAAAGTTTCTGTCTCTACATCTTCTTCTATGGGAGATTCTTCATGAAAACCTTCATGCTCATCCTCTCTTGTAGATGACTGAGTCTACAATGAAAATTGTCGAACCTATGGTTCTTTTGTGTGTTTGATTTTACCATCTTCCAAATATGACTTCATAAGTGACATCTCATTGAATACAACATTTTTGTTAATGATGATTTTCTAGGAAGTAGGATCCCACAATATGTATCCCTTAACAACATCAACATATCCAACAAATACATACTTCTTTTATTTTGGATTAAGCTTAGAACATTGATTGTTTGGAACTAGAGCATAAGCATCACAACCAAAAACTTTAATATTCAAATAATCACAAGGGTGTCTTGTCCATACCTCTTTAAGAATATTACAATGTATTGCAGTTGATGGTGATCAATTTATCCGATAACATGTTGTAAGAACTACCTCTTCCCAAAATTCTTGTAGCAACTTGGCATTACTGAGCATACACCTTTCTGTCTTTAGAAGAGTCATGTTCATGTCTTCAACAACACCATTTTGATGCAGAGTATAGATCATAGTTTTATTCCTATTGATCCCAACTTCCTTGGAATAATTATCAAACACCTTATATGTGAACTCACCTCCATTATCAATCATTAATCACTTGATTTTCGTAATTGTGGTCTTTTCAACCAAAGCCCTAATATGCTTAAATACATTAAGCACATCAACCTTTATCTTTCATAAATATATCCAAATGTTCTTGGAATAATCATCTATAAATGTCACAAAGTATGACAATCCTCCATAGGAAACTATAGGGGATGGACCCCAAACATCATAGTGAGTGTAATCTAGGATATCTTTGCTAACATGCATTTCTGCTTTAAAATTTTGTCTAGCATGTTTACCAAACACACAATGCTTATAGAAATTAAAATTCAGAAATTTCAAACTAGGGAATAACTTACTATCCATAAGCACCTTAAGCTCTTTCTCTCTCATGTCCCAAGCGTTGGTGCCATAAACGAGTAGGGTCACTTGTAGCTTCATATGGAACCAATTTTTGACTTATCTCATAACTCCCTTCTAGCATGTATAGGTTCTCGATCCTTATTGCTTTCATGACCACTAAGATTCCCATGGAAACTTTCATAAATCCACTTTAAACCCTAAACTTGTAACCAGTGGAATCTATAAATCCCATATATATCATATTCTTTATTAGTTCAAGAACATGCCTCACCTCAATCACTGTTTTCACAGTTCCATCATACATCCTTATTTTGATGCTTTCGACTCTCAGAATTTACAAGAAGTATATTTTCCCATATAAACAAGCCCTTCATCAATTGATTGATACAATGAAAACTCACTTATGTTAAGACACATATGGTGAGAGGCACAATAGTCTGATATCCAATTATTTTGATGTTGGTAGAAATTTGAAATAGATAGTACCTCATCAATCATTTATAGACTTTCTTATGTTACGTTCACTTCCTTTGTGGAATAATATTGGGACGAATCTTCCTTAGATAATTTTCTCTTCCAACAATCTTTCTTTAGATGACCTGATTTATTTCAAAACCAACACTTGAGCTTACCCTTCTTTGATTTTGAGTTAAACTTGGATGTATGTCTCGAACTCTGCTCTCGTTCACTTGATCAACCTCTTGTCTCTATTGCTGCTGATGAAGAATTTTCTTGATTATCTTGATTATTATTCCATCATTACTTAAATTCTAATAAAAAGGCTCCAACAACATTGTCACAATGAAAGGATTCTGGATTACTAAATGACATAGAGGTAATGATGCCATGAATCAGGAAGCATACACAACAAGGGTATTTCCTTCTCTTCTTCATCAAGCTTCATATCCACACTAGTTAACCGACATACCAGATCATTGAAGGTATTCATATGATCATGGATCTTCATTCCATCAGTCATTCTCGGGGTATATAGATTCCTCTTAAGAAATATCTTGTTCCAATTTAACCATAACCTTATTTTTTATTGTTCTTCAACAATGTTAAATAATACCTCATATGCTAAACATAGCCAAATGGTATTGAGGAATCTTGAATCCAGATCCTCCTAGTTCTCGTTTGACATGTTCGATGTCCTTTTTTTAATTTTCCAAGAAGAGATTATTGCAACCTTTATTACACGAGCAAATCTTTCATCTTGATTTTCCATAACTTCAAATTGATCTTCCGGTTAAAAGTCTCCACCTCAAACTTCACACTATGTACCTTTTCCATTATCTCAAGAAACTGGATCATAAAACCTTATATCTCCCACCTTATATTTTAATAGCCATTTAAAAAAAACTAAATGATACACCCTTTCCAAGAGGTGAGGGTTGGGATACTTAACAGTTGTTGCTCTAGTTCATAGGAAAAAATATGGGCTCCTTCAATCTTGGCACTTTAGTTCACTTCTTTACCTTGATCTCGAGTAATTCAGCTCTGATACCACTTGTTATAGAAAAATCTCAGATAATCAAAACAAACAATAATGGAAAAAACATAAAAATGAACATTGAGATTTTATGTGGTAAAACCCTCGAGAGGGAAACATCCACAAAGCAAGTGTATCAGTCTTCTCATTATTCAAAGATGGATATTACAATTTTTTTTGCAACAACATACAACTATTCTCATCTTCTAGATTCACACAAAATATTCAATATCATCAATCGCCTCTATGGGCTTACACATAGTCATATACAATCGTTCATTAGATAATTTTTGTTGTCTTAAAACAACAAAGAGTAAAAATACGAAAAACTAAATAATGCTAAATCCATAAAATAGAAAAAATCAATTGTTTCTAAACTCTAAGATACCAACTCTTAATCTTTTTTAGAAATTGATTGTCATCTTTATCAATAGAGTAATGCATATACACCTTTCATCGTTAAAATCAATCGCTACACATTGCCATTTCCATCCCTATGTAGATACTAATGACAACCTATTTCCCAGAAAGATAGGAGTTAGCATTTTTCGAGTTGAGCAATAGTTTATTTTTTCGTGGTTTATGGATTTAGAATTATCCAGTTTATTGTATTTTGATTTTTTATTGCTTTAAGGAAACAAAAAATTAGAATGGAAAATTGTATATGCCTATGTGTATGTCCATAGAGGAAATAAATTGTATTGAAGAGTTGATGTGAATCTAGAAGAGAACAATAGTTATACACTACTGCAAAAAAGAATGTAATCTCCATCTTTAGATAACAAGAAGACCGATACAGTTGCTTTGTGGATGTTTCCCTCTTGAGGGTTTTACCACATTAAATCTATGTGTTCATTATTATATGTTTGTCACTATGCTCTATTTATTTTGTATGATATTTGTATTGTTTAAGCTTCCAAAAAGTTACTGGAGATCGAGGCTACGAAGTGAAAAAAAGTCCAAGATTGAATCTGACTATTTGAAAAAATGGCAAAGGTACAAAGTGGAAAGTTTTAGGTGGATAAGTTCAACGGGAATATCAATTTTGAGTTATTAAATCTCAAGATGAAATATCTGCTTGTACAATAAGGGATGCAAAATTCCTTGATGGGAAAATAAAAAAATTGAATGGGCATGTCAAATGAAGACTGGGAGGATCTAGATTCGAAATCCCTCAGTACCATTCTATTGTGTTTAGAAGATGATATCTTCTTTAACATTGTTCAATAATATTTTGTTGCAGGTTTATGCTTTAAATTGGAAATCAGGTATATGACCAAGCCCCTGACCAATAGAATCTTTTTGAAGATGAAGCTATATACACTAAGAATGACTGATGGTTTGAAGATCCATGATCATCTAAATACCTTCAATGATCTCGTCTGTTAGTTAACTAGTGTGGATATGAATCTTGAAGATGAAGAGAAGGAAATAACCTTGTTGTGTATGCTACTTGATTCATGGGACCATATTTTTAGTTCTATGTCATTTAGTAATCTAGAATCGTTTGGTTATGGCATTGTTGTTGGAGCCTTGTTATTAGAAGAGGAACATAGGAAGAATATTCAAGAAAAATTTTCATCAGTAGAAGTATCGACTAGAGGTCGATTAAGTGAATGAGAGTAGAGTTCGAGACATACATCCAGGTCGAAGTCAAAAGTAAAGAAGGTTAAGATTAGGTGTTAGTTTTGAAACAAATTAGGTCATTTAAAGAAATATTGTTAGAAGAGAAAAAGGATCTAAGAAGGATTTTTCCCAAGATAATTAGATAAAGAAAGAAAACACAACATAAACAAGTCTAGAAATGGTGGATGAGGTACTGTCTATTTCATATTTCCACCAACCTCAAAATAATTGGATATTGGATGATGGTGCCTGTCACCATATGTGTCTTCGCAGAAGTTAGTTTTCATCATATCATCAATTGATGAATGGGTTTTTTATATGGGAATATATATTTCCTGTAAAATTCTCAAAATCAGAAGTGTCAAAATCAGGATGTATGATGGCACTATGAAAAAATTGACTAAGGTGAGGAATGTTCTTGAACTAAGAAATAATTTGATATCTATGGGAGTTCTTGATGTTGCTAGTTACAAGTTTGTGGTTCAAGGTGGAGATATGAAAGTGTCCAAGGGAATCTTAGTGGTGATGAAAGAAATAAGGATCGCAAACCTATACAAACTATAAGGTATTTATGAGGTAAGTAAGGTATTGGTTATGTTTGAAGCTGCAAGTGACCCTACTTGTGTATGGCACCAACTCTTGGGACATATGAGTGAGAAAGGACTGAAGTTACTTATGGATCATAGCTTACTCCCTAGTATAAAAATTCTGAGTTTTAATTTTGCTATTACACATATGAGAGAGAAACAAGAGAATAATAATAATTGCTATTAAACAATGAGTTGAAGAACAATATGATAAATCTTCCATACAATATTATTCATCATTATGTTTGAATATATAGAATACGACATCAAGGAATAACTCGAATTCCTGATGAGGCAGTTAAATCTACCAACTTAGACTCACTATGGAGCTAACTCGGTGTGGAAAAATCACCACTAGAGCTCAATAATGCAAATGTGGATCACTGAAAGAGTTCACAACCAGTTAAATGAAGAGGGTAGGTGAAGAAAGGTGCCCATATGTCACATCCCCATCCCTCAACCGGCGAAGAGGACGCGACCAACACAACAACACAGCCGGGCAAGATGCCCAATGAACATAAACAGAAAACAAATGCTGGAATTAAGCATACACAGATGCATTTATCTTCAATCATATAGCGGAAGCAAACACACACATTCCAGCAATCTCCATGTTCATTATAATTCATTTAACATCAATATAAAATTTGCAGAGATGGAATAACCAGCAGCACTTATCTCTTGATGAAGAATTCACCCGCAACCAGCTACGTCGCTGCAACGTTCCACCCAACCATAGGCCAGCTTGCTCATCTATCTCTCAGCAACACTGCCACCCCCGAGCTGGGCATGATTCCTCCGGACTAAGGGTCAATTGCAGGCTTACACATAGCCAAGGGGACACATAACAGCCAAACCAACACTGCTGGGTTTCACAGGCTTTCTACAAGCAAGCCAAGCCAGCACAGTCCAAGGTTCAACCACTGCATACCAGCAGCCAAACAATCCCTTCACAGCTCTGTGAAGAAGTCATAAATAACAGGAGACAGCCCCAAACAATTGAGGAGCACAGCTCAAGTCCAAGGGACAACCCAGAGTTGGTTTTGGCCCTATCGTGGCCAAAACAGCTCACCCACAACATCCCAAACCAGGGAAACAACATCAACAGCCCAATTTCAAAGTAAAAACAACGGAAACTATGCACAGTCCCAAAACAGGGAAATTCAACCAACAACACACACAATTCCTCAATAGAATGGTTGGGAAACATCACACAGTCCCAACAAAGGATAAGAACAACTCCCAGCGTGGACAGACAAGGGAAATTCAACCCACGAATTGGCAATCCACAGTGGTCCAAAACGAAATTGGAACCCACAGCCGACAAAACTCATGGGGAAGACAACAGCCCCAACACAAACAGCAAGCACGGCTCTCCAATTTTCTGCGTGAGGATTCCAGCAGTAGAGGCCCTGCGTGAGGAGAAAACAACTCCGATTTTTCCCGTGGATGAACAAAACAACAGCAAGGACGTGAATTACAGTGCGTGGGTGCTTCAACAACTCGTGGAGCCCCAGAAAATGTCTGCGTGAGACTAAAATCGCCCAGAGCCTGTGCGTGAGAAGCCAACAGACCAAAAATCGTGGTGAGAGTGTAAAATGACCAGGGAAGAGTGCGTGAGGGAGAAGAATGGGCAGACATGGGTGGAGTGGGCAATTAGGTAAGGCTGACAGCCTCCCACAACCACCACCACTTCAGCAATAAATGCCTACCCTCAGCCATAACTCCTCAACCACCAGCTGAGCATTAAAGAGGTTGACAAGGTTGGGTGAGACAAAAAGGTGGCAAATCAACAAGGTGACAAAACATGGGTTTTTCCCCCATAACCAAGGTTTGACATCCCCACCCCTTATCCTTTGGAACCATGCCCTTTTCATTCAACGTTGCACTGTCGTAGCTAGTTGTGGTTTTAGTTTTATTTGATGCGCGTGTTTACATGATGTCAAATTATTAAGGTGCCAGATAGCACGACAAACCATCGGCAATTATCCCCATTGCCGAACATACACAACCAAATCGATGGTGGTGCTTTTGCCTTGAGCTCCTCACCATGATTATTTACATTATATACATCATGCAAATGGGGTCGAAACCGGGGACATGACACCATATTCACTTGAAACATGAAAACTAGCACTAGATAAACTGGGAGTGATCTAACTATTGGGGGTTTAAGCACAACTAGACATAACTAAATACCTACTGGAGTCAACTGTTGGACACTGCTAGGGGCACTCCGAGTGGGTTCCTAAATTATAGAGATTGATCCTTGGAGCACCAAGATTCATGCAGATAGGTGCAGTAAGTGGTAGATTCCCACTAGATGTGTCCCCCATGCAATGATGAAGTGATGAAGACCTCCTAAGCTAGGGAAATAGAAAAATATACTTATATGCTCAAAGGGAGGATTAAAATTAATCCTAACACCCCCATTTAATCATAAATTTGGATAACCTGGGACCTGGTAACTGAGCCCAAAGGTCACCCATTACAATCTAAATGTAAACAATGATTTATCCATGTAAAATGAGGAAAAAGGCAAAACCGCATGGTGAAAATCCTTCCTAAAAAATGGACAATGAGATACACCAAAAATAAACTACCTCAAACCCAAGTAGGTGTGAACTTGATTGGATTTCTTGAGGGACATTCTTCTTTGGAAGAAGAGTAATATGATGAACTTGACCAAGAGCATAGGAGATTGCATAATAGATTATGAGACCATGTAGAGAAACCGAGATAATCAGACAAAAGATTAAAAGTGTGTGCTCATTTAAATTGATCTTGAAATAACGTTCAAATGAGTCTTGATGTGCTTGATACCTCGAACCATGTCAAGTAAAAAAACATCCAAATTAGAGGAGCAAGCATCTAGGCGAATGCAATAGGTATCCATCTTTTATATCATTGTGAGGAGATGAGCATATGATCGAGTAGGAAGGAATAGGAGGCTTGTGACCATGGAGAGTGAATGATTGAGCTCCATAATTTGATATAGCTTACAAAATATACAATGATTCAAAAATTTTAATATCATAAAACTCATAAGAAGAAACTAACATTGAATCCCCAGTAGTAAATTTGAAAGAGACTTGAGGTGCTTGTTTTTTCACACCAAAATTGATGAGATCGGTTACAAGCATAACTGAGAGGCCTTTAAACTCTAACTTTGAACCAAATAAGGTGAGAACACTTCCAAGAGTGTCAAAAAAATTACTAAGTGTGCCATTAAGATGGCATATGCATATTTTTCTCTTTCTTCAGCAAAAATATCGGTATTAGTGCAAGGGATCAAGTAGGAATTCACTGGAAGAACTAGATTTTTGAGGGTGAATGGATCACTCGCAAAATATGATATTTCTTCCATAACATCCAAAATATCACTTCTCTGCACACCAGTAATAAGATTGGTGAGAGAGGAATCAATTTTTTCTTCTGCTCCTTGAGTAGTCACTAACAAACTTTGCAAATAATTTCAGATAGAAGAATCACTGGAGAAGGATTGAGTGGGATGGAAGGAGAATTTTTCTTCAACAATGGAGGTTCGAATATACTCTTCTGGAGCAGCTCCATGAAAACATGAGACATCAAATTTTCAAAAACTTCTATAGTAGCAACATAAGGAGTCTCTTTAAGGAGACTTTCACAAATTCAAATTGAATGAGTTGAAAATCCTACTATTTCTTCATCTTGAACAACTTCATTAGATAGAATTGAGGAAGAGACTTTGAAAGTAATAAATCTTAAGGAGGTGCTGCAAAAGCTCTCTAAATTAATAGAATAATCCTCATTGTGCTTACCAAAGGCTCTATCCAATCTTGTCCAGAGATCATTTGGGAATTCAGCATAGTCGATAAGGTAGCGCATGCTTGGAGAAATAGCCAAACATATAGTTCTAAAATATATATCACAATAAAACCCATTTCATATCACGGAAAGAAATTCCAAACAAGTTATTGTAGGACCTCGAATATTATCCATAGAGGTCATGGTACCTCTTGAAATTTGGCTGATAGTTTAAATTTTGTTGTTGAAATTGTACATGTACAAAACTAGAAAGAAAATATATGTAAGACAAATCAACCTATACTTCGACAATGAGCACATTCTCTGCATGCAACACACCTGGATAGACTTCTCTAGAATCCAGAGGGAGAAATGCAATTATTCTAGAAATTATGTATAACCCAGTTGCTTCTGGTTCATCAATGGAAGCAACTAAGGGAGATTAGAATAGCCTGACCAAGCTTTGATACCATATTAGATTCTGACAGGCAAATCTTGGGATAGAAATAATCTTTACTTAGATTACACAAGAGAAACAAGAGAAGAAGTATAATTTCTATCACACAATGAGTTGAAGAACAATATGAAAAATCTTCCATACAATATTATCCATCATTATATGTGAATATATAATACAACATCAAGGAATAATTTGAATACCTAAAAAGGTAGTTGAATCTACCAACTTACACTGACTGAGGAGCTAACTCGATGTGGGAAAATCAGCACTAAATCTCACTTATGTAACGACGGATCACTGAAAGAGTTCAAAACAAGTTAACTAAAGAGGGTAGGTGAACAAAGGCACCCATATTCCCTTGAATCATGCAAACTGGCACTAGAGACACTGGGAGTGATCTAACTTATGGGGATCAGAGCACAACTAGACATAACTAAATACCTACTGGATTCAACTATTATACACTGCTGATGACACTACGAGTGGGTTCCTAAATTATAGGGATTGATCCCTAGAGCACCAAAATTCATGCAGACAAGCACAATGAGTTGTAGATGCCCACTAGATGTGTCCCCCATGCACTGGTGAAGTTATGAAGACCTCCTAATCTAGGGAAATAAACAAATAGACTTATGCCGTCAAAGGGAGGATTAGTAATAATCCTAACATATATTAATAGGTTAAAGGATCAACTGGCTAGGATGTTCGATATGAAGGATCTAGGAGAAGCAAAACCAATCTTAGGTATGGAGATACACCTAAGAAAATGGTTAGCTGTGGTTATCACATGAGAAGTATGTGGAGAAAATACTTCAAAGATTCGCTATGGATGAAGTGAAATAAGTTAACATCTCTTTGTCTTCTCATTATAATATTTCTTCGAGTTTTTGTACTAATAATGATTAAGAAAAGCAATATATGACTCGTGTACCATATGCTAATGCAGTGGGAAGTATGTTCTATTTGATGGTCTGTACTAGAATAGACATTTCACATGCGGTTGGATTTGTCAATAGATACATGGAAAATTCAGGAAAAGAAGATTGGGAAGTAGTGAAATGGGTGCTTAGGTACCTCATAGGTACAAGCAATTATTGTATCACCTTTGATGGTCCAAGTGATGAAGTTTGCAGTTATGTTGATTCGAATATTGTAGGTGACTTGGACAAGAGGATATCCACTTTTAGGTTATGTCTTTACTCTTGTAGGATGTCCTATAATTCGGATGTCAAAGCTATAAGAGGTTGCATTAGAGCAAATTTCAACTCAAAATGGGCCTCCTAAAAAAAATTAAAAAAATAAAATAATATTTATTAATTTTGGAGGAAGAAAAGAAAAAAACTACTTTTTTGTTTGTATTTTCGACATATCTCCCCGTGTTTTTACTCAAATTTCGATTAGGAGAGCTCGTTGGATGCAGAATTAAATTTAAATTCCACATCCAACGAGTACCCACTCAACATGCTGTGTTTTTACTCAAATTTCGAACAGGAGAATTCATTGGATGCGAAATTAAATTATGCATCCAACGAGTACCCACTCAGCATACTTTTGACGGACCCTGCTACCCCAAAAACAAGAAATACCTGAAAAAATGTGATGATGTACTTTTGATGGACCCCGCTACCCTAAAAACAAGAAATACCTGAAAAAATGTGATGATGATCATTAGAGGAATTTTGGGGTCTAAAATGGGCCTCCTAAGGAAAATAATAAAATAATAGTTAAAATAATAAAATAATATTTATTAATTTTGGAGGAAGAAAGAAAAAAACTACTTTTTGTGTTTGTATTTTCGACATATTTTCCTGTGTTTTTACTCAAATTTCGATCGGGAGAGCTCGTTGGATGTGAAATTCAATTCTGCATCCAACGAGCTCTCCCAATCAAAATTTGAGTAAAAATACAATGAGATATGTCAAAAATACGAACAAAAAAAGTAGTTTTTTTTTTTTTTATGACAAATATGTCAATTCAACCATTATGGTTGACTGATTTTATTGAAATTCTATTGGTTCTTGAATTCCAACTCACAAAAACTTATTTTGACACATTTTCTTATAAGGCCCATTTTAGACCCCAAATTTCCTCTAATGGTCATCATCACATTTTTTCAGGTATTTCTTGTTTTTGGGGTAGCGGGGCCCGTAAAAAGTATGTTGAGTGGGTACTCGTTGGATGCATAATTTAATTCCGCATCCAATGAATTCTCCCGATCGAAATTTGACTAAAAACACAGGGAGATATGTCGAAAATACAAATAAAAAAAAGTAGTTTTTTTTATGATACCTATCCCCAAATTTATATGAAAAAGGTGTTTAAGACTTATATGGTATTTCAAATTTAAAGTAATTTCATTGGCTAACACATGATGACATGGAATTTGAGTTAAAGTTAAAAGGCCCATTTTGAGTTGAAATTTCCTCTAATGTTGCTTTATCCACTACAAAGGAAGAATATGTATTTTCCTCACATGCTTGCAAAGAGACAATCTCGTTGAAAAGTTTGCTTGGTGAGTTTGGAAGGATACAGAATAAAGTAAAAAAAATTTGTGACAATCAAAGAGCTATTCATTTGGGTAAAAATCCATCTTATCGCAGTAAAACAAAACACATTTATGTGAAGTATCATTTTGTAAGATAAGTTATTAATGAAGGTGGAGTACTTCTTGAAAAGGTACACACTTAAAAGGATTGTGCAAACATGTTCATGAAACCAGTGACAATAGAGAAGCTGTGGTGGTGCATAGGTTCTCCTGGCTTGCAAAAAGGTGATGAAAGAGAAAGAACAAGGTATCAGGTAAATTGTTGTCAAGGTAGAGATTGTAGATAATGATGACAACCAATTTTCCAAAAAGATAGGAGCTGGCATTTTTTGAGTTTAGCAACAACTAATTTTTTCCTAGTTTATGGATTTAGCATTATCCAATGTTTTGTATTTTGTATTTTTTGTTTCTTTAGGGAAACAAAAAATTAGAATGGAAAATCATATATGGCTATTTGTAAGTCCATAGATGCAATAGATGATATTGAAGAGTTGATGTGAATCTAAAAGAGAAGAATAGCTAATGTTGATGTAAAGAAGATTGCAATCTCCATCTTTAAATAACAAGAAGAGTGCTGCACTTTCTTTGTGGATGTTTTCCATTGGAGGGTTTTATCACATTAAATCTTTGTCTTCATTATTATGTGTTTGTGATTATTCATTCATAAATGAGTTTCTTAAAATTATTATCACATTCATTCATAAAGGGGTTTTTTTAAATATGAAAAATAAGGTAAATATATTGTAGGCATTGGGGGGGTGGGGAGTACATTATGGGGGTTTATAGGTATTGGGGGGTATAAAAAAAGGTTGCTAGTCAAAATAGAAAATATATCATAAAAATAGGGTTTTTAAAATTGGAAATATGTATTGGAAGGGGGGTCAACAAAAGAATTTTTGTAAGTAATTATTAATATCTAATGAAATTAGGGATATTATTTAATATCCCATGAACAAAGACGCTATAACATAGTTTCATTAAGTGAAGACCCCTTATCTCTGAATTGTTTAAACTTCCAACTTCCCAACTTCCACTATAAGGCTCTAATATTTGCTTAATTCATAAGGTTTTTAACTTAACATTAAAATATCAATAAATATATACAAGTATTCATATAACCTTGCTCATCATCAATGCCTGTGTATTGAATTTTGTAGTCTTCGGTTTCTCCATTTTATCAAAACTTTCCACTATTGTGTTTGAACTTTCCTTTATGGTTAGAATATAGCATAAATATTGGTTTCCCCTTGCTTCCCAATGGATCATTGGTACTGCGCACATTAACAAATCTCGGTAATGGTCAATATTTTGTGAAATTTCTCAACCTTTGAGCTTGGAGTTCAGTTAAGACGGTTAAACTTTCTCACTTTTTGAATTTATATTAGAAATATAATAATATATTTAAATGTTAATTATAATTTTTTTGACCATCCTTTCTTGTTTGAATTGATCATAGCAGAGTAAGGAATATCTATCAACCTGCTCAACCATCCCTTCGTTTTCTTTGCTCGGAACATTAATTTATTTATATTTAAAAAATTAGTAATTTTAGTAATAAAATATATTATTTTAATAGAACTTTTTTATGTATATATATATATATATATTAGGAATGGAGAAAGAGAAAAATTATTTTTAGTAATTATAATATATATAAATATTGATTACTCATAGCTAGTAACACTTTACTTAGTTAATAGATTTAGTTAATAACATTAATGAATGGAAGAACTGGACTGGAAATCAGAGGGTGATTCGATGGAGCAACATTCATGGAGTCAGGAACATGGGAGGATTCAGCGTATACAAGCGCATTCAGTGTAGCACCGAGGAGTTCAGCGCTTGTGCAAAAGCTCACCCATGACGCAGGTGTACTGTCTTGCACGAAAGGGACGTCTCTTTGCCAATAGCGTCCCCGCCATCAAGTTTGAGTTAACACGGTGGAACGATAACATTTCCAAAGTTGTGTGCAAAATGCATAGTAAGCCATAGTTCTTACATATTCCATGCTGCGAGCAAAATTCAACTCCGCCATTCCAGTGAAAGTGTGTTTGACTTTCTAGAATAAAGTTACAGGAATCTGAAATTCATGCGTGCTCAATAACATATCCTTGGGTGGTATGGTTAGCAAAATGATATATGTTTCAGCAAATTTTGTCTTTTGACAATTTCATGAAAAATGTATGAATACAACTGAACCCTTTCACTACTGTTATATTGACCACCTTGACACTTACGCAACTTAAGATTCTTAATGATGATAATATTAACATGTAGTGAAATCAATTGTTTGAACAACTATCAACTAATTGCTTGAACAAATATCAATTAATAGTGAGTGGACAATACACATTT
The DNA here is from genome assembly GCA_001517045.1 of Pseudotsuga menziesii. NCBI lineage: Eukaryota > Viridiplantae > Streptophyta > Pinopsida > Pinales > Pinaceae > Pseudotsuga > Pseudotsuga menziesii. The sequence goes on from LPNX010694476.1 coordinate 271,975, forward strand.
AATGTCAAGATAATCAAAATATATATTAGCAGGAACAAATATCACTCTACAGTTACTTGGACAATGCTCATTCAATATGGACCCACGAAAATATTAGTGGGTGGTATTACTAATGGAAAAAAAAATTGTGAGAGAAGAAACCAGATCTCTCTATTTAAATTCGCTGCGTTCTAGTGCTGAAAAGACTTTTAAAGCTAAAGAATTTTTTATGCATTGTGGTTTCAGCATTAGCAAAGCATTACTAGTTAGAATTATAGGATCGCTGTATATGTCATAGGCATGTTTAAAAAAAAAATTAAGACCAAATTTGGGAAGGCGATCTCAATTCCATCTGCGTTCTGTAAGATTTTCTAGCTCTGCAATCGCATGCATATTCTCATATCGGTTTCCTTGAGATAGCTTTCGAAGTACTTAGACAGTATTCTACGGGCTCTATGTTTTCATTGTTTGAATTTCTGGCAAACAGATAACGTTCATCCACACGAGCTAGTGCAGATGAAGTAGAATAAACCTAGGAATTCCTTGTTTTATTCATTTCCCATGTCAGATTTGTTGAGTAAAATACTTGTCATTGATGTCAAAACTGTTAACGAAAGTCAAGATATGGTGGCAGGATTAAACCAGCAAAATAACAAAGGAATAACCATGTTGCAGGTTGTAGATTGGATGATAAATGAATAACCCTATGGCAAATTTGATCGCAAATTTGATTGACCATCCAAGTAAATTGACGGATCACAATGTTCTTGCTGAATATACTAGTGCAGAGGTTGAACACAGGTGAAGTGACAAAGTTCCGCAAAAGATCAAGATCAAACGGCTTACATTAGTCCCACACTAGATCCGATGGTTAAGAATTAGTTCTGACATCCGAAAGTCGTTTCCACAACAATCAAGATCGGACGGGTTATATTAGTTCCACAAAATATTGGATGGCTAAGATTAGTCCCGCCAAATAGATCAACAGTGGAAAATTGATTCCCGCATTCTGCAGTGCAGAAAAGAGTTTGCAGAAAGGAAAAAGTGGACAGTCGACATCCCGCATCCCGCAATTTGGAGATCAATGATCGAGGAGAAGCTCAATGAAGATCAATGGTGGAAAACTAACTTTCGCATTTCATAGTGTGGAAAGGAGTTTGTGGAAAGGAAAAAGAGGACAGTCGACACCCCGCATCCTATATCCCGCATCCCGCAATCTGGAGATCAACGATCAAGGAGAAGCCTGATGAAGATCAATGGTGGAAAATCAACTTCCGCATTCTGCAGTGAGGAAAGGATTTTGTGGAAAGGAAAAAGAGGACAATCGGCATCCTGCATCCCATATTCCACATCTTGCAATCTAGAGATCGATGATCAAGGAGAAGCTCGATGAAAATCAACGGAGGGGAATCGTTGAAACAGAAATTTGGTGCGGAAATACGATTTAAAAAGGAAATCTGTAGAGAAGATCAACTATTCAGATTGTTTCTAATGAAGAAGATTACAGAAGCACCAGAAAACGATAAGCAGGGCTGTGGAAATGAATTCTGAGTTGTGGGAAGAACGAAACAGTTCCTTTTCTCAAGTGATGCGACGGTTGAACATGTAGATAAATATTGGTTCTATCTGTAAGTAATTAGTCACGACCCAAAATGAAAGAGCACAAATATGGAGAGATGCATTGATACAAAATAGGTATAGGGTATTTAAATAAATGAATGTGTAAAGAATTCGTCATCTCTGTTAGTAAGCTAGATAGAGTAAAAAATAAATAGTTTTCAACTGTTCCAATAGACAGAGAAAATCATTTTAGGGTGGCAGGGTGGTGCTAGGGAAGGCCACATGTCTGAAGGGGGTCGAAGCCTCCTTCCAATCGCAGCTGGAGAACATGGTGTCATAGCATCCTTATCTATTGAAACATGCAAAAAACCAAATGGGAGGTGTAGCATCCTTGTCTATAGTTGAAGGAAAAATATAGGGTGTGTCTACATCCTTTTTGTTGGAGAAGATAAACAATTTTGTAAATTCATCTTATTAATGAGTTTGTGTTGGTGGTTTTCTCTTTTGAGGTATCCACGATAAAATATTTATTTTTATAGTTTATTTTTGTGTATGTTAAACTAAAAAGAGACAATACCGATTCACCCCACTCTCAATATTGTGGGATAAACCAACAATTGGTATTAGAGCAGGTTCCTTCACAACAGCTTAAACCACTGGAAGGAATATCCGATCCAAAATCAAAATGGATTAAGAAGAAGGATTGGCCATTAACAAACCTCCACTATTTACTAGAGAAAATTATGGTTACTTGAGTGTAAGAATGAGGTGTCATCTGATGTCCCTGGGATGGAAGGTTTGGGCAGCAACAAAAATGGAGCTTAAAATAAGAAACCAATACCCTACAATCACGGTTGAACTAGGTGAATATAAAGGTAATGCCAAAGCACTAAACACAATCTTAAGTGGTCTAACAAACTCAGTATTTACCAAAGTTATGCAGTGCACATTTGACAAACAATCTTGGGACAAGTTGAAAATTATCTATGAAGGAGAATCTAAGGTCAAATAATCCAAACTTCAAACATATAAAGCTCAATTTGAAAGTCTAAAAATGAAAGAAGAATAGAATGTTGGTGAATACCTTCTTTGTGTGGATGAAGTTGTTAATGCGATCAGAGGGATTGGAGGAAAATTAACAGAAAAAGAAGTGGTAAGCAAGGTACTGAGAACATTGCCAATGAGATATGACCCAAAGGTATCCACCTTAGAAAAATGAGATGATCTTAAAAAGGTAATAATGGATGAGTTACATGGAATTCTCACTGCATATGAGATGAGAACAGGATGAAATGAATCTTCAAGAAAACAACCAGCTTTTAAAGCCTCCATAAAAAATCAATCAAAAAACCCAAATGATGAGGAAACTCTTTTCATTAATAAAATTGAGAGAGGGACTGGAAAATACAAGGGGAAGTTACCTTTAAAATGTTTTAATTGTGGAAGGATTGGACATTTTGTCTCTAAATGCACCTACACCAAACAAGATGAGAATGAATAAAAGGAAACTTCAAAATTCAAAATAGGTAAATCAAGAAACAAGAAAAAACCCTATGGAAAAAAGAAAATTGCATGGAAGACGGTGAAGATTCAGATGGAAGTGAAGTTGAAGAAATTGAAGTTTTATTTATGGGCCTAGACACTCAAGCCTCAGATAATGATTCAGACATAGAAGGAGAAGTAGACCTAAGAGCTAAACTTGTTAGCACCCTTAAAGAACTTGAGAAATGTAGGAAAAAGAACAGACAGTCAAATCTTATCATTAGTCAGTTGGAAGCTCAACTTCTACGTGCCAAAAAGATTGAGGAGGACTTAAACCTTCAGCTCAAAAGAAGAATACAGGAGTTTGAAAATCTTGCAGAAGAAATCATGCAATTCAAGAGAAATCTTGATGAAGGATCTATCAAATCAAAGTTTGAGAATATATCAAGGATTCTAGATGACATTCTGAGTAGCCAAAGACCATCAAGTGATAGGTCTGGTTTGGGGTTCGTTAAAGAGAAGAATCTAGAGAGATTCCCTATCACAAATCAAGAAGGAAGTAAAAAAAACTATGCTGAAGTACTAAAGACTCCAGTTAAAAAGGAAAGAAGCAAAAAAGAAGGCTTAACTTCTCAAGATATAAATATAAATTTAATATAGCACCCAAGAGACCAAATAGATATCTAAAGATCTTTTTAGGTCATTGTTTTTCTTATAATAATTTTGGTCATAAAGCTTTAAATTGCAAAATTGAAAGAAAGGTCTTTGGATACAAGAGGAATTCATCAAGTAATAAGACAAAGGGAAATCGAATCTTTTTACACTAATTCAAAAATATGATATAGAATGTTATAAGTGTAATAACCATGGACATATGGCATGTAATGTCCCCGGTTTCGACCCCGTTTGCATGATGTATATAATGTAATTAATCATGGTGAGGAGATAATGACAAAAGCCCCACCATCGATTTGGTTGTGTATGTTCCGGCAATGGGAATAGTTGCCGATGGTATCTCGTGCTATTCGGCACATCATAATTCGACATCATGTAAACACGCACATCAATTAAAATAAACCACAACCAGCTACGGCAGTGCAACGTTGAATGAAAAGGGCATGGTTCCAAAGGATAAGGGGTGGGGATGTCAAACCTTGGTTTATGGGGAAAAACCCATGTTTTATTACCTTGTGGTTTTCTACCTTTGTTAATTGTCACCTTTCTTGTCTTACCCAACCTCTTTCAACCTCTTTAATGTTCTGTTGGGTAGTTGGGCAGCTATGGCTGTTGGTGGATGGGCAGTTATTGTCTTTGGGAGTGGGGTGGCAGGACTCTCAGTCCTTTGCCCACATCCACACTCCACCCACGACTCCATGCTTGCCCTGCCTGTTCTGTTCTCCTCACGCACTCTTCCCTGGTCAGTTTTTCACTCTCCCCACGATTTTGGTCTATTGGCTCCTCATGCACAGGAATTGGGCGATTTGGTCTCACGTAGACATTTCCTTTGTTCCACGAGTTGCTGAAGCACCCACGCACTGTAATTCGCGTCCTTGCTGTTGTTTTGTTCATCCATGGGCAAAATCGGAGTTGTTTTCTCCTCACGCAGGGCCTCTACGGCTGTGCATCCTCACGCAGAGGGATTCCCTCCCATTTTCCATCTTCACGCTTGGTATTTTTCCTGGATTTATCCACGCAGTATTTCCTTGGGCGAATTGTGAATAGGGTGGCCTTATCCTTCACTCACAGGCTAATTCGTGGGTTCTGTTCACACATTCGTTGGGAAAACTGTAAATTCGTCCCTATTGCATCTTGTTTGCTGTTCTGCTGTCGGGGCTGTGTAATTCGTTTTTCCCTGTTTGAGCTGTGATAGCTAATTGGTTGCCTAAGTGCAATGGTTAGCCTTCGGGCTGTGCTGGCTTGGCTTGCCTGTTGAAAGCCTGTGAAACCCAGCTGTGTTGGTTTGCTGTTTGTGCCCCTTGGCTATGTATAAGCCTGCAATTGAACCTTATTCCAAAGGAATCATGCCCAGCTCGGGGGTGGCAGCGTTGCTGAGAGATTGATGAGCAAGCTGGCCTATGGTTGGGTGGAACGTTGCAGCGACGTAGCTGGTTGCGGGTGAATTTTTCATCAAAGATAAGTACTGCTGTTACTGCATCTTTGTAATTTATTGTAAATGCTAGAATGTCTATGTTTGCTTCCGCTGTATAAATAAAGACTGCATCTGTGTATGCTTGTAAATTTTATGTCCAGCATTGATTTCTTTGATTAAGTTCATGGGGCGTTTTGCCCGGCCGTGTTTGATGCGTTCGTCGCGTCCTCTTCGCTGGTTGAGGGCCGGGGACGTGACAAAATGGTATCAGAGCGCCATGGTTGCAACAATGGGCCTTTATGGGCCAAGAAGGTGCAGTGACAGAAGGTAGAATTACCTTCTCTGTTCAGCAGGGCAGCAACGAACTCAGAAAATCACCCAAGTGTGAGCAGTTGGACCCCTGGATGAAGTTAAATTCCACCGTTGCGGGCGAGCTGGAGAAGTTTCTATTCACCGTTGCGGGCGAATGGCTGAAGTCTCCCATCCGACTGTTGCGGGCGAGTTCATGGAGTTAACCTCCGTCGTTGCGGGTGAGACAACGATCTTCCCCTCCGACCGTTGCGGGTGGCGGAGTGATCTCACGTCCGATTCGAGATCCGTCCGACAGCCGCCGCCGCGGAAAATTTGAAATTTGGCTAAGTGAGCGGGCGACCAACCGAAAGAGAAAAAGGTTTACGTTCCGCCGTTGCGGGTGAAGAAGCAAAAGGCTTCCGATGTAGAGTGTTCCGACAGCCGGCGCGTGAAAAGAAAGCTCGAAATTTGTTTAAGTATTGGGGCAGTCGGAAGAGTGGGTAAAGTCAACGTGCGCCGTTGCGGGTGAATGGGAGAAGTTTCCTGTTCAACCGTTGCGGACGGTTCGGTAAAGTCTCTGGTCCGCCGTTGCGGATGGCGGAGCAATCCCGCGCCCGATCCAAAAGTCACCCGACCGCCGACGTAGTAAAAGAAAGATTAAAATTTTTCCAAGTGTTTTAGCGTTCGCCAGAAGAAGAAATGGTCCGACGCCTGATGCGAGAGTCATCCGACGCCCGACGTCGGAAGGATTGAAGCTTCCAAGGAGCCGCCGTTGCGGAGGCGGGAAGCATTTATCGGCCGATCAAAAAGACTGCCGACGCCGCAAGGGAAAGTGCGCCGATCGGAAGAGGGAAAGGAAAGAGCGACCGCAGTTGCGGAAGGATAGAGCTTCCGGGGAGCCACCGTTACGGAAGGCCAAGAGCTTCCAGGGAGCCGATACGGCGGAAGGGAGAATGAGGCAAGCCCCCTTGACCCCCATCGTCCCCCTAAGACAGTTGTTCTTGTGGAAAGAAGATTTTATGTTTGGGGCAATATAGTGGAATCCGGAATTCATAAAAGATGAATGATGCAATGGAAGTGTGGTGGCTGAAGATAACATTCTCGGCCAAAATGCAGCTGTGTGTAAAATGCAAAGGTTTGCTGAAAGTATTCATTCTTAGAAGGGGTGTGGTTTTCACATCCGGGGTCGGAATGACGCGTGTGAACATGCGTTGGAAAGCTTATCCAGTGGGGAATGAGGATAAGTGACCGGAATCTAAGCATGAAGCAACAAGGTGCTAATGATGGCCGTTGTTATCAAATGGACGAATCTGGACTATTGCATGCCCAGGGGCAGCAAGGACTATGAAGTCAACCCGCTACTGTGTGAAAAGGGAGTTCCATGCAAGGATGAAAGGCTTAAAAAGGGAAGTTTGCCTTAAAACCCTATCCTGCTAACTTTAACTACATTTCCTAAGTTTGTGCTTGAAATGCATAAGGATATGTATTGCATGCATAGGGTATTGCATGTTGGTGAGACTATTGGAAAAGATATGTATGCATAATGTACCACTGACGATAATCATTGTTTTGATGTTGGCATTAGTGGACAAACACCAATGATGACATGGACCCAGATGAATATGTTGCGGATGCTGAAAGATGAGACCAGCAACCCTATGGAGAAGGGATAAGGCAACAAGTCCATGACAAAAGTTGGTGAGCAAATGCTGCAATCTCCTGCAAAGGACCAACCAAAGTGGTCATGACAAGGGTGTAAGTATGACCCATGCAGGTAAGAGTTTGCTTATGACAAATTCCATGAATTGGTCCAGGTAAGAGACCTCATACCATGTGAATGATGGAATGTAGACAGGTGTCTTGTCTATATATGTTAATGATATTGATTATAGTAATGCATCCTATATGAGGTAGTCGTGGTTAGGCCATGGTATGGTTGAATGCATAGTATTCCTGAATCAATGCAAGGTAGCGTTGAACGGACATGCATTAAGAAGATTTTATGAATCTTGTTGTTATGCATTGAATGTATGCATATGAAGGGTGTGAATGACTGATTGCATAAGTGTAGGTGCAATGTTGTGATGTATGGCATGAGTGCATTGAGATGAATGCATGTGGTATGCGGACTAACTAATGACTGAAATGGTGAATTAATGATAATTCTGGAACTGTTTCGAAGGTTGCTATGAATGCAGGATAGTCATGATCAATTGGCTGCCAGAAATGCTCTATTGAAGAGCAAGGTGGCATGAATGATATGCTTGTGAAGTAAGGAGTATCTAACCACTCCATTTAATTGCATGAATGCTGTGACTATACCTTGCAATGTTAGTATGATAATGATTGCATGAAGTGAATGAGCTTTGAGAACACTGAAGTGACTAACCTTTGAAGTATTTGAATTTTATAAATTCTGAAAATGCTTCAGTGACGGTTGTAGCAATAAGATAGTATATGCATCCAGACTTACCAAGTGTTTGGTTGATTGAAGCTCATGTTTCAGGTAGATTCCTTCGAGAATGGCATTGAGAGGTAAGACCCTAACTAATGCCAGAATCTACCATGTGAAAGAGCTTGTTAAATTTGAATTGTGAATTTCAAATATTGCTGACAACTACTAGTCACTATTGGCTTGCATAAGCTTGTGTTTGGATGTTTGAGAGCTTGTGTTTCAGGTAGATTATTTTAAGAACGGCATTGAGAGGTAAGGTCTTGACCAATGCCTGAATCTACCATATGATATGCATAATAGGTTGTTAGGATTCGAATTGTGAATTTTGGATTTGAGAAATTGCTGACAACCACTAGCCATTGTTGGCTCGCATAAGCTTGTGTTTGGTTGTTTGAAGCTTATATTTCAGGTAGATTGTTCCGAGAACGGCATTGAGAGGTAAGACCCTAACCAATGCTGGAATCTACCGTGTAAAAGAGCTTGTTAGATTTGCGTTATGATTTTCAAATTTAAGAAAATGCTGACCACTTATAGTCACCATTGGCTTGCACAAGATTGTGTTTGGTTGGTTGAAATTCATGTTTCAGGTAGATTCTTTCAAACACGGCAGTGAGAGGTAAGTCCCTGACCACTGCCAAAATCTACCATTTATGAGAAGAAGTCTCATGGTTGTGAAAATTAGTTGGTACGGGTTGTTAAATTCGAATTGTGGATTTCGGATTCAAGAGGTACTAACGGCTACTAATCATTGTTGGCTTGTGTGAGATTGTGTCAGGAGGGACACATGGTAAGTGGGTATTCATGTTATGATAGTAAGCATAAAAGTATAATGGGCATAGTAGTGCTGCTTACAAGAAACCCACAATTGAGCAAGTCAATTCCTGTAATAGAGTTGCAAATTCTTATTGAATTTGATTGCTAAATGTCATTGCTTGGTTATGGAACGATCAATTGGATTGTAGTATCAGGTGATGATTGACTGTTTGGCTATTTGATGAATGTGTCAGGAGTACACACTACAGGAAGATCATGTGTGATGACCTGCAAGAGCCAAACTTCATGGGAAGGTTTTCCCTTATCTTGGAAATGGGTTTCGGGTGAAACACCATTGGACATTTTGAAAATGTCTAGTCTGCACTGCATGTTTGGTGATAGCATGAGTGAGATGGTTTGGGTCATGTCGATAAGACATATGTGAATATGAAATGTAAACAGGAAGCGGGGATTGGGCCTTGGTGTGCTTAAACCTGGTGATTGGAGACCGCACAGACAGAGCTAGAGGGCTGACTTTCTTCTCCACAACCCCGGGATAGCACTAGAAGGGAATGCAGGGCCTGAGGGGCTGTGTAGCAGAGAAGGGACTGATTCCTTGTGCTGGGTGTGTGTGTGGGTGTTATAGAAGTCAGGCTAGTTCTGGTGTAGGTGTTCCTAGCTCCGCAGCGAGCTCACCAGCTTAGCATTCAGTTTTACCCAGTCCCTTGACGGTGCCTAACAGATACAAAGGCATACTGCGATGGCAAATGGATAAGTGTTCTGTGACCCTTGCTATGAATATGCATGTTTAATTATTAAATTGTATATGCAGAACATGTTTTGATTTATTTCCATGATGAATGATTGCTTGAGTATGCATAGGGCCTGCACGGCACACACCGGGAATGGGTGCACACTTTTCCGATGTCGAGTCATGAAAGGGTTTTCAATATTGATTACACTCTGGGGAGTGGACGCACTCCTGGTGTCTCAATATTTGATAGTGAATGATATGAAATGTGATTACAGTTTTAGAGCAATGATGCTGATGAGGTTGCTTGTATTGCTTGTGTTGCTTGTGTTGACAGGCTAAGGGCAAAGATGAATGGTTGGTATAAGTGCATGTTGATATAAGTGCATGTTGGTATAAGTGTATGTTGATATAAGTGTATGTGTCATTGTTGACATAAGTATAGGATGGGCTGTGATATGCCTAAGGATCCGTAGTAGATCCTAGACCTGGAAGTGGTCATGATAAAGTTCCAAGCCCAGTTGACATGGTTATGTACTGGATGGACATTAATTATTTGATGTTGTGGAGCAGCCGGCGTGCTGACCTAACATCTAAGTCCATAGGTGATCCCAAGGCTTGCAAAGCGAAGCAGGATCCTATGGGCGAACGAGGAAACGTACCATACAGATAAGTATTGGATTGTCTTGCTTATGAATATACATGTGTATATGGTTTGGTTATGATGTTTTAAGCTCTTGTTCTAGAGATGAAACTAATGAGAATAAACTAAACATGTGAATCTATTCAATGTTTGGATATAGGTATCGCTAGAAGCGAGGACTATGAGAGCATCCTAGAGGTGCATGGGGACATGTGACTGTCCTGGAAAGCTCGAAATGAGCAGTAATGAAAAAGGTGCTAGTAGGACGGGGGAGTCCTAGCAACCGAGACAAACCATGTGGAGAGACTCCATGGTTTAGAGGTCTGGAATAGACCAAAGACACTAAGTGTCATGCCCAAGAAGGATTGGTCCAGCATTCACGGTGAAGTGAAAGAGGCGGAGAGCATGAAAAGCCACTGCGATGGCAAGGGTTCCAGGATGGAACAGAACAAAGAGGGGATAATCTCTTACTGCTCTCTCTTGCCTTTTGATTATATATATATATATATATATGTTTATGCATTGTGAAAACAAAGGATTGTTGAATGCATGTATGATTGAGAATGAAATGTGTGTATTTGCTTAAAGTAAATTTGTGAATGTTGGAATAGTTAATTCCCTGCCCAGGAATGGACATGAAGGAGCTCATGTGCCTGTTGGGGAAGGCATGAAATATATGAAAGTTTCCTTAATGGAACTTGGATTGTCATGCCAATTGGGTAATTAACTAACTGATTTTGATATCTATATTATGCTTGGTCTGATAGACTTTCGATGGTGCATTCCACAGGTGAGAAAAGTGAAACCAGGTGGTGCACGTTGATCATGGCAGCAGATCAAAGGTTGTTGGACTTGACTGGAAGTCTCCTTCAAGTGCTTTCCAAGACCCAAGAGAACCTTGGGGAGATGCTCAGGATACAGAAAAGGCAGAGTGAAATGAACCACCAAATTTTGCAAGACTCTATTGGTTTGCAAAGGGAGGTGAAAAGCCTTCTGAGAGCAATCGGCAAAGGAAAGGATGGTGGATCAGCAATGGGACCATTGTCCAAGTGACCCGATAAGAAACGGTCCAGGCATGAAGACTCAAAGGAAATTGAGCAGGTAAAGATGAAGCAGCCAGTGAGATGCTGGAGATGCGGAGGACATCATTTACGCCGGGACTGCCCAATGAGGGAACATGATGAAGGCAATAGCCGCAAAGTTCCTAGACTTCGGGATCAGCAAGAAGCTGAGGACCAGCAGGAAAAGTCCATGGAAGCCGAGAGGCTTGGTCGTGAACGTTCAGAGTAGATGATTGAACGCGGTATAGATTTGCAATTTTGAAATTTTGATGTGCGACTGTATATGTATTGTATATATGTAATGGAACACCAAGGATGGTGTTATTCCAAGGGGGAGGTTAATGTAATGTCCCCGGTTTCAACCCCATTTGCATGATGTATATAATGTAATTAATCATGGTGAGGAGCTAATGACAAAAGACCCACCATCGATTTGGTTGTGTATGTTCCGACAATGGGAATAGTTGCCGATGGTATCTCGTGCTATTCGGCACATCATAATTCGACATCATGTAAACACGCACATCAATTAAAATAAACCACAACCAGCTACGGCAGTGCAACGTTGAATGAAAAGGGCATGGTTCCAAAGGATAAGGGGTGGGGATGTCAAACCTTGGTTTATGGGGAAAAAACCATGTTTTATTACCTTGTGGTTTTCTACCTTTGTTAATTGTCACCTTTCTTGTCTTACCCAACCTCTTTCAACCTATTTAATGTTCTGTTGGGTAGTTGGGCAGCTATGGCTGTTGGTGGATGGGCAGTTATTGCCTTTGGGAGTGGGGTGGCAGGACTGTCAGTCCTTTTCCCACATCCACACTCCACCCATGACTCCATGCTTGCCCTGCCTGTTCTGTTCTCCTCACGCACTCTTCCCTGGTCAGTTTTTCACTCTCCCCACGATTTTGGTCTGTTGGCTCCTCATGCACAGGAATTGGGCGATTTGGTCTCACGCAGACATTTCCTTTGTTCCACGAGTTGCTGAAGCACCCACGCACTGTAATTCGCGTCCTTGCTGTTGTTTTGTTCATCCATGGGCAAAATCGGAGTTGTTTTCTCCTCACGCAGGGCCTCTACGGCTATGCATCCTCACGCAGAGGGATTCCCTCCCATTTTCCATCTTCACGCTTGGTATTTTTGCTGGATTTATCCACGCAGTATTTCCTTGGGCGAATTGTGAATAGGGTGGCCGTATCCTTCACTCACAGGCTAATTCGTGGGTTCTGTTCACACATTGGTTGGGAAAACTGTAAATTCGTCCCTATTGCATCTTGTTTGCTGTTCTGTTGTCGGGGCTGTGTAATTCGTTTTTCCCTGTTTGAGCTGTGATAGCTAATTGGTTGCCTGAGTGCAATGGTTAGCCTTCGGGCTGTGCTAGCTTGGCTTGCCTGTTGAAAGCCTGTGAAACCCAGCTGTGTTGGTTTGCTGTTTGTGCCCCTTGGCTACGTATAAGCCTGCAATTGAACCTTATTCCAAAGGAATCATGCCCAGCTCGGGGGTGGCAGCGTTGCTGAGAGATTGATGAGCAAGCTGGCCTATGGTTGGGTGGAACGTTGCAGCGACGTAGCTGGTTGCGGGTGAATTCTTCATCAAAGATAAGTACTGCTGTTACTGCATCTCTGTAATTTATTGTAAATGCTGGAATGTCTATGTTTGCTTCCGCTGTATAAATAAAGACTGCATCTGTGTATGCTTGTAAATTTTATGTCCAGCATTGATTTCTTTGATTAAGTTCATGGGGCGTTTTGCCCGGCCGTGTTTGATGCGTTCGTCGCGTCCTCTTCGCTGGTTGAGGGCCGGGGACGTGACATGGCAGGGGATTGTAAAATGAATACTCCTACAAGAAATACTGTTGAAATCAAGTCTCAAAACACCAAACAAAAGAAGTATTGGAGAGAAAAGGAAGAAAAGGAAAGTTTCATGATTGCCTTTATGTGCAATCGAAATCCAAAACTTATGGCTCTTAGACATTGCTTGTTCAAAACCTATGACAAGTGACTCAAGCAAATTCATAACACTAAAAGATAATAAGGGAAAATTCACTTTGGGAGACAGTTTGTCCCCCAAAATAATTGGCAAAGGAACACCTGTTGTCAACATCAAGATCAAAGCAGAAAATGTTTTGTTTGTTGAAAACATCAAGCCTAGTCTTCTCAGTGTAAGTCAAACATGCGATCAAGGACACATTTGTATCTTTGACTCAGAAAAATGTGAAATCAAGAATAAGAAATCAGGAAAGGTAGTTGGCATTTCTATGAGAAATACAAACAATGTATACATTTTGGAAAATGAAAACCAAAGCTACTTAAGTATGGTAGGTGAAAGTCGGTTATGGAACATAAGGTTTGGACATTTAGGTTTTGACATTCTTTCCAAAATAAGCATGAAGGAAGCTATAAGAGATTTACCAAAAATTGTAGCTCCTCTAAACTTTGTTTGTAAACATTGTCAACATGGGAAGCAAACCAGAGCCAACTTTAAAACAAAAGAACATATGACCTCAAACCCTATGGAAATAATACACAGACCTATGTGGAACAACCAGAACTAAAATCCTGCAAGGAGATCGCCATTTCATGTTGCTCATTAATGATTACACAAGGATGACCTTGGTGGGATTCCTCAAAGAAAAATCAGAAGCTTTTGAATATTTTAAAATCTTCAAAGCAATGGCTAAAAATGAGTTGGGTATAAAAATCAAGTGTCTTAGATCGGATAATGGGGGAGAATTTACCTCAAATGAATTCAATGAGTTCTATGAAGGGCATGGAATTAAGAGGAAATTTTCAGCTGCAAAAACTCCTTAGTAGAACGGGGTTGTTGAAAGGAAAAATAGAACAGTCCAAGAAGATGCCAAAACTATGCTCAATGAAGCAAAATTGTCAGATTATTTTTGGAGAGAAGTTGTATACACAATAGCCTACATAATTAATAGAGAAAAACTCAGAGTGAATAAGGACTCCCTACGAATTGTGGTATGGAAGACTGGTCTTAGTCAAATATTTTAAAGTGTTTGGCAGTAACTGTTACATCAAAAGAAACGAGGATGACCTTGCAAAGTTCGACTCTAGAACCGATGAAGGAATATTTCTAGGATACTAATCCACCAAAAGGGCATATATGTGTTACAATAAAAGGTTACATAAAATTGTAGAAAGTGCTAATGTGGAAGTAGATGATATAAAACCAAGGAAAGAGAAAAATATTGATAGTGTTGAAAATACATGTGATGAGGAAATACAAGACTTGCAAAAGGACGAGAGCATTCATAACGAAGAAGAAAACAAAGAGAAGGAAGATACACAGGAAGATGAAGAAGACTTCCCTAGACCTGAAACTAAGACTCCCTCTAAAAGGATACAATAGAATCATCCAGAGTCACAGATCATGGGTAATAAAAATGTTGGAGACATCATAAGAAGAAAAATACTAGGTGTTGAACAAGCCCTACTATCAATAGTTGAACCCAAGAACTTTACAAAATCTAGCAAAAGTGATGAATGGGTCAAAGCCATGAAAAAGAACTAGATCAAATTGAGAAAAATGAGACTTGGGAACTTGTCCCAAGACCTCCAGATAAGAACATTGTAGGAACCAAATGTATTTTCAAAAACAAGTTCAATCAAGATGGATAAGTAATAAGGAAGAAAGAAATATTGGTTTGTAAGGGGTATTTCCAAGTGGAAGGCACTGACTTAGAAGAAACTTATGCTCCTGTAGTACGACTTGAAGCAATCAGAATGTTTTTAACACTGTCGTGCCATAAAAATTTCAAGGTATATGAAATGGATGTCAAGTCTTCATTCCTAAATGGAAAACTAGAAGAAGAAGTATATATTGAACAACCTAAAGGGATTCTCTTGTCAGAAAACAAAGATTATGTCTGTAAATTGAAGAAGGCACCCTATGGTCTCAAACAAGCTCCAAGAGCTTGGTTTTCAAGAATACACAGTTACTTGAAACAACAAGGGTTTAAAAGAGGAGCCACTGAAAGTAATATTTACCTAAAGATCAAAGATAAAAATATGATCATTGTTGTTGTCTATATGGATGATATCATATTTGGAAGCAATATTCAAATCCTAAGTGTACATTTTTCCTCTAAAATGAAGAAAGAATTTGAAATGTCAATGTTGGGTGAGTTGACTTTATTATTAGGATTGCAAGTCTACCAAATAGGCAAAGGAATCTTCATCTCTCAAACTAAGTACATCAAAGATATGTTGAAAAAGTTTAAAATGGAATATTCCAAACTTGTTGCTACTCCTATGGTCACTGGTTGCAAGTTAAGTAAGGATGATGAATCTCTGAAAGTAGACCATACCTTGTTTAGATCCATGATTGGCAATCTACTGTATGTGACAAACACAAGACCAAATGTGATGTAAGCTATTGGATTGGTGGCTAGATTCTAGTCAGCTCCCAAAGAAACACATGTAACAACATTCAAAAGGATTCTCAAATATCTAAAAGGTACCATGGAGTATGGTTTATGGTATCCAAAAGGAAAATACTTTACCTTGAAAGCATTTACTGATGCAGATTGGGCAGGAAGTGTTGATGATCGAGAAAGTACTAGTGGAGCAACATTCTTTCTTGGAAATTGTTTAGTATCATGGTCAAGTAAGAAACAATCCTCCATTTCACTATCCACAGTAGAAGCTGAATATATTGTTGCCACCTCATGTTGCACTCAAGTTGTTTGGATCAAAAAAACCCTAGAAGATCTACTTGTAAAATATGAACATCCAATAGTGATCAACTATGATAACATCAATGCTATAAATATGTCTAAAAATCCCATCATGCATTCTAAGACGAAACATATACCAATCAACTATTAGTATCTAAGAGAACAGGTATCTCAAAAAGCTATCAGATTAGAATACATTGAGACAAAAGAATAGATTGCTGATATTTTCACCAAACTACTACCTATGGAAGCCTTTGAGAGTCTTAGACAGAAGATGGGATTAATTCCCTTACAAAAGCACTAAGAGAAGGACGCGCAATCTCAGGGGGAGATATGATGACATGGGGAGTTTTCAAACAGAGAGGTTTCTTTGTCATTGGTGTCAAGGGGGGGGAATGATTAAAGATATTGCCATCAATGCCAAAGGGGGATATTGTTGAGTAAAATAGTTGACATTGATGTCAAAACTATTAACAAAGGTCAAGATATGGTGGCAAGATAAAACCAGTAGTATAAAAAAGGAATAACCCTGTTGGAGGTTGGATGATAAATGAATAACCCTATAGAAAATTTTACCAACCATCCAAGTAAATAAACGACTCGCAATGTTCTTGCTGAATAAACTAGCGTAGAGGTTAAACATGTGCGAAGTGAAAAAGTTCCACAAAAGGTTAAGGTCAGACGGCTTACATTAGTCCCGCACTAGATGCTATGGTTAAGAATTAGTTCCAATGCCCATAAGTCATTTCCACAACAATCAAGATCGAACAGGTTATATTATTTTCGAAAAAGATGGGACGACTAAGATTAGTTTTGCCAAAAACAGATCAATGGTGGAAAACCAAATTTTGCATTTCGCAATGTGGAAAGGAGTCTGCGGAAGGAAAAATCAAATAGTCAACATCTTACATCCCACAATATGGAGATCAGTGATCAAGGAGAGGCCTGATGAATATCAACGTTGGAAAACTGAATTCTACATTCAACAATGCAAAAAGGAGTTTACAGAAAGGCAAAAATGGACAGTCGACATCCTGCATCCCATATCCCACAATATCGAGATCAACAATCACGGAGAAGCCTGATGAAGGTCAACGGTGGAAAATAAAATTCTGCATTCCGTAGTGTGGAAAGGAGTTTACAGAAAGGAAAAAGTGGACAGTCGACAACTCGCATCCCACAATATGGATTTCGATGATCAAGGAGAATCCCGATGAAAATCAACAGTGGGGAATCGTTGAAACTAAAACTTGGTGCAGAAATAATATTTATAAAGGAAATCTGTAGAGAAGATCAACTATCTATATTGTTTCTGATGAATAAGATTATAGAAGCACCATAAAATGATAAACAAGGCTGCGGAAATGAATTCTGAGCTGTGGGAAGAACAAAACAGTGCCTTTGCTGAAGTGATGCGACGATTGAATGGGTAGATGATGATTGGTTGTATCTGTAAGTAAACAGTCATGACCCAAAATGAAAGAGCGCAACTATGGAGAGATGCGTTGATAATAAATAGGTATAGGGTATTTAAATAAATGAATGTGTAAAGAATTAGGTGTCTCTGTTAGTAATCTAGACAGAGTCCAAAGTGAATAGTTTTCAACTGTTCCAATAGAATGAGAAAATCATTTTAGGGTGACAGGGTGGTGCTAGGGAAAGCCATAGGTCTGTAGGGGGTGGAATCCTCCTTCCGGTTGTAGCTGAAGAACAGGGTGTTGTAGCATCCTTGTCTGTTGAAGAAGGAAGAAAACCATAGGGGTGTTGTAGAATCCCTGTCTGTAGTTGCAGGAAAACTCCAAGGCATATCTACATCCTTTCTATTAGAGCAGATAAACAATTTTGAAAATTCATCTTATTAATGAGTTTGTTTTGGTGGTTTTCTCTTTTGAGGTTTGCATGTTAAAATCTATCTTGATTGTTTATTTTTGTGTATGTTAAACTAAAAAGCGACAATACTGATTCACCCCCCCTCGCAGTCTTGTGGGATAAACCAACAAGATTGTCTTGCAACAAATAATTTAATATCATCTACATTAATTCAATTGGCTTTTATTAGAGCATTGCCATTCCCTTTATCATTATCATTATCCATGAAGAAAAATTGTTCATCATTGCATTATATTTCCTCTTTATAATCAATCATAAAAGATGCATTGTTTTCTTCATAATCATGTTTGTCAACGATAAACTGAGAACATTTGTCATAAACAAGATGTGATTTACCATATGGAAAGACTTTAATATCAAGAATGATATGGTCATTTTCTTTTCGGAGCTACACAAATCAAAATTTATTGTTAGGAAAGAAAGCATCGTTAATTATGTCATTATAATAATCATCATGGATCAATGAGGGATTTCTCCTCAAACATAAGATTCCACATAAAAATAGTGTCATGGAAAACAAGGTTCTCATCTAAAACTAGAAATGTTTGAGAATCCTTTTCATGAAATGATGGAATAATCAAAAAATCGTCAAATATATCTATCACAACATGATCCAAGTTTAAAAATTAAGGATCCTGAATCATCTCCTTATATGAATCAATTTCCCCTTTTGAATGATTAATATTTTTAGAGACATCACATTGCAAATTATAAACCTTGCCTTTAATTAAAGTATTATTTTGCATATCAGAAAAACATGGAGAGTTAAGACGGGATGAGAAGTGTAGCACCCTGTTTTCATTCGAACTATTGCGATTATGATAACTATTCCCTGATGGAATTCAATGACGAATTACCTGGTTATATTTCAGTTGAGCACTAAAAATATGAAAGGACTTATTCTTTAAAGGAATACGGTTTCAGATAACCTGGAGATGTGTGAAACAATTATTTGATTAAGAAAAGTAACTTAAGAGGAATTAGCCTGATATATTGTTAATTGATGAGAAATTGAGAGTATGAAAATGATGTCGACATTGATCAATTATGAATGCATTATATTATGATTTTAATTGTCAATGAAAAATCACATGAAGTTATCAGTAATGATTAAAGTTGTATAATGTTTTATAGTAATGAATGATTGGAAAAATTTATGTAGCATGTACTATGATGATCAATGAGTGTGACAGGAAAGGAAGGTACATGAACTGCAAGAAAGCATCAATATGCAAAGACTCTAGATGAGTCGACGACTATGGTAGGTGATGTCAATATTGTTTATAATTGTGATATGTTTGATGCACTGGCATGCATGGAATCTGAATGAGTTAAGAAACCTCAACAGCTGAGGTTGATTAATATTTATGTTATGATTGAAATCTTATTTATGCGATTCCATGCATGGGTGTCATATGTACATTTGATGGGATACGATTTCCAATCGACCCACATCAAGTGACGGGATAAGAAATTATGTGTGTAAGGCTAGAAAATGGGCAGTGAGATGACATTTGAATAGAGTGAGGAAAACTATAGCTCATCAGATGCACATTTCCATGAGGGCAAGTCATGAGTTGGTCACTCATGAGTATTATACTAGGGGGCACACAATAAGGATTCGAATTTATTCTTGAGGAACAACATGGATCTTCACAGGGTAGGCGAACTGAGGTAAGATTGGCTTAGTTGTCATAACCAACTCCATGCCAATGGGAAATATCAGAAGGGTATGCTAGAAGCATAACACCTTGATAATTCTTGTCATGATGAGAATGAAATAGTAAATAACATCTATTTAAATTAAGGGAAATAATAAATCGATTGTAAAGAAATTTAAGTAAATTATGATATGGGAAATTACATTAGAAATTATGATGATAAATAAGCAAGCAAGCAAGAAAACAAACAAACAAACAAACAAACAACAACAACAACAACAACAACAACAACAATAACAACACCACCATCACCACCAACAATAATAATAATAATAAATAAACTGAAATAAAGACAAACTAAGAAATCATTTAATAGAGTAAATTAAGGAACTTGAACTAAAGTAAAATCCTAACTAATTGGAAAAGAATTAGAGAACTAATGATAATTAAAAAGCGGGTGGATAAATAAAATAAATTGATTAGTTAATTAAGTAAATAGAAGAGTTAACTTAAAGTGGTGCATGAGATGCATGAGAATTAACGAAATGGTTAATAAAAGATAAAGAAAAGGAAGAATGAGGGTCTTCATCTTTTTCTTTGGTACTGCCATATTTTTGATCCCGAACCATTTTTGGTAGCTCTGAGGTTATTGTGGAAGAGTGTGGTTAAATAAAATGTGAGTGGGGTTTGGAGCCTCCCTGCAGTAGCTTGACATTGTATTTTTGTTTCTAGCCACGTATTTTCAAGCCCACCAAGCTCAGTGGTCCCGGGAGAAGGAGTGTACCAATCAGGGAATGGAAGGGAGGAAACTGATGGGTTCACTGTGATTGGAAATCCTTCCAGAGCATGCAACGAAGATTCCAACTGCGAACAAGTCTCGGAGAACAAAAAGATCTTGGTGAGTTCATAGGAGCTTGTAGCAAAATTTTTGGCAACAAAGGAAAGGCTCGGAATATTGATAACAATTCTCGGCATATTGACACGTCAAATTTATTATAAATTTTGGTGTTATCAAATTATGTTTTTAATACTACAAATTGAAAGGATGTTATGTGTATTTAATTATTGAATTAGAGTATGGACATATTAGAACCTAGTATTTAATTCATATATCTTTTAATTTTCGTATTGCTTTAAATGGTGCTCTTAACTTACAATTTATTAGATCGAGATTTATTATATGTACGCATATTTGTGCCAGTATTTTTGGACTCCGTGGAGGTTCATTACAAGAAAAATCTTCTTGAGGAATGAGAGTCAAGGATCATGCTTGGAATTAGATGGAAATATGTCATTTTCGAAATATAATACCTCATGAATATATTGCATGGTCACCTTAGGATTAATTATGAATTGGAAAGGAGAAGTGAGAGCATTATTCATCTTGTAATATTGCTCGTCTTCACTATGTATATCAAAAGGAATAATTCTATCCTTAAAATTTGCAATATCAATGATCACTCCGTAAGGTGCATAGATTCATAGAAATGTAGCTACAAATTGGAATGTGGTGGTAGAATGATTGGTTTCATTGATTGGTGGAAGGTACCTAGACTCATAGATAGAATTAGGGACAATTTTATCATTTGAATTCACCTTATTTGTTGAAATATTAGGTTCAGATGAAGCGTTTGGTCCAAATTGAGAATGAGGCATGGTAACCACAACACATATTTCATCGATAGGTTCCTTAGCTATAGAAAATGGACATTTTTTCACTTGTTTTTATCACTCTTTGGATACAAATAAGGATTCACAAGTGAAAAGGCCATGAGACTCATCACAAAAATTACACCAATGACATGTGAAAAACGCAACCTATTTCTTCATCTTGAATCAATTTAGAAGGTGAGGACATTAATTGAGGGTTGATTGAGACTCATTCTTAATTCTATGCTCTAATGATATGACTCAATTGTTCATTTCTTGCATCATTGGGACCATGGAAGACATGCTGGTCTTATAAATAGATTGATCCATAGGAAACCCTATCCTTTGGATATGCTCTTCAAAGTCGATAAATTTCTACAAAGAATAACCAAGATAATCGACATTCCTCTCGTATAATTGGTTGCAACAATGAGGAGGAATACGATGATAATATTGTACAATGATGGCTTAATGAGAAGGTTAGATAGCGTTGGAAGATTTTTATACAACTTTTTAAACCTAGGGTTCAAATATTTGATAGATGCAATTTCCTTAAAGGATATGCAATTAAAAATCCTTAGATACTTAGTTAGGTCTTAAACGCCCTCAAATGTGTATGTAAAACAATGGATGAGCTCACCCCATGTAGTAAATATTTTATCAGGTAGGTCATATAATTGACTAATAACCTTCCCTCTCAAAAATTTGACAAAAACACACATGCATGTATTGTTTTCATGAGTGCTTATGCTTTCACAAGAACAAGAAAAGGAAAGAAGATGTTAAGTAATAGACGTTGTACTATCTCTAGGAAATTTTGGAGGATGGTTCTTGAATTTCAAAAGTGAGTCAGTAGATTGGGTTAAGTTCAAAAGAACATGTATGAAATGGGGTGTAGGATGGGAATCAACTTCATATTGAAAAATTACAAATTCCTGCATGACTTTCTAAGGATTAGCAGGGTTGACAGCATGATTGTATTAGCTAAAAGACTAGTGAACAATTAGAAAGAGACATGTGGAAAGGAGGATATGATCAATCATTAGAGGAAATTTTGGGTCTAAAATGAACCTCCTATGGAAAATAATAAAATAATAGTTAAGATAATAAAATAATATTTGTGAATTTTGGAAGAAGTGAGAAAAAAACTACTTTTTTTCTTCATATTTTGAACATATCTCCCTATGGTTTCACTCAAAATTTTAAGTGGGAGAACTCGTTGGATGCATAATTAAATTCTCCAACTAATGCGCTTCCAGACTGCATAGTTTTGATAGATCCCACCCCATAGAAAACAAGAAATACATTTAAAAACATCTTATTTTCAAAGAAACACATTTTTAAATGTATTTCTCATTTTTTGTGGGGTGGGGTCCATCAAAAGTATGCAGTGTGTGTACTCATTGGATGCATAATTGAATTATGCATCCAACTAGTGCCCCTGCTCGAAATTTGAGTAAAACCACATAGAGATATGTTGAAAATAAGAAGAAGAAAATTAGTTTATTTTATCACAAATATGCCAAGTCAACCATTATGGTTGACTCTTTTTCTTGAAATTCTATTGGTTGGATGTTTTTTTATGAGACCTATTTTGGTTGGCTCATTTTCTTATGAGTCCCATTTTGGACCCCAAATTGCCTCTAATGGATCAAATACTTGAATAGAATATTGAAGACTAATAAAGCTCCAGAAATCGACTGTTATTGGATTAAAATATTGATATGAACATTTTCCCTAGTATGGTTTCCATTTATGTTGATGCTCAAAATGACATAGTTTGGGAAACAAAAATGTAAACACCCTTATAGGGATGGTCAATGGGATGAAGGGGTATGGAATCCAAGTTGCATTTAGAGCCCTCACATAGATATGATTCAAAGGGATTACCAATGGTGTTAAGTACATACGTGAAATGAAAGCGATATTGTTTACACTTGACTAAATAGAAGAATGATTTCAAAACAAGAATGTTGGTGCATTAAACAAACTATGTGCAACCTATCTATCCATGCATGTATTGGTTTTTTTTATTAGGGTTATTGACAACTCGAGAGGGGTACATGCTCACATTACATGGGGTCGATTCCCGTTCGCTACCACTATATCCCTAGGTTCCCCACAACCACAAGGAAACATGGGAAACGAGTAAGCTCAGGTGTTATTTAAACTTCTGACCTCTATTCGCAACATGTGAATTCATATCAAGTAAATCTCCAATAAGCCACACCCATGCAAGTTACATACATGCATTCATTTTTGAAGAAACAATTAATTAACTAATTAATTTAATGAAAAATATTCTGCAAATTATTTACAAGAAAAATGAATATGTGATATGAAATAATTTTTCAATGAATATGTGATATGAAATAATTTTTTTTGAAAAAGTAGCTATTAAACATTAGTATGAAAATGCATGAATACTTAAATCTAATTTGGCGCATAGGTAAATTATGCCAGGTTGCTTCAAAAGAATGAAAGCAATTTTTCCATTCCAATTAATTTTGGATTTATAAAAATGATTGCAAAGTCCAAGGTCAATTGGTCAAGTTAATTTAGATAAATAATGCAATAACTTGGCGCTTAATTCGTTAGTATGTAAATGCATTAATAATTATAGTCCTTCTCATGCCTAATAAAGTATGAAAGTAATCTTATAATGTGTGAAATAAATCTTTTATTTCTCTTAAATTCATATTTTTGAATACCGTTTGAAAAATTAGATTGTTAATGTGCTAATCTCAATTAATAAATAGAAAAAATTGCGTATCATTAATCATAAACATAAATTTACCTCGATAAATTAAATCTATTGAATGAAATGATTGACTATGAAGAATTTTGCATGGTATCTATTTTGTTTGAAAAGCGAAGTGCCAAAAAGGCTTACAACTTGAGGCAAAAAATCAGAATTTTAAGTAAAAGTTAGTAAATAAAATAATAAAATTGTTTACAGTTGATTTATACATAATGCATATTGTTTGCGGAATTTATTAAAAAAAATAGAAATACAATGAATTTGGATAATGAAAAGTAGAGGAAAGACATAAATATGTCCAAATAAGTTTTTTTTATTAAAATGGAATGAAATTTGAAATTCGTCGAGTATAGTATGCCATGTCCAGCTCAATCCCCAACAACAAGAGGTTTATGTGACCCTACAGAAATCTGAACAATCTAGGTTCACCCAAGTGAATCCAAGAGAGTAGCAATACTCCCCACTAGGACTATGCTAATGATAAGCTACACACATGGATATGTGAGTCGTAAAAATATAAACGAGAAAGTACAATGCATGCAGTTGAAAAAAAAGAACCTCTAGTACTGAAAGGACACTATGCCTTCACCCTAGTGGATGGACTTGAAACATATTCTCACCTACAATTGACACTTGTTAGGATCATTGAAAACTAAGTATGAAGGGCTAAAATGCAGAAATGGAACCTAGTTGTACCCACCTCTTACCTCTAATGCGAGAGGATAAGGAAATGGATTAGAAAAATGAAAATTTTGTTTTAATGGGGAATAACAAGTCGATTTAGGAGGATATGGTACAAAGAGAATGCTAGAGAGAGGAAGGGTTTAATCTATTTTTATTGCAACATGGAAAAGGAATAGCTTTAATTCACAAAAGGGGAAGGGAATATTTTGTACAAAAGGGAGGACGTTGATGATTTTATGCAATGAGGATATAGCCAATGGATATTTTCCAAATTTTTAAACATATACATGATGAGAATGCCATCAATTTATGAGACTCAATAATTAATAAATGGACTCAAAATTCACATATTTTAGCTAACACGACGTATAATACATGTGCTTTCTGAAACTTTAACAGATTACATAAAGGATCAACTAGGGACGATTTTTGTCAAATGAGATATGGATAGAACCAATGCAATGAATTAAATAGAATTATATACATATTTTGATATGAAGACATGTGTCAATAAATACAACAAAACTCGAAGACTTAACTCTACCAAACTATGACAATGGACATGATGCAACCTAGAAATTCTACCGAAGGGGTCATATGAGAAGAAAAACGGTGAAATAAGGTATGGATACTACAAACACATCATACTGGATGTGATAGTATACATGGAGTTCTCTTGCAAAAAAAAATCGGTTCTCCTCTGGCATCATGATATGACACTTTGAAATCATGTTAATGTTGAGCATCAAAAGGTAAGAGTGGGTTATCACTTGGCCTTCACGATGTGGCCAAGGAGTAGGGTCATCATTTACCTTTGTGAAGTGGCAAGGGAGCAGGAGAGGGTCACCACTTGTTACATACACCATCTTGACATGCACTATGGCCCAAATATTCAACCTCAATTGTTCTTGTTGGTTCGTCATTTTTGAAGACTCGGTCATGGAAGATGGATGGTTGGTGAAACCCAAGAAGAATTAAGGATGGGAATGGAAGTGGAAAAGTGATCAACATTTATTTGTAACTATGTTTATGCAATAATATAATCTAATTGATATGGTAAACAATATCCAATGAGATTGTATAAAAATTTGCAAGAGATAAGGGATTGGGTTATTGCTATTATAGTAAATTAATTAGATGGATATGATGTGCATGTGCACGAGAGATTGTATGAATGGTGGGATAGTTCTATAGAGAATTTTGGGAGATGATTGTTGATGTAAAGGACTGAAATTTTTTAAAAATATGAAAGTTGTGTTTCCCCTTTGTAATTTTTATTTTTGCATGAATGTTTTCTATTTTCAATGATGTTTTAGATTAGACATGTTTGATTGTGATGATAATGGATGTTGAATATCTATTGGTAATTTGTGTAAGAGAATGACTAGTAAAATGCGTGATGTATTTTCCTAGCTATCCATTTGCTAACCGATCTCTCACTTTACATTGATCATGTTCCACCTTGGGTGAGAACCTCATGTCTTTAGAAAGGACCGAAAATGTTGATGCTCTACACTACAATGAGACTTTGGTTTTCCCCTACACAATAACCTTGGTCTCCCATTTTTGTTCCAACAAATAGTTGCATTGTCAATATTTGTATTTAAATAGAGACTTTCTAGCTGAATGGATAGGCTAATGAAATATAAAATTTTGATACAATATTGGTCGAAAAAGTGATTTGAATATTTTTTGTTAAACTAATCCCAATTGTGGTTCCAAAAATCAGAAAGATATAAATAATTTGAGTCATATGGTGAAACTAATATGAGGTCCTCTAGTATTAGTTTTGAGTAAAGTTATTCAATTAGTTGTTTTAACAACTTGTAGAAGCTCCATAATAGATAGATAGAAAAATGAAAAATGGTTTAGTGGACTATAGTAGATCTAGTGTCTATAACTAAATTGATCATCAATTGGATTGACTAGTTGAATTTTGGGTGAAACCTACTATTAATGGATATATAGTGGAATTTGTTATGGAAAATAATCAATTATTTTCAAAAGAGGAAGAAACGTTTAAGAAGGAAGTTCAAGGAATATTGATAAAATAAATACCTTTGTTGATAAAATTTTGGTTGATAGAAGCAACATTTTTACCCTTTGATTGTAACCTTGTGCATGAGTAAATACTTGCATTGTAAAGGAGTCACCAAGAATAAGGTTGGTTAATTATAAAAGTTAATAAAGTTTTGAGGGATGGGGGGGGGGGGGGGGGGGGATTGAAGGAAAACCATTAGATAAATGAGATTCCAAAGGTTTACCATTTGAGAAAAATGGTGGAAAAACCTAGATGAGGAATGCAAAAAGGAGTGATTAGTTTCCAAAGAAAGTTGCATGAATGAGGATAGGATGAGGAAATGATACATGAGTTAAACAAAGCGATAAGAGGAGGCAAGTTAGCCAATTCTTGGTTAAAGATGAGAGGGATAGAATCGTAAGAGATAATATATAGGGGAAGCTAGGGAGAAGGGGTGCAGATAGAGTTTGAAAGAAGATAAATAGAATTGTCATTAAAGCTTCAAGAATACAAACAAAAGTGATTGATTATTTAGAACTAGTACTATAATAAATTGTGGAACATATAGTATTATCCTATCAATACAAATAGTTATATCTAATATTGTCTCACAACTGGTTCTCACAGGGTTTGTTTGAGTCACAAATCTAGTTACCATAAGGGTTAGATTTCAAGGAAGTTCTTCAATACAATAGCCAATGAAGATGTAAAATTACATTGTTTTCTATGTGAAGCTATTTGGAGGTCAAAGGGAATTCCAAATTAATATAATTTCATTATACCTTAAGAGGTTGAGATCTATAGTGATATATGATATGTATATATAGTCCTGATAATTATGCAACCCTAGCCTCACCACAAGTCAATAAGTTGTTTATTACAAGATTTCAATTACCAAAGTATGAACAACAAGGTATTTTTGAGCTAGAATAAATCTAATAATATGAAGGAGAATTTGCATAGGACTATGCTCAAAGGTTCTAAGATGTATTGAATAAATTACCGCTCCCAATTGTTGAATCTCATCATAAAGAATGGTTCATTCAAGGATTATTACTACTTAGAAGGATACCTTTAACATATAAAGTGATTAGTTCTCCTAGAAGAACTTTAGAACAAGCCATAAATATTGAATGGATGGAAACATATCATGGAGGAAATCATAATGGAGCATTAATCAGTACATTTGGTTTATCATAAGTGCAACACTATGTTGATGTAATTGTAACTTCAGAATGTATTCACTTGTATATCTTACGTATTATACCCTGATGTTTATTCTGGGATGTGTTTGTAATGTAATTGAGTCATGTCATGCCACAATGTTCCAATTGGGAGTTTCTAAAATGCGAATAATTCATGTCAAGTCATTGTGGGTAACCCTCCTATTTGTCAAGGGTTAAAGTCCCTGTAGTTGTGGGGCACTAGGGTTATTAGACACTCCTCGAGATGTCGGCTCTAGTAATTAATTGTTAAGTGAGGATGACATGTTGGAGTGAGCTTCAAGTGAACGAAAGAATATAAATAGAGAGTTTGCTTCTCTATTTATCACACACACACTCACTCATTGGGGTGCATGAGTGAGAGAGGAGAAGTTCTCTCAATGTGAGAGACAGAACAAGCTTTGGAGATCATCTTTTTTGTTTTCAGGGTTTATTGCTACCATTGGTGCTCATTCTATCTCTGAGGAAGTTGTAGGGTTTTCTCCTTTATGGTTTCCTCGAGGAAAATTCTTTGTGTCTCTTGTCTCTTGTGTTTTATTGATGTGCATGTTATTCTCTTAGTTAAAGATCCTAAAATCACAATGCTAGCTTGAATGATAAAATCTAACATGGTATCAGAGCTAACCTGAGAAGAAGACATTGTGCAGCTGGAGAAGCTAGGGCTTCCTACTTTTTGGGTCTCTCTCCACAATCCATCAACAAAAGTATGCTAGGCTAACTCTCAATTGAAGGGCGCATCTTTCTATCGAAGCAGAATTCGATTCCGAGCTTTTTTAGTTTTTGGTGTGGGAAATTATGGCTTCTTACAGAAGAGGAATTTTTGAGTGAGCCTGGCATATGATTTCTCTCCTCATCAAAATCGAAGTTTAGAGACCTGTTTCAATATTTTTGGTTGGGTGAAACTCCAGGAAAGTCAAACCCTAGTTTGACCCTGAGCTAGAAAAACCCTAAAATACTAAAACTGATACGTTTTGGTACATTCGGTATATCTCGGTATTGGTGAAGGTTCAGGAGCTGAAAATTGTAGAGGTCAAAGATAAAATATTTATGTACACTATTTCCAAAATTCAGCCTCATATTCTATATATTCGGGGAGATATGATCCCTTCAAGTCAGGATTCCAGCCTCTTCCAGAATTCATCCCTAAACAGGACACCTGGGAAGAATTGCTATATATTGGGATACAAAGGTCCAAATGAGATTTATGAAAATGTTCCAAAAATGGAATGGACTTTAATTTCTATGGTTCGAGTTTCAGATTCAGAAGATGAACTAGTGACATGTGTCAGTCCATACAACTTCATTGTTCTGAAACATTCTATAACAGGTCACCTTGGGAAAATGATCATAAGTCCCAATTGGTGAAACCAATTCTGATGAAAACTATGGTGTTGGAATAGGGACATGTGAGTCTACCTTAGGGTGAATTTTCAGACACATAGGATCAGTAATGTCAGAGATACCAAAGAAACAGTATCAGGCATTTCTATAGAAGAAATTGGAAAACTAAGGTTTCCTGTTCCGGGAGCTTCCCTCCACTGTTTTAAGAAAATGAGTACATTGGACAGATCAACTTAAAGAGATCTATCTTTCTATGCAATAATATCTTAAATATTCCAAGTTTTGAAAATTAGGTTTTCTCTGACAAACCCTAGATCAGCCAGCTCCGAAACCAGGACATACACCTCAAATTGGTAAGATCTAATCTTTTGCTATTTTCATTTGAGGTTCTTATTTAAAAATGATCTATCACATTAGCTTGATGATAAGCTTGGTGAAGTTGACAACTTCCAAGCATGGAAGTATATGATCTCTCTGAAGAAAATGAATTGGACACCTACNGATGAGGCTCAAAGCCTTACAGAAGAAGAACTTGGTCAAGGCCAAGAAGATCATTGTTGATTCAATCACGAATAAACTTGTACCATAAGTGTCTTCCCTAGAGACATCAAAGATGTTTGATTCCTTGAACAAGCTATTTGAATGGAAGAACATAAATCAGAATATGGCTTTGATAAAATAGTTGAAGAATGTGAAGATCCAGAATGCAAAACAACTTGTAGCAGTAGAAGAAGAAGTGGATAATACAGAAGTGGTGATAGCCACCTTGAATGGCCTCCCAAGATCATGGGATTCATTCATGCGAGGAATTTGTGCCAGAAGGAAGTGATTACTTTCAACAGAATCTGGGAAGAAGAATAAGCTCGACTCATAATAAGAGAAGAGAAGATGGGAGCAACTGAACATCAAGATCTCACCATCAAAAGAAGATCCCTCGAGTGATGAGGAATACGAAGGACTCAACTCTTGAAGAAAATCTTATCCATCTTAGCATTTGGATAAGAAATGATGTTATTATGAATTTTGAAGATGATGAAGTTGAAGGCTCAAGAAGGAGTCTACCCACGAAACAAATAAAGATAAGTATTCAATTGTCATTTCATGATATTGTTTTGATTATGCATTTGTTTATACTCAGTTGATTTATTATGCATGATAGAATGTTTGCATTAATGACTGTATACTACTAATATGCATGTAATGGGTAAGTAGCTCATGGTTCTATACAACTCTCCATTGCTACTTATCTAGAATGAAACCTATTTTATGACATATTGAATTAGTGCACAATCTCAATGTTGTCCTGGTAGAGATGGAAGGCATCTAGAAAGTTTCTGTGATATATGGATGGAAATTGTATTGGCTAAAGTAGTTGCATGATCTTATATTAATGCATAAGAATTTTTCATTATGAATATACCTTGTGAAATGTTTCTAACCATACAACTAATGCATTTGACTTGTAGGAAAGATTGCGTAAAATTTCCTATAAGCAAATAAGGATGAGACTTGTTCTGAAGAACAAGTGACGACAGTTCAAGATGAAGAATAATATGATGAATGCAATGACATCATTAATGCATAACCTTCCATCCATGAAGAAGTAACCAAGAAGAAAGGGAAGACCAGTTCAAGAAGAATGATGTCTAGGATGCAGTAGAGATATTGAAGAGAAGTTTGTAGATCCATAATGCAGGTAAATGGAAACATCATGGGATACAAGGTAATATTCATAGCACGAGGCATAGACTACGAAGAGACATTTGCAGCCACTAGAAATACACATGACAGGAAGAATCATGTGTGCAAATGAAAGTAGGCCTTGTACGAGCTCAGAAGACACCCATGGGATAACACATACATGAAGAGCTTGATGAAGACCTAAACCTTTTCTACAAGGTTGAAGATGCAAGTCTATAGAGGATGACAAGCTCACAGATGGGTGTGAGAAGAACTTTTGAAAAAGTTCAAGATATAGGATCTTGGTATCCAATTATCCTAGATGGATACTACTTGTCACTCCAGTACAGAATGTTTCAGTGCATAGAGTACAAAAGATAGAGGGAGAATGTTTCTCTACTTTAGTGGGAGTGATTGTAGAGGATCTTGAGGTTCGACATGGTATGACATGATGGATAGATTACTGATTACTCTAGGCTTTACTGAGAGTAAAGAGGATTCCAACCTTTGCTTCAAGGTTGAAGGTGGAAGACCAGTGATGCTCCTGTTATGTGTCGATGCACTATTTTCTAGGCATGGAGGTGTGGTATCATGCAGATGGAATCTTCCTCATACAAGGGAAGTATGCAGTAGAGATCCTAAAGGGGTTCAGAATGATCGACTACAAGCACATGACCACACCTATGGCATCAAACCTGAAGCTATTGAGTGGTGCTTCATCAGAGTCGGTTGATGCCATGATGTATTTTTAGATGATTTACTTGACAAATACGAGACTAGATATTTGCTTTGTTGTGAACACATTGAGACATGTTCACCTGATGGTTGCAAAGCATGTAGTGAGGTACTTGAAGGGTACAGTTGATTATGGGCTCAAGTATGAGGAGAATCAAAAGATTATGTGGATTCGTATTGGGCAGGAAGTTCCATTGATAAGAAGAGCACTTTGAGGTGCTACTTTAGTATGGGATCAAGTGTGATCTCTTGGTTTGGCAGGATGGAGTCCTGCATGGTGCTGAGCAAAACTAAGGAAAAAATATGTTGCCACTTGCTATTTGGGAGGTAGTATGTTTCTTTTGAAAACTTCTATTTGATTTGGTTGATCTGACTTGCATTTTTTGTATGATGCAGAGAGGAGAAATGATCCAGATCGATATCCCTCGAAAAAGGGATTTCTAGCATAGTTGATGAGACAGGTTGTCTGAGCATAAGTCCTGGCGAAGCTCATAGGTTATCCTCGGACGTAATCATCCCTGATGTGATTCTATGCTATAAATGGACAAAGTGAAGTTTGAGTACTTCAGAGAGAAGCTTGGTGTTTTCCAGATCGAGGTTCCCTCCAACGGGAAATGATGAGACCTAGAGCCATTCTGACATGGTGAGAGGATTAGGTTCCTTCCATATTTAGATGTAAGGGTTGAGCCATTCTGTCATTGTGAGAGGATTTGGTTCCTTCCATATCATATATGAGTGCTAAGACATTCTGATGTGACTATAGGATTGGTCCCTACATGATCAGATGTAAGGGATAAATGCCATTCTTGGAATGGAGGCACCTGGTCAATTACCAGGAAAACTCAGTCTGGGACTGAGGGCCATTCTGATATGACTGTAGGATGTAGTATTCCATGATCAAATGTGAGTGCATGGCCATTCTGATGTGATTGAAGGAGGTATTACCACTTGATCAGATATAAGGGCTAATGCCATTTTCTGGGAGAATGGAGGCACCTGGTTAGTTACTAAGAACCCTTAGTCCGGGAGTGAGAGCCCTTTCGATGCGGTGTTTTTGAACATGCTCTAATGTAAGTGCAGATCCCTTTTGATGTAGTGTTTTTGAACATGGTCGAATGTAAGTGCCGAGCCCTTTCGATGTGATGTTTTTGAACATGGTTGGATGTAAGTGCTGAGCCTTTCCAATGCGGTGTGTTCACACATGGTAAGATAAAAGTGCTGAGCCATTCTAGTGCGATGTGTTTACACATGGTCAGATGTGAGTGCTAGGCCTTTCTGACAAGATGAGGTCAGATGTGAGTGTTTGGCACGCCCTTCTGATAAGATGAGGTAAGATGTAAGATCTGGGTGGGGCATTCTAACTTAGGGTAAAATATAAGCGCTAATGAAGACCTACATGAAGGGTAGGCCTACAACCAGCATGAAAAAGGGATAGCTCTGTTGAACTTCCTGTGATGAGAAGAATGAAGAGATAGCACCATTTGATTGAGATAGCAGAAGCAGTAATGATGATGATGATTTAGTGATGATCTAGATTTGATGATGATATAGACTTGATGATGATCCGACAGTGATGATCCAGACTTGATGATGATCCAGTAGTGATGATCTAGACTTAATGATGATCCAACAGTGATGATCCAGATCAAGTGATGATCTAGACTTGATGATGATCCAGTAGTGCCGATATAGATTAAGTGATGATCTAGACTTGATGATGATCTAGTAGTGATGATCCAGATCAAGTGATGATCTAGACTTGATGATGATCCAGTAGTGACGATATAGATCAAGTGATGATCTAGACTTGAGGATGATCCAGCAGTGACGATCCAGATCGAGTGATGATCTATACTTGATGATGATCCAGGAGTGACAATCCAGATCAAGTGATGATCCAGACTTGATGATGATCTAGTAGTGATGATCTAGATCAAGTGATGATCTAGACTTGATGATGATCCAACAGTGATGATGATCCAGATCTAGATGAAGATGACTTGAAGATGAAGATGAATTGAAGATGACAAGAACTCGATGATGATCTAGATGATACAGAGAAGAAGACTTGTGCTAATAAATTATGTCAAGAGAATACCTTCCTAGTTAAGAGGGAGTGTTGATGTAATTGTAACTTCGGAATGTATTCACTTGTATATCTTATGTATTATACCCCGATGTTTATTTCCGGATGTGTTTGTAATGTAATTGAGTCATGTCATGCCCCAATGTTTCGATTAGGAGTTTCTATAACGTGAACAAGTCATGTAGAGTCATTGTAGGTAACCATCCTATTTGTCAAGGGTTAAAGTTCCCGCAGTTGTGGGGCACTAGGGTTATTAGACTATACTAGAGAAGTCAACCTTAGGTGAGTCATTTTAAGTCGGGGCAATAGTCCCCACCATTGTGTTAAGGATAACCCTCCTTGTTGGTCGGAGGAAGAAAAGTCCCCACAAGTTGTGGGGCACTAGGGTTATTGGACACTCCTAGAGATTCAACTATATTAAGTAATTGTTAAGTGAGTTTGACATGCTGGAGTGGGATTCAAGTGAACGAAAGAATATAAGTAGAGAGTGAGCCTCTCTATTTATCACACACACACTCACTCATTAGGGCGCATGAGTGAGAGAGGAGAAGCTCTCTCAATGTGAGAGAGAGAACAAGCTGTGGAGATCATCTTTTCTATTTTCAGGTTTTAATGCTGCCATTGGTGCTCATTATATCTCTGAGGAAGTTGCGGGGTTTTCTCCTTTATGGTTTCATTGATGAAAATTCTTTGTCTCTCTTGTCTCTTTTGTTTTATTGCTATGCATGTTATCCTCTCAGTTAAAGATACTAAGATCATAATGCTAGATTGAATGATAAAATCTAACACACTAGATTTATACTATCACTGAAAATATTCAATAGGTATTATTCTAGGGAAATCTAACAATATGAAGGAGAATCTACACTGGAGTATGCTCAAAGGTTCCAAGATGTATTGACTAAATTATTGGTCCCCATTCTTGAATCTCATCAAAAGGAATGGTTCATTCAAGGATTATTATTGCTTACAGGGATACCTTTATTGTAGAATGTGATTAATTCTCCTAGAAGTGGTTTAGAAGAAGAAAAAAAGTTTGAATCGATGGAAAAGTATCATGGAGTGAATCACAATGGAGAATCAATTAGTACATTTGATTTATCGCAAGTGCAACACTAGATTTATACTCTTAGTGAAAAGATTCAAGGGTTCACTATGATGAGCATAGGTATGATTCTTTAGATGCATGATAGAAGGAAGTTATGTGGCTGAGTATCTTAGATTCTGGAGGGATTATGTAGTAAGTACTGATATGGAAGTTGCACAAGTAGTTTTTATAATCCATTTTAATTAGATAGACCTATTCAACCAAATCCAAATGTGTAAGGGTCCTAGTTTAATCAATATTGTGAGATTTTTAAAACTTACGCGCATTATCCTAGTGTTGTTGCTGCAACTGCTTCCACAATTTTTTCACATTTGAGCCCCCTCCTTATATTGTGATATTAAGCTTCCTTAGACAAGTTTTCCTTCTCTAAGAGTTCATCCTGACAGTTAGTTTTTTTCCTTGAGTCAAGAAA
Organism: Pseudotsuga menziesii; assembly: GCA_001517045.1. Lineage (NCBI taxonomy): Eukaryota > Viridiplantae > Streptophyta > Pinopsida > Pinales > Pinaceae > Pseudotsuga > Pseudotsuga menziesii. Next base: position 306,983 of record LPNX010694476.1, read on the forward strand.
GAAAGTTTTTGACTAAGTTAAAAATGTCAGGATTTTCTTCCGACGTGTCAGGAGAACTCAAGGAGTTTCACCAACGCATCAGGAGAAATCAACAAGGTTTGCTGACACATTTGGAGAACTGAATGAGTTTTGCTGAGACATCGAGAGAACTTAGTGAGTTTCACCAACGCATTGGAAGAAGTCAATGAGTCTCGCTGATATGCCTTCCAACTCATCCAGCTTTGCCGACACATCAGATCAACTCGGCAAGTTTTGCTGATGAATCAGAAGAAATCAGTGAGTTTTTCTGACAGGGTCACAAGTTACTTACAAGTTGATTCCAACTTGTTGCCAAGTTTCTTGCGACCAGATGTTTTGAGTTTTCTCCAGAAAATCGTCCACACGTTAAGATTCATCAGAATTGTTCTTTGAGTTTTGTCAATGCTTTATCTGTCAGAAGTTCTAACCGTAGTTTTGTTGATGCTTTATACATCGGAATCCTTTAACGGGTTTTCAACGACATTATCAGAGTAACTCATTATTTATAGCTAACACTATCATAAAAAATCAGTATTGGAAAACTTGGAGAAATTTTTCGACATATGTCGATGTCACACAGGAAGTTTGGAGTGGTCGCCAAACGACGTTTTTGATCCCGTTGCATTAATTGCTTCTCAACCACCATATTATTTATGGTTTTGATGATTTATATATATGCAGTGATTTTTTTTATTGTTTACCGCAAACTTCATTTTGGAGTGCATCCAATTGGCAAGAGACATTTGGAGCTTTTGTGCTATGCTGAGCACCATACTAATTGCGACAATTGACAGGTAGGTACTTGAAACTGAATTTTATGCCCCTTTTTTTCTTTTAGGGTTTTAAAATATATATTTATGGCTAAAGGTTTAGGGTTTTAGTGTAGTGATATTTATTCCTCTCTTTTATCACACCCCTTTTCCTGTTAGAAGAATTCTACTGCCTTAGGGAATTTTTTTGTTACGGTGAGATGATTGCTAAAGTCACCCAATGAGCCTTCTTTAAAGAAATACTTAGCCACATGGCTGCTATTGTAACATAGAATTCATATCAAATAGGGCGTAGAGGATTCATAGAACTCACAACATAGAATTCATATAAAATAGGGCGTAGAGGATTCATAGAACTCACAACTTGTTAGTTCACCCGTCATGGGGTTTTTTCTCAGTGTTTTCGATGTGGTTTCAATCCTTCTCCAAACTGATTTTGTAATTATCAGAAACCCTAGAGATTCAATAATAAGATCTCATTAGGAAAGGTGCTTCATGGCTTGTGCAATTATTCGGTCCTATGGTTCAAGGGATGAGTATGTAGCAATTAAGAAATCCATGGCAGAGTCATACCTTATACCTCGCTACGCTCCAGAGCCTTGGGTTATCGGTTCCTCAACTTGTGTATATTCTTGGGTGCGTTGCCTATGATTTTCCTTAGGGGCGATGCTATTATGTAAAAATATTTCCAAGGGTTTTAGGTGCAAACTAGAGATTTACAATACCCCAAAGTTTCATCAGTTTTAGGGTTTAAGTCATCGTAGTTTTTCACTAAGTTTTTCTCTTACCTTTGAGGTAAATGTGGGTATAAATTTTAACACATCCATGGTTTTGAGCTTAATGAACAAAAGATCGAAAGTAAAATGTGTAAATTCCTTAGATTTGGATAAAATCAGTTTATGGTTATGCATAAAAAAGGAAAACAATAAAATATTCAGCTTTCAGTGTGTTTTTGTTTAGGAACACGAAAGAAAACATATGTAAGGACGCTGCAGTAAACAAGTAATCAAAATGCACGATATAGCAACAGAACTCAAAATCACTTTTATATTAATCACAGGCCACTTCAAGGGGGCAACCTCCTTTGAGCAAGCTCAATACAAAATAACTTCACCGTGACTTCCTTGGCCTCAACACACACTTATATAATAAAAATAGGCGCCAATAATATGGGTCAAAACCATGGGCCAATATAAACTATGGATCAACAAATACTACAGGCAACTTACAAAGCATATGCGCCCAATAATAATAACACAAACTATGGATCAACAATTACTATGGGACAACTTACAAAGCATATGCGTCCAACAACAATATACTAACACGGTAAAGAGAAGGATTGACATGGGTTCCTAAAATCCCCTCCCCCTTAGAAAAATCTTTGTCCTCAAAGCTTTAGATGTGGAAATTGTCGCTGAATCTAAAGGAGTGGTTCCCATGTAGCATCCTCGGGCTGCATTCCATGCCATTGAATTAAGACCTCTATGATAGAGCGAGAGCGAAGCTGACGAGTGCGCTTATTGAGGACAGCCTCCGGCTCCAAAAAGATGGATCCTTCATTATCTAATTATGGTAAAATAGTTTGTCCTTTGATGTTGGTGGCAAGAACTTTCTTCAGACAAGAGACATGAAATACTGGATGAATGCGAGAAGAAGGAGGAAGTTCCAATTTATAAGCAACAGACCCAATCTTCTGAAGAATCCTATATGGCCCATAGAACTTTGGAGCGAGCTTATGACGCCCTTTGAGTTTTAGTGAGGATTGCTTGTAAGGCTGGAGACGAAGAAAAACCATATCACTGGCTTCAAAAGTGCGCTCAGAACAGTGCTGATTAGCTTGTTGCTTCATGCGATTTCTTGCCATGTGAAGGTTTTCACGCAAAATGCGAAGAACCTCATCGCGGTTTCGAAGGACCACGTCAACTGCCTGAACTGGAGAACTGCTGGTGGTGTAAGGAAGAAGAACTGGCGGTGCCTAACCATAAAATGATTCATATGGAGTCATTTTAGAGGCAGTGTGGTAAGAGGTATTGTACCACCATTCAGCGAGAGGGAGCCACTTTTCCCACTAATGTTGTTGCTCAGAGGAGAAGCAACGAAGATAAGTTTCCAAGCATTTATTGATAATTTCAGTCTGACCATCTGTTTGGGGGTGATAACCTGAACTCATCTTCAGTTTGGTGCCAATGTGGTGAAAGAGTTCTGTCCAAAAATGACTAGTGAAAGTCGCATCACGATCCGAGACAATGGAAGAAGGCATTCCATGAAGACGAAAGATCTGGTCTAGGAAAATTTGAGCAACGGAAGAGGCTGTATAGGGATGGCTGAGAGCACAAAAATGACTATATTTGGAGAGGCGATCAACCACAACCAAAATCACAGTCTTCCCTCCAGATTTAGGGAGCCCTTCAATGAAATCCATATAAATATCTGTCCAGATCCGAGTAGGTATGGGAAAGGGCTCGAGCAATCTCGAAAGGGGTATTGTTTCACCCTTATTGCACTGGCAGGTATCAAATTCAGCCACCATCTATTGAATTTTCCTTTTCATGCCCTGCCAAAAGAAGTTGCGTCATGTCTGTTCATACTTTTTGAGAAAACCAGAGTGCCCAGCTGACGGAGAAGCATGGAGTTCATAGAAGATAGCTTGTTGAAGAGCTATGTTCTGGGGAAGCACCAGACGACCCTTGTATCTCAGTGAAGCACCATCCCAAGAGTAATGTGAGACAACAGAAGGGTTGTTGTCCAAGCATTGGATGATGTGAGATAATGAAGAGTCATTGACATAACCTTGTTGAACCGATTGCAACCAATTTGGAACAAGCATAGAAATATCGCAAAGAGAACCTTGGTCATCAAATGTGCGAGAAAGGGCATTCGCCACAATATTGTCCTTACCCTTCTTATAAGTGATCTCATAGTCATAACCCATGAGTTTGCTAACCCATTTCTATTGTGCTGGGGAGGATACACGCTGTTCTAGGAAATATTTCAGACTCCGGTGATTAGTCTTGATGCAGAAATGATTCCCTAAGAAGTAGGGTCGCCACTTTTGTACTGCATGCAAAATAGCCATCATTTCCTTATCATATGTAGAGGCAGCTAACTTCTTACTGGAAAGGGATTTTCTGGTGAACACAATGGGGTGTTCATCTTGAAGGAGAACAGCACCAAGTCCATTGCCGCAAGCATCACTCTCAATAGTGAAGGGCTTGGAAAAATTGGGCATAGCTAGAACAGGTGTAGTACACATAGCTTGTTTCAGCTTGTCAAATGCACACTCAGTAACATGTGTCCATGTAAAAGCATCCTTTTTCAATAGAGCAGTTAATGGATCTTCAATATTCTCATAATCCTTGACAAACTTGCGGTAGTAGCCCGTCAACCCCAAAAAACCACGAAGGCTCTTGAGTGTCTTAGGAGGTGGCCAATTATTCATGGCAGCGATTTTGGCAGGATCCACATGAACCCCTTGTTCTGAGATAATGTTCCCGAGATACTCAACTTCCTTTTGTCCAAAAACACATTTAGACATTTTGGCATGGAGATGATGATCAGAGAAAAGTTGCATTACAAGAGCCAGATGCTAGAGATGTTCAGCCCATGTTTTACTGTAGATGAGGAGATCATCAAAAAATACCAGAATGAATTTCCGCAAATAGGGTCGGATTATTTCATTCATCAAGGCCTGGAATGTGGAAGGAGCATTAGTGAGACCAAAGGGCATGACCAAAAACTCATAGTGGCCATCATGTGTGCATAAAGCTATTTTAGGGATATCATCCTCATGAACCCGAATTTGATGATACCGAGAGCGAAGATCCAACTTGGAGAAAAATTGAGCACCATGAAGTTCATCAAGAAGCTCATCAACAACAGGAATTGGAAACTTATCCTTGATGGTGAGGTGATTAAGTGCTCGGAAGTCAATGCAGAGGCGCCATGACCCATCTTTTTTGCGGACAAGAAGAATTGGTGAGGAAAAGGAACTTGTGCTTGGGCGAATAATACCTTGCTTCAGTAAGTCCCTAACGAGGAGTTCAATCTCTATATTTTGGTGAAATGGGTAGCGATAGGGCCTGATGTTGGGCGGAATGCTTCAAGGAAGGAGCTGAATATGATGGTCCTCTGGTCGTGAAGGTGGAAGTCCCACTGGTTCAGCAAAAACACCTGTATATCGAGCCAGAATTTGTTGGAGATCCAAAGGAGTAGTGGGGGCCGCTGATGGTTGCATTTGAATGGAATGGAGCTGAGCGATGACACCATGGGAACTCTTCTTAAGGAGTTTTTCCATGTGATGTGAACTGATGACGTTGAGAGACCTGGGTTGTAATCCTTTCAATGTGTGTTTGTGTCCATCGGGGGAGAACTACATCCAAAGTTCAGCAAAATCCCATAATATGGGGCCAAGTGTGCACAGCCATTGAGCGCCCAAAACAACATCACATCTGCCTAAGGTCAAGGAAAACATGTCAGAGCGGAGGTTATAATCTCCCATAGAGATACACACATTATGACACTTCCCTTTGCAAGGTAAGGTGCCCCCATTGGCAACCATGACTTCAAAGTTGGAGCAAGGATGGATAAAACAATCAGCTTGTTTGGCGATCCGAGGGTCAATGAAATTATGAGTGCTGCCAGAATTAATGAGTATTGTAAGAGGAATCTTCTTGAAGTAACCGCGTACCTGCATTGTTTGGGGGGCAGTGACTCCAGCTAAAGCATGGAGGGATATCTCGAGCTGGTCGTCCTGAGATGGAGGGTCAGTAGGCGGCTCCTGAGTGTCAACCGGAGCATCCATTGTATTGGAAGCTTCTTCACCAATTTCAGAGGCAGGTGGAGAATCCACATCCAAGAGATAGAGCTTTTATTGAACACATCGATGTCCCTGACTGAATTTCTCATCACAATTATAACAAAGCCCTTTTTCTTTGTGTTCCTGCATCTCTGTTTCAGACAAATGCTTGATTAGAGGTGAGCGAGGAGCTGGCGGAATGGGAGGTCGTTGAGAACCCATATTTCGGAAGGGAACAAAAGAGGATTTGGAGCGCTGTTGGGATGCCATCTTGTCTTCTGCCAACTTAGCCAACCCTAGGGCTTCCATCATTGTGTTGGGACTGAACATTTTGACCTCAGAGTGAATTGCATCCTTTAGACCACTGATAAAACAACTCCGGTAGAAGTCATCCAGTAATCCTTCAGTGTGATTAGCTAGTTTCTCAAATTCAGTTTGATACTCTTTCACAGTGCCAATTTGGCGAAGTTTAGTGAGAGCTCCTGTGAAGTCATTAAAAGCACTAGGAACAAATCGTTACAAAAGGAGCTAGAAAAAATCAGGCCATTTTGGCTCTTCATGATCCTTGATGTACCAACGATACCATTGAAGAGCTTCCTATTCCAAATGAAAGGAGGCAAGTAGAACTTGGTGGAAATCAAAAGTATTATGAAGACTGAAATACTGTTCTGCACGATAGATCCATCCAGTCGGATCAGTACCATTGAAGCGAGGAAAATCTAGCTTCGGACCGCGAAAATTGGTGGAAGAAGAGAACCCATTGTTTGATGAAGACTCGGACTGTCGTCTGGTGTTCATAGCTGAATGCTCAAGATGGAGATCGAGAAATTTTTCATCCAGTTCCTAGAGTTTGGCTTGGATGGCTGCAAGTGCTTCCTCCATGGTTTTTGCTCCTGTGCGAGTGACAACCATAACCAAGAGTTTTTTTTTCGGGGAAGTGGGTAGAAAAGCAAAAACAAAAACTATTTCAGTAGAGGAAAATCTGGATTTGGGAAAAAATTGGAGGGGCAATTTGGGTTTGAGTAAGTTTTGGACACTGTTGAAAGGACATGGAAGCAAAAAATGGGGATTTTAGGAGCGGGGTGAAAGAATGAGAAAATTTGGTAGAGAGGGACAAAGAAGCAGAATGAGGAAAGGAATACAGTGGCAAAATTTGAAGGCGTTTGGGTGAATATCGAAGGAGTTATCGCAAACCCTAAAAATAGATAAATGTGGGATTTCTGGTTTTGGGAAGTGGAATTGGGGATAGGTTCTTTAGGAATGAAATATGCAAAATGGAATGGCAGAGGTGTCAGTGAATTTTTAGGGAAAATAGAGTTGAAACCAAGGAGATATGGCCGAAAAACAGAATTTTGCAACGGCGCGAAAGTGATCAGAAATAGTGGAATCTGCAACGGCGCAGAAGTGATCGGCAACAAATGGATTTGCAACGATGCAAAACTGACCGGTAGTAGTTTTGGACAGAGAAAATCTGTGATTGTGTAACTGAAAATAGATATGGACCCGAGGTATGTGCGGCTTCCTATCGGTTCAAGGGATTCACTCGGCCACCAATGTTGTCTGATGGATTGCGTATTGGGGCAGTACCCCTCACTCCATGGCTCAGGTAAAACTGATAACCGCTTGGCCACAAACAACAGCTCTTGGTTTACCTCATGGGTGGGAACTAGTCAGTCAGGTAGGGGTTGTTGCCCTTTTTTCTGGCAGGTCCTCTCAATGGGCCAACTACTTCGGGGTTCCTGTGGTACTCCTCACAATGAGTTTTAGGGCTTATGCCCAAGTACTTCCCACAGTTAAGCAGATAGGGATTATTCCCAGATCCGAACCTGCAACAGAAGTGAAAAAAAATTTGGGCAGAAATTTCACCCAACGAGCCCAAGAAAGCGCTCTGACACCAGATGTGAGGACCCGGCAGTAAACAAGTAATCAAAATGCATGATATAGTAGCAGAACTCAAAATCACTTTTATATTAATAGCAGGCCACTTTGAGGGGGCAACCTCCTTTGAGCAAGCTCAATACAAAATAACTTCACCGTGACTTCCTTGGTCTCAACACACACTTATATACTAAAAATAGGTGCCAATACTATGGGTCAAAACCATGGGCCAATATAAACTATGGATCAACAAATACTACAGGCGGCTTACAAAGCATATGCTCCCAACAACAATAACACAAACTATGGATCAACAATTACTATGGGACGACTTACAAATCATATGCGTCCAACAACAATATACTGACACGGTAAAGAGAAGGATTGAAATGGGTTCTTAATAACATATAATAACAACAAGGTGTAACTCTCACATTGGCACATACACAGATAAGCTTTCATTTAAGTTTTATAAGCACACACCCTTGTCACAAGCCTAAAATGACTGAGCCTAAGGAATTAGCTCTCTCCACCTCACAAAATTGATATTGTTTGGATAGTAATGAAATGGTAAAATAAATTTGTTATGTATTATCTTATTAGACATTGATTTCATTTTCCTTTTAAAAAGATGAATGATTCATATACTTAATAACTTTTCCTCTCATTTCGGGTTATTTCATTCTGATACAAAATGCATGTTGTTTTAAGTTATTCAAGATAACCATGGTATTACTAAGACATCTCTTACCATGCACATATCACAGTTTCAACTCTCAGTGATAAGAATTGCCTCCTAAAGGACAGGTTCGAAACAATGAACTCACACCGTTCCTAAGAAGAGTGGTAAGTGTTGAGTAAATTATTTTTCAATGATGTCAAATCTGTTATCGGAATTCAAAGATATGGTGGCAGACTGAAGGTTGTAGGTATCTATAACAAAGGAATAACCCTATTACAGGTTGCAGGTTGCAGAGTGAATGACAAATGAATAACCCTATATCAATTTGAATGACTAAGATTGATCATCCAATGTTGTTGCTGAATGAACTAGTGCAGAGGTTAAACACGTATGAAGTGATAAAGTTCCATGAAGGATTAATATTGGATGACAGAGGTTAGTCTCACCCTAGATATAGTGGCTGAGGATCAGTTCCGCAACAATTAATGTAGACAGAAGGATGAAGTTTCGCAACAATTAAGATAGACAGAAGGATGAAGTTTCGCAACAATTAAGATAGACAGAAGGATGAAGTTTCGCAACAATTAAGACCATAAGAATTATATTATTCCCACACTATATTCGACAATTAAGGACTAATTCTGATAGTTAGATGGAAAATCCAAAGTTTTGTAAAAGATCAAGATCGAATGACTGAGATTAGTTCCACTAAAAGAGATCGACGGTGTGGAAGAAAAATGAGAAAATGGAATTATGGAAATAACGCTTAAAGATTCAATGAACCCTCATCCTGCATCCCGTATCCCACATCGTGCAATCTGGAAGATCAACAATCAGAAATACTTCCATGAGATATCGACGATGTGGAAAGGTTAGTGCGGAAAATGAAAGGCGGAAAAGTGCGAAAGAAGAGTTTGAGCTTTTGAGAACCTGCACTCCACATCCTGCATTCCAGAAGATCAATGGTCATAGAAGAGGCTGCAGGAGATCAAAGGTGTGGAAATACAACTGTGGAAATCACAAAAAATACATTTTGGAAAAGTCACAAACCCACATTCTGCAATCCGTATCTTACCTCAGATCAACGGTCAGGAAAATGCTCGACAAAGATCAATGGTGGGGAATCGTTGATGAGGAAACCATGGTGTGAAAATACAATTTCGAGGAGGAAATATATGCATTAGATCGATGGTCCAAAGAGAATTATAAATAGGATCAACAAATTTGATTAAAGTTGGAAGATGATCTTGCATAAAGAAGATGGATATTATAGAAGCACCAAAAAATGCTAAATAGGGCTGCGGAAATGAATTTCGAGTTGTGGGAAGAATGAAATGTTTCGTTTGCTGAAGTAATGCGATGGTTGAACGGGTAGATGATGAAGAGGTATGTTTGTAAGTAAACATTCATGATACAAAATGAAAGAACGCAACTATGGAGAGTTGCTTTGGTAGGTAATAGGTAAAAGGTATTTCTTGAATGAATGTGTAAAGAATAAAGTGTCTCTGTTAGTAAGTCTGATAGAATCCAAAGTGGATAGTTTTTCAACTATTCTAAAAGAATGAGAACATCAGTCTAGGGTGGCAGGGTGGTGCTAGGGTAGGAAAAAAGTTTGCAGGGGGTCGAAGCTGGAGAACATGGTGTCGTAGCATCCTTGTTTGTTCAAATAGGAAGAAAACCATAGGGTGTTGTAACATCCTAGTCTGTATTTGCAAGAAAAATCTAGGGTGTATCTACATACTTTCTATTGGAGAAGATAAGCAATTTTGTAAATTCATATTATTAATGAGTTTGTGTTGGTGGTTTTCTCTTTTGAGGTTTCCACAATAAAATATGTGTCTTGATTGTATATTTTGTGTATTTTAAAGTAAAAACTGACAATACTGATTCACCCACCCCCTCTCAGTATTGTGGGATAATCCAACAATTGGTATCAGAGAGGGTTACTTCACAACGGATTAACCACTAGAAGGAATATCCCATCCAATAAGTACAATGCATCAAAAATAAGGATTGGAGACTAACAAACCTCCACTATTTACCAGATAAAATTATGCAAACTGGAATGTAAGAATGAGGTGTTATCTGATGTCCCTGGGATGGAATGTTTAGGAAGCAATATAAAAGGAGCATAACATAGGAAACCAATACCTTATAGACATAGTTGAACTAGGTGAATATGAAGGTAATGCGAAATCCCTAATCTCAAGCTTAAATGGTTTAACAGAATCGGTATTTACTAAAATTATGCAATCCACATCTGCCAAACAAGCTTGGGACAAGTTGAAAATTATCTATGAAGGAGAATATAAGGTCAAATAATCCAAACTTCAAACATATAGATGTCAATTTTAAAGTCTTAAAATGAAAGAAGAAGATAATGTTGGGGAATACCTTCTTTTGAGTATATGAATTTGTTAATGCGATCAAAGGCCTTGGAGGAAAATTAAACAAAAAAGAAGTGGTAATCAAGGTACTAAGAACATTACCAATGCGATATCACCCAAAGGTATCCACCTTAGAAGAATGAGATGATATTAAAAAGGTAACAATGGATGAGTTACATGGAATTGTCACTACGTACGAGATGAGAACATGAGAAAATGGACCTTCAAGAAAAAAGTAGCTTTTAAATCTTCCATAAAAAATCAATCAGAAAACCCAAAGGATGAGGAAGCTCTTTTCATTAATAAACGTATGAGAGCGACTGGAAAATACAAGGGGAAGCTACCTTTAAAGTGTTTTAATTGTGGAAGGATTGGACAATTTTATTCTAAATGTACCTACACCAAACAAGATGAGAATGAAGAAAAAGAAAATTCGAAATTCAAAATGGGTAAACCAGGAAACAATAAAAAACCCTATGGGAAAAAGAAAATACTTTACGCCATGGAGGACAGTGAAGATTTAGATGGAAGAAAAGTTGAAGAAATTGAATTTTTATTTATGGGCCTAGACACTCAAGCCAAAAATAGTGACTCGAGCGTAGAAGAAGTATATCTAAGAGATGAAATTGTTAGAGCCCTTGAAGAACTTGACAAATGTAGGAAAAAGAACCGATAGTCAAATATTATCATTAGTTAGTTGAAAGCTCAACTCTTAGATTCTAAAAAGGTTGAGGAGGACCTAAACCTACAACTCAAAAGAAAAATATAGGAGTCTGAAGAGCTTGTAGAAGAAATCATGCAATTCAAGAGAAAGCTTGATGAAGGATCTATCAAATCAAAATTTGAGAATAGCTCAAGGATTCTAGATGACATTCTGAGTAGCCAAATACCTTCAGGTGATAGGTTTAGTTTGGGGTTCGTTAAGGAAAAGAATCCAGAGAGTTTTCCTATCACAAATCAAGAAGGAAGTAAGAAAATCTATGCTGAAGTACTAAAGACTCCAACTAAAAAGGAAAGAAGCAATAAAGCTGGCTTAATTTCTCAAGATAAAAATAGAAATAATCTACCACCCAAGATACCAAATAGATATCTATAGATATTTTTAGGTCACTGCTTTTGTTATAATAATTTTGGTCATAAAGCCTTAAATTGCAGAACTGAAAGAAAGGTTTCTGAATAGAAGAAGGAGTCATCAAGTAATTAGTTGAAGGGAAATAATAATCATTTTACATTACTTCAAAAATATGACATAGAATTTTATAAATTTAATAACCATGGACATATGGAAAGATATTGTAAACTAAAGACTCATACAAGGAATAATGTTGCAATCAAACATCAAAACGCCAAACAAAACAAGTATTGGAGAGAAAAGGAAGAAAATGAAAATTCCATGATTGATTTATGTGCAACCGAAAACCAAACCTTATGGCACTTGGATAGTGGTTGTTCAAAGCATATGACCGGTGACCCAAGCAAATTCATAACACTAAAATATAATAACGGAAAATTCACTTTTGCAGACAATATGTCCTCCAAACTAATCGGCAAAGGAACAACTGTTGTCAACAACAAGATCAAAGAAGAAAATGTTTTGCTAGTTGAAAACCTCAAACCTAATCTCCTCAATGTAAGAAAACAAGTGACCAAGGACACGTTTATATCTTTGACTTAGAAAAATGTGAAATCAAGAATAAGAAATCAGGAAAGGTCATTGGCATTGCTATGAGAAATAAAAACAATGTACATCTTGGAAAATGAAAACCAAAGCTACTTAAGTATGGTAGATGAAAGTTGGTTATGGCACAGAAGGTTGTGACATCTACGTTTGGATAATCTTTCCAAAATAAGCACACATGAAGCTTTAAGAGATCTACCAAAAATTGTAGTTCCTCTAAACTTAGTATGTAAACATTGTCAACATGGGAAGAAAATGAGAGCCAGTTTTAAAATAAAATAACATATGACCTCACACCCTCTAGAAATAATACACACTGACCATTCTGATCAAACTAGAAATAAAATCCTGCAAGAATATCACTATTTGATGTCTCTCATTGATGATTACACAAGGATGACATGGGTGGCATTCCTTAAGGAAAAATCAATATCTATTGAAAATTTTAAAATCTTCAAGGCAATGGCTGAAAATGAGTTAGGTATGAAAATAAAGTGTCTTATATTAGATAATGGGGGAGAATTTACCTCAAATGAATTCAATTCTGTGAATTTCATGGAATTAAGAGACAATTTTCAGCTGCAAAAATTCCTCAGCAAAATGGGGTTATTGAAAGGAAAAATAGAACAATCCAAGAAGCTGCCAGAACTATAATCGATGAAGCAAAAATGTCAGATTCATTTTGGAGAGAAGATTTATACACAACTGTCTACATACTTAACAGAGGGAAACTCAGATTGAATAAGGATAAGACCCCCTACGAATTGTGGTATGGAAGACCAGCCTCATTCAAATATTTTAAAGTATTTTGTTGTAACTGTTAAATCAATAGAAATGAACATGACCTTGGAAAGTTCAACTCTAGGACTGATGAAGGAATCTTTCTAGGGTATTCATCCACCAAAAGAGTGTATAGGTGTTACAATAAAGGGATAAATAAAATTGTAGAGAGTGCTTATGTTAAAGTAGATGATATGAAACCTAGGAAAGAGAAAAATCTTGACAGTATTGAAAATGAATGTGATGGTGAAGTAAAATACCTGCAAAAGGACAAGAGCATTCATAATGAAGAAGAAGACAAAGAGAAGCAGGATACACATGAAGATGAATAATACTTCCCTAGACCTGACACTAAAATTCCCTCTAGAAGGATACAAAAGAATCATCCAGAGTCACAGATCATGGGTGATAAAAATTCTAGAGTCATAACAAGAAGACAACTACTAGGTGTTGAACAAGACCTGCTCTGGATTGTTGAACCCAAGAAATTTATAGAAGCCAGCAAAAGTGATGAATGGGTCAAATCCATGAATGGAGAACTAGATCAAATTGAGAAAAATGAGACCTAGGAACTTGTCCGAAGACCTAAAGATAAGAACATTGTAAGAACCAAATGGATTTTCAAAAACAAGTTCGATCAAGATGGACAGGTAATAAGGAACAAAGAAATATTGGTCTGTAATGGGTATTCCCAAGTGGAAGGTAATGAATTTGAATAAAATTATGCTCCTGTAGCATGACTAGAAGCAATCCGAATGTTTTTAGGATTGTCATGCCATAAAAATTTCAAAGTATATCAAATGGATGTCAAGTCTACATTCCTGAATGGAAAACTAGAAGAAGAAGCATATATTGAACAACATGAAGGATTTATTTTGTCAGAGAACAAAGATTATGTCTTTAAACTGAAGAAGGCACTCTATAATCTTAAACAAGCTCCAAAAGCATGGTTTTCAAGACTAGACAGTTGCTTGAAACAACAAGGTTTTAAAAGAGGAGCCATTGAAGGTAATATCTACCTAAAGATAGAAGATATAAATATGATCATTCGTGTTGTCTATGTGGATGATATCATATTTGGAAGAAATATTTGAAATCCTTAGTGTATATTTTTCCTTTGAAATGAAGAAATAATTCGAAATGTCAATGTTGGGTGAATTGAGTTTCTTCCTGGGATTGCAAATCTACAAAATAGACGAAGGAATTTTCATGTCTCAAACTAAGTATAGCAAATATATGTAGAAAAAGTTTAAAATGGAATATTCCAAACCTGTTTGTACTCCTATGGTCACCAGTTGCAATTTAAGTAATGATGATGAATCTCTGGAAGTAGATCAGACCATGTTTAGATCCATGATTGCCAGTCTTCTATATGTGACAGCCACAAGACTAGATGTGATGCAAGCTGTTGGATTGGTGGCTAGATTCCAGTTAGCTCCCAAAGAAACACATGTAACAAAAGTAAAAAGGATTCTTGGATATCTAAAAAGTACCATGGATTATAGTTTATGGTATCCAAAAGGACAAGACTTCACCTTGAAAGCATTTATTGATGCATATTGGGAAGGAAGTGTTGATGATTAGAAAAGTACTAGAGGAGCAACATTATTTCTAGGAAAATTTTTAGTATCATGGTCAAGTAAAAAAAAATCCTCCATTTCACTCTCTATAGCAGAAGAATAATATATTGGTGCCGCATCATGTTGCACTCAGGTTATTTGGACGAAACAAACCCTAGAAGATCTACTTGTAAAATATGAACATCCAATACTGATCAACTGTAATAACACTAGTGCTATAAATATGTCTTAAAATCCTATCATGCATTCTAAGACATAACATATACCAATCAAGTATCACTATCTAAGAGAATAGGTATCTCAAAAAGCTGTTAGATTAGAATATATTGACACAAAAGAATAGATTGCTGAGATTTTCACCAAACCAATACCTAAGGAAGACTTGAGCATCTTAGATAGAATATGGGAGTCATTCCTTTACAAAATAACTAAAACAAGGAAGCACAAACTTAGGGGAAGATATGATGACAGGGGGAGCTGTCAGATAGAGAGGTCTCTCTGTCATTGGTGTCAAAGGGGGAGAAGGATTAAAGGTCTTTCCATCAATGCCAAAAGGGGAGATTGTTGAGTAAATTAGTTTTCATTGATTTCAAATGAGTTATCAGAAGTCAAATATATGGTGGCAGACTAAAGGTTGCAGGTATTCATAATAACAAAGGAATAACCCTGTTATAGGTTTCAGGTTGTAGGGTGAATGAAAAATGAATAGCCATATAGAAATTTGAATGAATGAGATAGACCATCCAATGTTGTTGTTGAATGAAATAGCATATAGGTTAAACACATACGGAGTGATAAATTTCGACGAAGGATTAATATTGGAAAACAGAGGTTAGTCCCGCCCTAGATCCAATGGCTGAGGATCAGTTCCGTAAAATATAGGAAGAAGGATGAAGTTCCGCAACAATAAAGATCAGATGACTTATATTAGTCCCACATTAGATCCGATGATTAAGTATTAATTCTAATAGCTAGGCGGAAAATCCAAAGTTCCGTAAAAGATCAAGATCGGACGGCTGAGATTAGTTGCACTAAAAGAGATCGACGGTGCAAAATAAAAATGAGGAAAGGGAATTGAAGAAATAGTGTTTAAAGATTCAATGAACACACATCTCGCATCCTGCAATTCGGAAGATTGATGGTCATAAATATTTCCATGAGATATCAATGGTGAGGAAAGGTTAGTGCAGAAAATGAAAGGAGGAAAAGTGCGAAAGAAATGTTTAAGCTTTTGAGAACCCGCATTTCGGAAAATCAACGATCACGAAAGAGCCCGTAGGAGATCAACGATGTGGAACTATTGGTGCGGAAAGAAAAATATGAAAATCATGAAAATATATTTTGTAAAAGTCACAAACCCGCATTCCACAATCTGTATCTTACCTCAGATCAACAGTCAGGAAAACGCCCGACGAAGATCAAAAGTGGGGAATTGTTGATGAGGAAACCATGGTGTGGAAATATGATTTTGAGGAGGAAATATATGTGTTAGATAGACAGTTCAGAGATAACTAGAAATATGATCAATGGCTTTAATTAAATCTAGAATATGATCTTGGAGAAAGAAGATGGATATTGCACAAGAACCATAAAATGATAAACATGGATACCCTCCCAGATCTGTTCCCATGCATGGAGGTCATCGGATGGTTGTTTTCCTAAATGGACGCATTCAAAATGATTATTTATAATATAGAAGGAGAAACTTTCTCTTATTTCACTCCAGCCTACATAACATCAGCCTACAAGTTTCCTACTCTGCAGGTCATGATGACCGATGAGTGGGTTAAAAACGTATATTTGGACATTCTAGAATGTGCAAAGAATATGATGATAGCAGGAAGTCAATTGTGATAGAAGGGGATGGGTAAATAGGAGTCTACAATCTTACACCTCCCTTACAGGATCATATCCTTGATGATGAATAGGATTTTTGGCCGGGAAAATGGGATTTTGTATAAATTAATTTGGATCCCACTAATATACTATGTGGCCTTTGAAGATACAATTTTGAACTGGGCAGATATCATACCAAGTATCTTGTCATCATGTATAGTTTTCGAACAGGGAGGGATAAATTAGAGAAGGACAAAATTCTACATGGCCTCCTACCTAATTGACTGCATTCCGTGTAGACACCCATTCAATATTGGGTGAACTTGGAAACACACTGAGACCCCTATATATGTTGCTTATCAAATTCCTTGGGCGCATAAGTATTCCCGTTTATATAAGCTTATATGTGAATATTTTTTGAGGCCTCTATATGAGCTCATCTTCCTCAAAGATCCCAATTTATTGTCGAATAACGCCATGGATTTGATTTGTGAGTATGGGGTTTACTTTTTCTGTCAGGAAGGAACATACCTGAGGATGTATGGAGGCTCCAAAGGGCCATCACTAGTGCTCAAATATGCCACGAACTATGTAGTCCATAAAGAAGCATTTCGAAAACTGTTCATAAATGGAATAGGTAACTTCCTCTTGCACATGAAAAAATAAGCCTTCCCTCCATTTCCCTTTTGTATAGGAAGTTACAAATTCACTAAAGTCAAAGGTGCCTTCGAATTTGTAAAAGATTTAAAAAAATTTGACTTTGGGGAGAAGAGTTTCCATAGAAATGAAAGTCATGGAAAATTTTTTGATCATTGAGAAGTCATTGGGATATGCTATGAATACAAAAATCACTTTGATAAATATGAGGAGGTCTATAGAGAAGCCAAAAACATGACTAAGTTGAAAAAGCGATTCAAGAAGAAAATTGGCACCAACGTGGGTAAAGGTATCAACAGTGCAATAGAGAATCAATTGTAGAAGGAAAAAGAAGAGGCCTTGAAGTTACATCAGGGAGAACCTAAAAGGAAATGAATAGAAGAGGCTTAGAAACAGAAGAAAGAAGAAGCACTGAGAAAACAAAAGGAAGCCGAGAAACCAACTAAAGAACAAAAGAAGAAGGAGGAAGAGGACAAGCTTAGGGAACAATTGGACTAAGAAGCAATTCATAACAACCCAATATATTATCGTACTTCATCAAGTGACACAATCATTGGATGACACATTCCTCTTGCAAATATTGGACTCATTCCTTTCACCCCATCTAAGCATCACACAACGGCATGCTTAGATACCATATTTTTTGATAAGGAAGAGAAAACTATCGTCAGAAGATCAAAGAAATGATTAAAGATTGGAACCTAAGTTGATGTGGTCATAGTGACTGAAAAAACCAATGTGGAAGGCACTAATAAAGACCCTAAATTCTTATCCTCTGTAAGTTTATCAGCCACGCAATCCAACACTGCTAATGTCAACAAGATGGTGGAGGATGTTGCGCATCATAAAGAAAAGATGTTCAAAATGAAAGATACTCTAGTTAAGGAAAGAGGAGAGGGAATAGAATTGAAAAGAAAACAAGATTCCATCTTAATTGAGAAGGAAAGAATCCAAAGGAAGTATCAATCTTTAAAAATAGAAAAGGATGCATTGGAGGTGGAGGTGACCATTTTGGAAGGAGAGAAAAAGACTTTGAAGACAAAATTTAAGAACTGGAATCATAGGAATCGGCGACAAGCCGACAAGTGGGGGAACTAAGAACCCACATAGAAAAAGTAGTGGCATAGAGGGGATCTCTTGAAACTCAACTTACGATGGCCAATGAGAGGAAGCCTGACATCACCCCTTTCCGTGATCAGGCTTGCATAATCCAGACAAATATCAATCAAATTCAAGTGAGTCTCGTGGATGAGATATATAAGGTCAAGCTGGAAGAGACAAGATTGAATGAAACTACAGTAGAATCACTTAGTTTTAGGACAATATTAATCGAATTCGCTAAGAAGGCTCAAATCTAGTTGACCTGGGTAGACTTCAATTCAACATTTCCCAGACACTTGCCTTAGAAGACATTGGGAGGTCTAAAAATAGAAATGGCACTCCTAGAATTTTGCAGAAAATCTTCTGTAAGATTTAACAATGAAATCGAAAGGAATCTGAAAAAATGTACGAATTTCTACAAAAATATGCGCCAAATCCATAATAAATTCCAGCTTTATTCTGCTACAAAGGTCAATGACTTCCCAAAAAAGGACTAGCATGTGGCGTATCTACTAGACAGATTGCATGAGGATGAACAATACATTCAAAAAATGGAAATAATAAGTGAATAAGATGTTAAAACTTGAGTTGCACAAGCCTCTGTGAATAGTTATATCTTGGAATACCTATACATGTTAACTCCAGAAAAAGTGATAAATGTGGACATGCAACTCGCCGTACACGAGGTGACCGTGCAAATGGCATAGCTAGTAAATTATTAGACTATTACAATGGAAGCAAATGAATGGGGGGAATACATTTCAAACTTGGCTAGGAATACTTGAATTGTTTGTCTTTTATGTATTTTTTGTCACTTTGTGTAATTTATTATTCTTTCTAATGCAAAGTACTAAAATACAAAATTTTGGAATTTCGAAGGTCAGGAAAGTCGAGGAGTCATTGTAATTGTATTATAAATAGAGGTATAAGGTAGAATAGAAGGAATTTTCCTTGGAACAAGAAGGCTGGTTTATTTGTAAGAAGAAAAGATTTTTTCTACTAATAAAGAAGGATAATTTTGCTAGGAAAGGACTACATGGGTATTTACATGGATTGTGTGGAATTTCGAATATGGAATTACTTCTATTGAGTTTATGTACAACTGTGATATCGTTCTGACTTTTATTAAGTATTTCTTTAATGATGAATGGTTTTTATTTCCATATAGAATTTTGTGTACAAATTGAGTAATGAATACTTTATTATTTCAAAGATATCTTTGCTAATATTTCTGCTGTAACTATACGTATGGAATTGGAACAGTTGTTTGGAAGATTCATTATGAATAACTATAGTACATTACTTTCTTCCTTTTAAATTATCTCCCCAAGGGGATAGAATAGATTAGATTAGAATTAATTAGAATACAATAAATTTTCTTAGTTTTATATTTATAGAAGTGATTGAAGAACAAGAATGATAAGATGGGAGGTAAGAACCTACACATCACTGGTGAGGTTCTTGTTCGTCATTCACCTACATTTAGCTTAGGCATTTGCACTTCATTCATCTAAATAAAATTACGTAAAAGGTGGATCGGATCGTAACCGGTAAATATTTAAACAACCTTATATCTAAAGTAGCCAGATCGTTAACTAGATGGGTTCCCAATATCAAACAGTGAACGATCTAGTTGGGATCGATTACTAGGGAGAATCCCTATTGTCGGTACCTAGGAATTTTCCAGGCATCAACAGTTTTGGCGCTAGAAGGAGGGACGCCAATGCATGGTTGGCAGAGGACATTCATTTGCAAGAAATTATTCCACTGGAAATACATCTGAAACTACATTTCATGAAGATTTCTTTCTTAAATAATAATCAAAGGTAAGTTCTAAAGATGAAGGTTTAGAATGTATGTACACTGTCCCATTCAAAGAAGTTGATCAATTTCGAAGACACACAAGATCTTACATTAAGAAACCTGGAGGATTGAAAGAAATCCCTACATTACCAAGAAGGCAGGCTCCCAAGAAATAAATTTCTTATACTC
Source organism: Pseudotsuga menziesii (assembly GCA_001517045.1). Classification (NCBI taxonomy): domain Eukaryota; kingdom Viridiplantae; phylum Streptophyta; class Pinopsida; order Pinales; family Pinaceae; genus Pseudotsuga; species Pseudotsuga menziesii. Next base: position 327,140 of record LPNX010694476.1, read on the forward strand.
AAGATTCTATCCTTGTGGAAAATTTGGAAGATTTGGTGGATCTATCTAACCAAGAAATCATCCAACCTCTTGATTAGTTGGGACCAGAGTCTCCTACATTTCAGTCTCCACCGCAGTCCACACCACAGTCTCCACCTCGAGTTATGGCTGTTGTTAACCAATTGGCATGGAGGGCCAGAACACCACTTAATTTGGCTACACCTTTACATTATTTTCCTAGGAACCCAAACAGAATGCTACACAAGTTTGACACTAGAAAAGTCATTTCTGCAGAAGATCAGTTAAAAAGTTTTTATCTAGCTACGAAACTTTTAAATGTTGAACATGAAGATATTGTATGCATAATTTTTCCATATACTTTAGAGCCTAAAGAATCCTCTTGGTTTTTTAGTTTACAAGAAAATTCAACAAAAAACTAGGACACCTTTGAAAGGGTATTTAAAATTGAATTTGGTAGTCAAAAAACCGTCTCTACCCTTATGAAAGAATTGTTGTCTATGAAGATGGAAAAGAAAGAAAAAGTTCAATATTTCAACCAGAGATTTACTATTCTAATATGTTTTAGTGCTGTAACAAAACCAACTGAATAATATTTGGTAGAGTATTATACTACAATACTATATCCCCCTATAGCAATGTTTGTGAAAAGAGCAGTCAAACTTACGTTGATAGAAAATTATGATGAATATAATAGGATGGAAGTCGCTCTTGATAGGATAGCAAAGCACACTTCAGAAATAGAAGTAAAACCAGAACTTGGTAAAACACTGTTGTTGTTAACCAGATCCAAGGAAGAGCACCCAAACGAGTTGGAGAATGTAGTAAATATGGTTTAGAAATTATAAAATAAGATAGTGGACTTGGAAAGGGACAAGAGATCTAGTTCATCTAGAAAGACATTCAAACCTTATTACAAGAAAAGGGAAGAGATTTACAATTTCAACCACCTCTAATTACTTCTTCTATTTTGAATTTTAATGAAGTAGCCATGGACCATTTATGTACCTTCCATGCGGAGCATCATTCTAAAAAAATCTTCCCACAATGGATAAAATCAATGACTTTGGTTATGGATCAACTGTTAGATTCTCAATTGACAGAGCCTGATGTGGAAGAATACCAAACCAATAAGACATAAGAAACAAATAAAGAAACCATGATGGTACTATGGGATTGTGTACCTACATTGGTGCTGAACGAAGAAGAGCCTATTGAGGAGATTCAAGTATCGTAAGTTAATGTTACAACTAGAAGTAAAGGACCGATAGTGGATGAAATTTTAGTACTGCCTAAAATAAAGAAGATAAAATGAAAAATGAAGAAAATACTTAGTACTACTCAAACAAACCCTAATTCTAAACTGGTCAACATAAGAGAGACAAACCCAGTAGTCAACAAATCTGTGAAGACCGTGATAAATAAAACATAAGGTACTAGAAAACATATGGCAGAACATGACATGGGGTATGATATTGTAGAAGACATTAAGAAAACAAAAGAAAATATTTCTCTATTTGAATTGTGTAATATGCCTCAACAAAGAAATAAAATTATAGAAGCCTTTGAACCACAACCCAGTAGTATCCCAGAAGACATTGAATCTGATACTGAATTTAATGAAGAAAGCATCAAAGGAAAAACTAAATCTAAGACTTTGCCTTTTCTGCTATCATTTGAGATTTTTGATCATAACATATATAACTGTTTGGTGGATTCTGTAGTTTCATCAAATGTCATGCCACTTTCAATATGTAATAAGATTAAAGGTCAACCCGCATGGTCCCCATCTCGGATAATTCAACTGGATAGATATGTTGTCAAAGTCACAGGGAAAATGAAATATGTTTTCATTCATTTGTCAGCATATCCTAGAGTATGCTAGTTTTATGGTAGTATATATACTAGAATCTTATGGATTAATTTTAAGCAGGGACTAGTCAATGAAACTAAATGGTTACTTTGCAACCGACTGGTCTCACATGTGGTTTCCATACAAAAAAAGTCAAAATAATATTAAGATACTGAGGGAATCACATATGAAACATAATGTAACTCAGTTGGAAGGGAAGAATGAACCTCTAAATTTCTCATCTTCAGTTTTGGGAAACTACCTTTTAGAGCTTAAGTTAGGAAATTATCAAGCTGAAGAAGTCAGTTGTGAATTAGACATGCAGTCTGATCTCCTTCAATTTTCATGGAGTTATGATATTGACTGAAACATAGTAAATTTAGTTACTAATATAGGATATGATACTAACCAAGTAGTTTTAGAAGATAGATTTTGGTTTTTATATTTTGATGGTTCCAAAAGAAAAGAGGGATAAGAGGCAGGCTGATTCCTAATTGATCCAGATAAGAATAAACTTTTTATCTCTTGTAGACTAGAGATTAAATGCACAAACAATAATGTTGAGTATGAATCTCTAGTCCAGGGCCTCAAGAAAGCCATTGAGCTTAATGTTATAAATTTAAAAGTTTTTGGTGATTATGAGATAGTGGCTAGGCAAGTTAGAGACACAATGAATTGTTTATTGCCACACCTAAAAGGTTATCAAACTGAATTTTGGAATTTGATAGCAAATTTTAATGCTTTTAATATAAACTCAATTCATAGATTACAAAATGTTGCAGCTGATTTTTTAGCTATTTCTACTTCTAGGTTAGTGCCTACTAATCATAAGTATTCTATTGAACTTAATTTTAGGCCATCAATACTAGATAATATTACAAAATTGAGGGTGTTTGATGACTATGAACAAATTATTGTTTTTCTGACAAATGATGAAGTGTTCAAAGAATCTATGATTGATGATGAAGAACATCAGGTAGATTTACAAAACGAAGAATTAACCAAAGAAAATTTCATGCCCAAAGGAGTAAGGACACTGGAAGGAATTTTTTATTTACATAACAAATTTAGGAAACCAACCAACATAAAAAAAAACAGTTCATCCATGCAATATGAATTGATAAATTTAGGGACGGAAGCTGAGCACAAATACGTAAATATGGGAAAGTGTTACTCTCCTGGAGAAAGGATTCGGTTTATTAATTTTTCAAGGAATATAAAGATATATTTGCTTGGACATATGGATACCTAAAGACATATTCCTTCATGAGTGACATCTCATATTCTTTCATTTTCCCGGACATACGAATATCTAAAGACATATGCCTTCATTTCACCATCTTCCAAATATGCCTTCATGAGTGACATCTCATCGAATTCAATATTTATGTTAATGATGATTTTGTGGGAAGTAAGATCCCACAATTTCTATCCCTTAACACTATCAACGTATCCAACAAAGACATACTTCTTTGATTTTAGATTGAATTTAGAACGTTGGTTGTTTGGAACTATAGCATAAGCATCACAACCAAAAACATTAATATTCAAATAATCACAAGGGTGTCTTGTCCATACCTCTTTAAGAATATTACAATATATTGCAGTTTATGGTGATCAATTTACCGGATAACATGCTGTAAGAACTATCTCTTCCCATGATTCCCACAACAACTTTCCATTACTGAGCATACACCTTGCTCTCTCTAGAAGAGTCTTCTTCATGTGTTCAACAACGCCATTTTTATGCAGAGTATAGACCGTGGTTTTATTCCTCTTGATCCCATCTTCCTTTCAATAATTCTCAAACTCCTTAGATGTGAACTCACCTCCATTATCATTTATTAATCACCTGATTCTCCTACTTGTTCTCTTTTCAACCAAAGCCCTAAACTACTTAAATACATTAAACACATCAAATTTTCTATTTAATAAATAGATTGAAACCTTCCTAGAATAATCATCTATAAATGTCACAAAGTATGAAAATCCTCCATAGTAAACTATATGGGATGGACCCAAAACATCATAGTGAGTGTAATCTGGGATACCTTTCCTAACATGCATTTGTGATTTAAACTTTTGTCTATCATGTTTACCAAACACACAGTTCTTGTAGAAATTAAAATTCAAAAATTTCAAACTAGAGAATAACTTACTATCCATAAGTACCTTAAGCTCTTTCTCTCTCATGTCCCAAGAATTGGTGCCATAAACGAGCATGGTAACTTGTAGCTTCATATGCAACCACTTCATGACTTATCTCATAACTCCCTTCTAGCTTGTATAGATTCTTGATCCTTATTTATTTCATGACCACTAAGATTCCCATGGACACCTTCATAAATCCACTTTGAACCCTAAACTTGTAACCAATGGAATCTAGAACTCACATAGATATCAGATTCTTTCTTAGTTCAAGAACATGCCTCACTTCAATCAATGTTTTCAGAGTTCCATCATACATCCTGATTTTGATGCTTCCGACTTTGAGAATTTGCAGGGAATATATTTTCCCCTATAAACAGCCCCTTCATCAATTTATTGATACGATGAAAACCAACTTTTGTGAAGACACATATTGTGAGAGGCACCAAAATCCAATAGACAATTATTTTGATGTTGGTAGAAATTTGAAATAGATAGTACCTCATCATTTATGGACTTGCTTCTGCTACGTTCACTTCCTTTGTTGAATGATATTGGGATGAATCCTCCTTAGATCATTTTCTCTTCCAACAATCACTATTTAGATGACCCGATTTTTCTCAAAACCAACAATTGAGCTTACACTTCTTTGTTTTTGAGTTAAACCTCAATTTATGTCTCGAAATATGCTTTCATTCACTCGATCAACCTCTTGTCTCTACTACTGTTGATGAAGAATTTTCTTGATTATATTACTTATTATTCCTTTGTTTCTCTTCTAATAACAAGGCTCCAACAACATTGTCGTAATCAAAGGATTATGGATTACAGAATGGCATAGAGGTAATAAGATGATCCCATGAATGAGGAAGCATACACAACAAGGGTATTTCCTTCTCTTCTTCATCGAGCTTCATATCCACACTAGTTAATTGATAGACCAGATCATTGAAGGTATTCAAATGATCATGGATCTTCATTCCATCAGTCATTCTCAAGGTATAAAGATTCCTCTTAAGAAATATTGCATTCCAATTTAATGATAACCTTGTTATCGATTGTTCTTCAACAATGTTAAACAAGTCCTCGTCTGCTAAACATAGATGAATAGTACTAAGGACTCTTGAATCGATATCCTCATTTGACATGTTCGTTGGCCTTTTTTTATTTCCAAGAAGGAATTCTTGTAGCCCTTTTTCACAAGCAGATCTTTCATATTGAGTTTCCATAACTCCAAATTGATCTTCCCGTTAAAATTCTCCACCTCAATCTTCACACTCTATACCTTTTCCATTATCTCAAGTAACTAGGTCAGAATACATTATATCTCCCACCTTATATTTTAATAACCCTTTTAAAAAAACTAAATGATCCACCCCTTCCAGGAGGTAAGGGTTGGGACACTTAACAATTGTTGCTCTGGTTCATAGCAAAAAAATCAGGCTTCTTTAATCTTGGCACTTTAGTTCACTTCTTTACCTTGATCTCGAGTAATTCGGCTCTGATACCACTTGTTATAGCAAAATATTAAACCGTATAGAGATAATACAATCAAAACAAATAATAATGAAAACACATAAAAATGGACATTGAGATTTTATGTGGTAAAACCCTCGATAGGGAAACATCTACATAGCAAGTGTATCAGGATTCTTATTATTCGAAGATGCAACAACATACAATTATTCTCCTCTTCTATATTAACACAAACTCTTCAAAATCATCAATCACCTCTATGGCCTTACACATAGTGATATACAATAATTCATTCTATTTTTTGTTGTCTTAGAACAACAAAGAATAAAAAGACAAACAGACTAAATAATTTTGAATCCATAAACTATACTTTTTTTTTCTAAACTCGAAGATACCAACTCTTATGTTTTCGAGAAATTGATTGTCATCCTTATCAATAGAGCTATGCATATACACCTTTTATCATTAAAATCAATTGCTACACATTACCATTTCCATCACTATGTAGATAATGATGCCAACCAATTTCCCAAAAAGATAGGAGTTGAAATTTTTCGAGTTGAGTAATCGCTGATTTTTTCCTGGTTTATGGATTTAGCATTATCCAGTTTCTTGTTGCTTTAAGGAAACAAAAAAATAGAATGGAAAATTGTTTATGGCTATGTGTAAGTACATATAGGCAATAGATGATATTGAAGAGTTGATGTGAATCCATAAGAGAAGATTAGTTATATGTTGTTGCAAAGAATATTGTAATCTACATATTTGGATAACAACAAGACCGATACACTTTCATTGTTGATGTTTCCCTCTTGAGGGTCTTACCACATTAAATGTCTGTGTTCAATTATTATGTGTTTGTCATTATTCTCTATTTATTTTGTATGATCCTTGTATTGTTTAAGATTTCACTATAACAAGTCGTATCAAAGCAAAGTTACTGGAGGTCGAGGTGAAGAAGTGGACCAGAGTCGAATTTTGAATATAGTTGTTTGCAAAAAATTCCAAGGCACGAAGTGTGAAGTTTGAGGTGCATAAGTTCAACAGGAAGATCAATTTTGAGTTATGTAAACTAAATATGAAATATATGCTTGTGCAACAAGGGTTGCAAAAATCCTTGCTGAGGAAAATTGCCAATGGACATGTCGAATGAAGCATAGGAGCATCTGGATTCGAAAGCTTTTAGTACCATTTGATTTTGTTTAGCAGATGATGTCTTCTTTAAAATTGTTGAATAAGATTTGGCTGCAGGTTTATGTTTTAAATTGGAAATCCTGTATATGACCAAGCCCCTAACCAACACAATCCTTCTGAATAGGAAGTTATATACCCTAAGAATGATTGATGGTTCAAAGATCTAGGATCATCTGAATACCTTCAATGATATGGTCTATTAGTTAACTAGTGTGGATGTGAAGCTTCAATATGAAGAGAAGGAAATAAACTTATTGTGTATGCTACCTAATTCATGGGATCATCTTTTTACTTATATGTCATTTTGTAATCCATAATCCTTTGATTATGATAGTGTTGTTGGAGCCTTGTTATTAGAAGAGAAATGAAGGAAGAATGATTGAGAAACTTCCTCACCAACAAAAGTATCGACTAGAGGTCGATTAAGTGAACAAGAGTAGAGTTCGAGACATACATCCAGGTCAAAGTCAAAAGTAAAAAAGGTTAATATTAGGTGTTGGTTTTGCAACAAATAAGGCCATCTAAAGAAATATTGTTGGAAGAGAAAAGTATCTAAGGAGGATTCATCCCAAGATCATTCCATGAAGAAAGAAAAACTAGCAAAAGAAAGTCCAGAAATGGTGGATGATGTACTGTCTATTTCCAATTTCCACCAACCTCAAAATAATTGGCTATTGGATTCTAGTTCCTCTCACCATATGTGTCAGAGAAAAAGTTGGTTTTCATCATATCATCAATTGATGAATGGGTTGTTTATATGGGAAATTATATTTCCTGTAAAATTCTTGGAATCAGAAGCGTAAAAATCAGGATGTATGATGGAACTATGAAAAAATTGACTAAGGTGAGGAATTTTCTTGGAATAAGAAAGAAATTGTTATCTATGGGAGTTCTATCTTTTGTTGGTTACAAGTTTGCGGTTCAAGGTGGAGTTATGAAGGTTTCCAAGGGAGTCTTAGTGGTGATGAAAGCAATAAGGACCGGGAACCTATTGTTGTATAGGAATAAACACCTTATAACCGAAGGTCTGGGGTTACCAACATACTCATAAGACTTGCAGGAAATCAACTTGAGAGTATAGAAAGAAAACAAGAGGATAGTATAGACTCACCCGATTCACAACGGTCGATCCTAGCTTTGTCCTCTTCCACTCTGCTTTTCCTCCAAATCCTTCAGGGATGCTTCTCCTTCACTTGTAAAGAGAAAATCCACCAAGTGCAAGATTATACATGTATATAGAACAGGTTAGATAAATCATATATGGAGTGCTTAATCATAAATATTCATCAAACCATGATACATGAAAGACATTCAAAACACATTTGGAAGAAGGATTCTCTTTATTAACAATAGTGAGTGAGTTAAGATTACAACCCAACGCCTGAGACAAGGACTCCTCTGCAACCAAAGGATTCTGAGTTCCACTGCTCCAAAGACTTCTAAATAGACACCACCAGCATAACTTTTCTCTCCAAGTATTATTGATTAATACCCTCCTCAAGGCCTTTATTTATACTTAGTGAAATAAGGCATTTTCGAGGGTTGAGGAGGTTAAGATAGTTAAGATGGTTATGGTTAAGGGCTTAACAAATCTCAAATAATCACAATTTATTATTTTTAATGTCAAAGGAAGGTGTACGCGGGTATTAATACTAGAAACTCGTGTATGACACGTGATTTGCTCTAAGGAAATCCTGCGTACAGATCTGTATGTGGGTTTCAATTACAAAGAATCGCGTACAGTACGTGACATGCTGTAGGAAAAGTCACGTATGTACGTGGGTTGCATTTCGGCAAAGGCGCGTACTACAATTGACATATTCAAAGGCAAAAATGGCAAGCTAGATGGATAATGAATGTAGTTCATAACATGCCCATCTATAGTGTTTTAGGAAACCTTCAATCCATAAATGTCCTTTTGTGTTCCAACATAAGAAATGTCAGCACTTGGACGGAGAAGTGCCATATGGGTGAATAATAGATGCCCCCTAATGTGTGAGGTCAGAGGGAAGCGATGGCTAAAATAAATTATAATATTTATCTTTGGAGAAATCAGAAATCCAGTGGAGCAGAGGTACTACTTGAAAAAAATACATAATAATGTCATATACAAAGTCATATCTGAGGATTCTATGTTCAATATACTGGAACACTAGCTCCTTTACAATATTTGAGTACATCATATGATACAGGTACTAGACCACGCATATTACAAAGGTGGATCGAAGCCACAATATACAATAATGATGAGTCTTCAAAGATCTGGAATCTGTGTACATAAATGGAACATAATATTGCACAACTTAGTCCATAGGTGAGGAACTAAGGTCTTCATAAACAATCCCAAAGAACCAGTACAATCCAAGCCATGTGAATAAATGTAGGCTGAAGTCAAACATGGAAAGGATTCAATAGTTTTTTAATAAATAGATGATAAGGAATTCACCAATGATGAAAGTGAATCCCGAGGTACGATCGTCAAAACTCTAGGTCTTCATTGTTAGGAAGTACTGAAATAGAACCATGCTATGATAAAGAAGGAAATAGATCCTCCAACGGATCACAAGAGTGACTAGGAACTAGGAAAAAGAAGGAAGACACAATAGATAACAGATATAACAATTATGGGATTAGGATAAAGATAAAACATTGGGTTGAGTCCTTGAACAGTGAGCACGACACAGAGATGACCCAAGGCAACTTTTAACTCATAGGTAGAACAACTAGACTTATCTGTCATGTAGGAGACATGATCAGATTCCCCAGGTATAATGGACAAGAGGAGGAGTAAGAAACTCAAAGTAATAGCTAAACAAAAAGTGAACAATGAGACATGGGTATCGGAAAAACCAGAGAGTGCTATGTTCAAGGAGGACATGCTGCACTACTAAAAATAAGAAAAAACTTCTTCCTTACCTTCCCTATTAAATTTTAATGAGTCCAGGAAAGTCAACTTGGATCCCTCTTCATTTTTTAACAAGCTTGAAAAGAAGGGAAAATAATGCTTGATAGTGTCACTGATTCATGGATTTAATGAGCCTGAACTAGTACATGCTCAGCTGGTGTTTTCACATTTAGAGAGTCTGAAAACTCCAAAGAAGACTCTAGGGGGGTCCTTTTTCATCCAATTTAGTCTCCTGAGGCCGAAAAAGTATAAAACATACCACATAATAACTCTCTTAACTTCCATAGAATAAAAGGTGAACCTTTTTCGTACTTAGTCAGGGAGGTCTGAAAAAGGTTAAATTACCACCTACCCAACGCTCCTTCCAAAACAACATGAAATAGCTTGATTTTTACGAGTGTGAAGGAAAGCAAGATCACTCGAAAAGATCCATTTTATTACGATAAATGGGGCTTACAACACTAAACTCATTGATTTTTTCTTAAGTGTTTAATGAGCATGACAAAGACACAGTACACTCGGAATCTTTTTCATGTTTAGGTCTAGAGCATGAAAAAGAGAAAACTAAGTTCATACCAGGAGTTCCTTTTCCATAAATTTAGTCCCTCAGGTCTGGAAAAGTGATAAACCTATGCCTGGGAATACTCTTCTCAATTCAAAATAGAAAAGAGAGGGATCCTTTCTTGTATTATTCCACATGGTTCGAGAAAGAGATAACCTACCACTGATGAGGATTCCAGTTCACATATTCTTAATGAGCTTGGGCGGACAAGTTAACTTGGTAGTCAAGTCTGTTTTAAAGGAGTCAGACCCGGGCCTAAAGAAACTCCATAATAGCAGGGAGTCCTATAAAGGGATAGCTTGTAAAAAGAGGTTAAAAAAGAACCTCCATTTGGCGTGAAAAATAGCTAAAAGGATACCCCTATACCTGAAACAGCTTGCGGCATGAGTATCAAAGGACAACACATGTTGTAAAAGAGGATACTCATTAAAAAAGGGTCCTATCCATGGAAGAACAATGGTAAAAACAAGGAACTAATGGTTTATAATACCATAGTCCGTGGAAAAATGTTGATTGCTAAGGTTAAATGTGGATTGAGTATAGATGGAAAAATGCATTGGAAATGTCAAAACCACCCTGTGGGAGAAAAAAACACTTTATAATGATGAAAAACTTGTTTCAAGGCAAAAAGAAAAATGGTATTAGTTGAAATAGATTTCAAACTATAGGAAAAAACCCACTTTGAGAAATAAAATTTCTATAAATAGTTCAAAATCAAAACAAAACTCACCATTTTGAATTTTATCCATAAGAAGCAAGTTTTCACCTCTACCTTCATTCGATCGTTGTGGACAATCTAGTGGATGGAATTCAATTCTGCAAGTTGTAGGTAAGCCTACACCCCAAGCTCTTCAATTTGATCCTGGCAATTATTAGTTTTGAGTCCCAATTTCATTGTTAAAAGAATCCTAAAGCGTGTCACGACACGTATGCGAGTTCACAGTGTAAAGACTCGCATACACGCGTTTTGTACGTGGGTTTCCTATAGAGATAGTGACGTACAGTATGTGACATGTCTAACTAGACAGTCGCGTGTACTGTGTGAAGGATAAAAAGCTAATTATAAGTAAATTTTTTTGAAATTTTATATGAAATTGATGAATCATATTACTTTTTTTTCTAGGTGTGAAGATGGTGTTAGAATAATCAACCCATAGTATTTACCCACTTAGACATTAATTCATTTATTTTTGTCTTATTTGCCTAGTCCATGAGTCCCACCATGTGCA
>LPNX010694476.1:341494-402999 GCA_001517045.1 Pseudotsuga menziesii
CTACTCATAGGTTCATGGCATCGATTATAATGAGACCTTTTCCCCAGTGGCAAAGATGGATTCAATCAGGCTAGCTCTAGCCATTGCAGCATCAAGGCAATGGGAGGTACATCATATGGATGTAAAATGTGCCTTTCTGAATGGTGATCTCACTGAGGAGATATATATGCAGCAGTCCCAAGGTTTTTCTACTGACCATTCTCTTGTGTGCAGGTTGAGAAAGTCATTGTATGGGCTAAAGCAAGCCCCCAGGGCTTGGTATGCCAAGATAGATAGCTTCTTGCTATCTCTGAATTTTGTTCGGTGCAAATCTGATTTGAATGTCTATCTGAAGGTAATTAATGGTTCATTAATGATCATTGTGTTATATGTTGATGACCTCCTCATTACAGGAAGCTCACAAGATGAGATTGCTTCCCTAAAAGGAACTATGAACCAAGCCTTCTCCATGACAGATTTGGGGCTCTTAAGTCAGTTTATGGGGCTTGAGATTGCTCAAACCAAAGCTGGAATCAAGGTGCACCAGTCCAAATATGCCTTGGATTTGCTGATCAAATTCAGAATGCAAGATTGCAAAGAAAGCAAAACTCCTTTCCTTTCAGGAGTGAAGCTGGAGGAAGATGATTCTCCACCGATGGTAAACAACACTTTGTATAGACAGTTGATTGGATGGTTATTGTATTTGACACATAATCGACCTGATCTTTGTTATGAAGTAAGTGTTGCTTCTAGATTCATGGATCAGCCCCATGAGATCCATTGGAAAGCAGCAAAGAGGATCCTTAGCTTTGTTCAGGGAACAAGGACACATGGGATTTTCTATAAGGCCAATTTTGACCTTGAGTTAATTGGTTTTACTGACAGTGATTGGGCAGGTGATAGCACTGACAGGAAGTTCACTTTAGTTTATGTGTTCATGCTTGCAGAAGGGCCAATAAGCTGGTCAAGCAAGAAACAGAGTGCCATTGCACTCTCATCTACAGAAGCTGAGTACAGAGGAGTTGTCAATGCAGCAACTCAGTGTTTATGGTTGCAGGGTTTACTTGGAGAGTGTGGTTTCGAACCTGAGTACTCAGCTACCATCTACTGTGATAACCAGAGTACCATTTGAATATGCAAGGATCCAGTTCAGAAGCAGAGAACCAGACACATTGAGATTCACATGCACTACATCAGAGAGCTTGTGCATGATAGCACCATTCATCTACTCTTCTGCTCATCTTCAGAACAAGTAGCTGACATCTTCACAAAATCATTTTGTGAGAAGACCTTCAGTAATCTCAAATCACTGATGGGGATTGCTGATCATGCTGTCAAAGCATGAGTGGAGACAAGATTCTACAATTTTGTTTTACAGTTTTACAGTCCATGTTTAAGGGAGGATTTTCCCAAGTTGGTTTTGCCTCTTTCCTTGTTTCATATGGACATTGCAGTATGTAAAGGGTGACTAAGCCTTGTTGCTAGGCCCTATATTTTTGATTTATTACTCATAAAGTCAGGCTTAAGGGGGGGTGTTAGAATAATCAACCCATAGTATTTACCCACTTAGACATTAATTCATTTATTTTTGTCTTATTTGCCTAGTCCATGAGTCCCACCATGTGCAAGTTGTCAATTGCCTATCCATAGAGGTCAAACTTGCCATATTTGACTCATGTAGTGCTTGGTAAAGCCTTAGGAATCAAATCTACTTTATTCCTGGCCTCCTAGGTGCCCTTCTGCTTTTTCTGCTTTGTTGACTGCTTTTTCAGTTTTTAAAGCACATAAGGAAAGCTATACTAGGTGAGGTGAACCTGTTTTATTCCCCTTTCACCCTCCACTCTTTCCTCCATGAAAAAGCATTTATGAGCTTCCATTTGACCACTCTTTAGCTTTCCTATGCGTCCTTGCTAATTCGTGGGGTCCTTGATAGATTTGGGATCAGCTTTTTACACCTATGGGGGATTTGCCTATTTTGGGTAAGCCTGATTTATGCTAGATTTGGATGCTTCCTTATGCATTTGATTTGCTCATGTATTCTATATATTCAGCAGCCTATGTTATTATAGGGTTGGCTATTGTACACTCAGTTAATATAATTTTGTGTTACAGCTCCATATTCAGTCTCCATTGTTGATAATTTTGCATGATCAATTGTTAATTGTTGTGGGTGAAATTAATCTACTGTAGGCCTGAATTTCTACAGATGGTGTTGGAATGGAGGGAACGGGAACATGAAACTATGGACCAAGAAGCACTCCAAAGTGCACCCACCATACATTCTTTATGAACGAGTGGGTTATTAAAGTTATTTTGCACATCACCCATGCAGTCCTATGTACATCTATTGGAGTTCATGATAAACTATTGGGATTATGATTTGGGGATGTTTGACCTACAGGGTGAGACTTTGGAAATTACTTCCAAGGACATATATTTCATTACCGGTCTGTCACGACAAGGAGCACCAGTAAACTGAAAGGGCACCGACAGGGGCGGTGATCCTTTAAGTGTCCAGAACTACATTGATGTGTTTTGCACACCAGGTACCCAGAAGAGAGGGAGTTGTGTCCCTATTGCACATATCTGTGATTTTACACTACGGGTACTGATGAGCACCATCATGAGTATTGCAGGATCCTCTTCATTACATTTAGCTACACTTAACCAAATGAGGTTGGCGGCGGATTGTTTGCATGGTGCCCTCTATGATTGGTGTTCAGGAGTTGTCCCCATTATGAAAAGACAACTCTCTAATTGCAAGATAGGAAGGTAACATAAATTTGGGTATTCTAGCATATTGGTTTCCTTCTTCTTCAAGAGAGTACCAGGGTTGAGCCCCACCATACCCCTACTAGTCCGATCTCCATGTCAGCCAAGGCTAAGTAGATGGGGAGACATCTTCCTCCATCAAGGAGGAGGAGACACAGTGCATAGTGTGTACGATGATGAATTTTATATCTGGTGGGAGTGACAACTACCAACACTAGAGCAGTTTCCATATGCCGACATGGATTTTTGAGGTGATCCACACCTTGTCTTCCCTCCAGGAGGAGCATGAGGAGAGCTAGGTAAAAGTTTTTTAATTTTTAATATTTTTTAAATTTTTTATGAATTTTAAAATGATAGATAAATACATGTATGTACAAGTATTAATCCTATAAACATGTCAAAATGTAGATATTGGACCAGTCTACCCTGAGGGGCATCCATGCATGTTTGTTCTTCTTGTCATAGGCGAAGACCCGGGGCTTATTAGTGTTCTAGAGGGAAATATGGCCAAGCTGACCCAAAGAGTTCCCACCTTGCGGATAGAGCATATCCCGACCGTCATGCAGGAGTTTGTGGCTGGTGTTCCACCAGTCTGGTTACGCCTTTTGAGGTGAGTGGCCAGAGCAGTTCTTGTATACATAGATGCTATGGAGGCTTCTGAAGCCGAAGAGGTTGAGGAAGCTAAAGTACAGAGAGACCATGGGGACCAAAGTGGTCCAAGTGACCCATGGTGGTCCTACTTAGATCTAGGGCATTTTGATGGACTGCGATCCACATTTTTGTATATTTTTGTATATTATACAGTTATGACTAGATCTTAGGATCAGATTCGACCTATCTATGGATAGATACTTTACATATATACATACATACATACATACATATATATACATATATACATATATACATATATATATATATATATATATATTGTTGTCGGTTTATTTACAAGTGTTTTTTATGTGCATGCTGTATATTTTATGAAATGTGTGTTAGATGCCAATCTAAAATGTAATTAACATATGCATCAGTCAATGAATTCTGATTTCTTGGAATGTGATTGAATATAATAACTTCAAAATTTCTTTCTAATAACCTAATTTGCATGAAATGATGTAATAGGATAGGATTTCACACCTGATAAGCTTGATTGAGCTGGGTGATACCATGTGACAAAGCATCCCATAAAAACTCAATTACAACCCTATACTCAACAACATTATTAGAAGCAGTAACTAAGCAAGTGCCTCCTGCAGCAACTAGTTGTCCTGAGGGAGAGTAAATGACCCACACTGCTGAGTCTAGATTACAAGTGTGGTGACTGGCGCCATCAGCAAACCTTATATACCTATCATAAGACATCTACAACAACCAGTAGATGGTATAAAAAACAAAACCGACAACTTAATGTACATAAAAATACATACAATAAAAATACATGAAAAAGTGCTAAGCCTAAGCATAGTACTTCTTCAGGTAGAGCCCATTTCTAAGCTCAAGCAACTTGTTCCCATCAAAATCAATTAAATCATATGTTCCCTTCTTCAAGACTTTCGAAATGACATAAGGTCCTAACCACATGGCCTTGAATTTTCTTGCCCCCAGGGGTTCTTTGTCTTATTCCCAAAGCAAGACAAGTTCCCCCTTAGAGAAAACCCGAGGTTTGATCGATTTATCATATTAAGTTTTGACCCTATTCTTATGAGCTTGATTAGCAGTCAGTGCATCTCTACGTTGTTCAAAAAGGTGTTCTAAATGTACCAGATGTTCCTCAAGCTCTGTCATATCAGGTAACACATGAATAGCTATTTTTATAGATGGGATTTCACTTTCAATTGTGGTAATGGCTTCCTCTCCATGAACGAGTTGGAAGGGGGAGAAACCCGTAGTAGTTTTTACATTAGTTCGGTAGGCCCAAAGAGTAGGGTATAGCATGATGTGCCAGTTAGAACAAGCTGCATCAATTGTATGTTTAAGGATAGTCTTTAAAGTCTTGTTTACAGCCTCAACCTGACCGTTTGCTTGCGGATAGTATGAAGATGAGTGTTCTTTTCTGAATCCGAGCATAGTGGTCAGTTCCGTCATCATGCTATTTTGAAAATGACTACCATGGTTAGTGACAATCAATTTGGGTATACCAAACTGTGCTATAATCTGATTGAAGATGAAAAAAGTTGTTGTTTCCCCGTCGGCTTTAAAAGTAGGCATTTCCTCTGCCCATTTTGTAAAATAGTCAACAACGACAATAATATATTTATGCCCCCCAGCCGAGGCTGGGTTGCATGCCACGTAATCAATCCCCCATTTGATGAAGGGGCCTACCGAGACAATGGGAAACAATGGAGTGGGGTGTGAATGCATTTTTTTGGTGTAAAGCTAACACGGATGAAAACGCTTCACTGCTTCCACACAATCTTTGAATATGGTGGCCTAGAAATAACTAGCACATAGTATCTTCTGGGCCGTTGCTAACCCAGACAAATGACTCCCACACGCTCCACTATGGGAATCATTCAAGAAAATCTTCGCTTTTTCATGGGTAAGGCATCGATGCAAAATGGAATCTACCCCCCTTCGATATAATGCATTGCCTATGATGAGATAGTTCTTGGCATGAAGGCGTAATTTACGCCGTTCCTCCCATGAGGAAGCTGCAAGGTACTTCAAAGTTTGGAGATATATAAGAATATCCCCATACCAAGGATCAGAGGTTGATATCAAGAAGATGTTCTCATCTGGGAATGAGACATCTTCAATGGCTACATCTTCTTCAGTAGGAAATTCTGCTATAAGCTTAGCAAAAACTAAGGACTTCTTAGACTTAGCGAACTGAAAATCCAGGTCAAAATCTTGGAGAATGACTATCCAGTTGTTAAATTTTCCTCCAACTATTCATCAGGACAAAACGTATTGAAACAGATTCACATCCGCCACTACTGTTGTGGTCCTCAGTAAAATGTAGTGACGTAACCTCTGAACAGCATAAATAGCTGCTAAGGCTAATTTCTCAATGTGGGAGTACCTAAGTTCAGGTTCGACCAAAGCACGGCTAAGATAATAAATGACATGCTCTACAAGCTTATCGTCCTCCTGGACTAGCACTACCCCAATGGTCGACTCGGACGTGGCCAGATATAATATAAAATCCCTAGAATAATCTGGCAGATGCAATAAGGGTGCCGCCAACAAAGCTTTTTTCAATGCCTCGAAAGCAAGTTGTGTGGTTTCATCCCATACAAATGGGGTTTCTTGTTTGAGCAGGTGCATGAAACCCTTAGTAATATTGGCATAGTTAACAATAAAATGTTGGAGAAAATTAGACTTCCCTTGCAGGCTTTGAATTTTCTTGATAGAACGAGGAGGAGGAAGATTTACAATGGCCTCAACTTTTAATGGATCCACCTAGATGCCTCTAGTAGAGACAATGAACCTGAGCAATCTTCCTGAATCGAAACAGAATACACACTTGTGGGGATTTAAGGAGATTTTATAATATCTGCATCTCTCAAATATCAACCGTAAGTGATCTCGATGTTGAATCCTCTTTTGAGAATGTGTAAGCAGATCATCAAGGTAAGGTTCGACAATGGATTTAATATCATGGAAGGCAAAGTTCATAGCCCATTGAAAGGTTTCCCCATCATTTTTCAATCCAAAGGGAATTTTCTTGTACGTGAAGGTACCCCAAGGACAAATGAAATAAGTTTTATGTTGGTCTTCTGGTTTTATTTGAATTTGATTGTATTTGGAGAAACCATCCATAAACGAGAACACTTCACTTCCTGCATAAGCATCTATAATATGGTCTATAAATGGCATGGGATAGTTGTCCTTAGGATAGGCTTTATTCAAATCTCTAAAGTCAGTACAAACGCGGATATTCCCTTGCTTCTTATCAATAGGAACAGGGTTGGATACCCATTCAGTCAAAGCTATGGGATAGATAAAACCAGCCTTCATAGCCACTGTTTTGCACGGGTTAACATGTCTTAAAATTTGTCGAACCGGTTTGGCATCAGGATATGTTCGGATTTCATGTTCAACAATTGATGGATCTATGCCTAGAATCTCCTCATATGACCAGGCAAAGACATCATGAAATTCCTTAAACAAGGCAGTATAGATAGCAATCTCTTCAAGAGAGCAATTTGCACCTATGTATATGTTTTCCACGACATCAAGATTTACAGAGATGTTAATAGGTATGGTGGCTGAAATATTTTCCATATTCCCCTCAACAAACATTACTTCCCTAGGTAAGGGATTGATGGGTGTATCAACATCTTCTGATAGTCTCAAACGAAACTCTTGATTTTCTATTCTACTTAGTTCTGGAAGAAAATAGGATCAATGGTGAATATCCTCACAAATCTTACCACGTCCACTCATGACTTCCAAGATGGCTTCATCCGATGGTAAAACTGTGTCTAAACAATCTGTAGAGTGCAAAGAGTTTTTTTCCCATGCGGGAAAATAGACTTCTTCTAGATCCTTCGAGACTATGAGAGGATCCGGAATAGGGTCAACAGTGGTTCGAGTGATAGCTTGGTAAGCTACTCCCATTGCCGATAAGGGCACCTCTAGTTTGTGGGGGGAAGGGAGAACCCAAGGATTAGTCCTATCAACAACCATAGCTATGGACCTCCCCACACTAGTAGAACCAATATAATTAACCAAGGCCGGAAGATCAAATGTTCCCATTAGTGATGCATACATTCCAGCCCCCATGCTCTGTGCAGCAGGTTTGACTTGATCAACCAATGGAATAGCAGACTCATTAGACTCTAAATGGCCTTTTCGAGTAAAATCAATTTGGTCAATAGTGACCAACTTTCCCTCATGTGGAAAAACCACTACACGAAAAATGGCCGACGCAATAGCAGACATTGCATAAGTCCAATTTCTTCCCAGAAGTAGATTATAGTCCAAGGGTGCATCAATTAATTCTACTTCAATAGACACTGCTTTTCCTGCCATCTTAATTTCAAAAGCTGGCAGGATACCATGCGGATGGAAGGATCTTCCATCGAAAGTAGTAAGTAGAGTGTTTGACGGGACCAGCTCTGGGGATCCGAGAGATTTCCAACAGGTCAAGGACATAACACATGTAGAATCACCCTCATCAACAACTTCCCTTCCAATGGTGTTTCCACCATGGATGCCATCTATTGATAAGGCTACATGGTAAGGTAGGATAATTTTAACATCAGACAAATGAAATTTCGCCATGAGACTCAATGAGTCCATGCTGCCTAAAGATGCTAAGAGGGCATCCCACTGGGTGGGGCAACTCTGTAACACCTCTAAAGCTGACATTGCACACGGGGTTTGGGCTAGATCTTCAACCATAGAGTAGTTTGAAGCAGCCCTAGCATTAGGGTTATGCAAGGTCCTCTTAAAGACACCTTTCAGTATCTTCGGCATAGTTTCAGTAGGCTTCTCTATTGTGAGAGGGTTAGAAGTTTCACCTACAGCTTTACCCTTCTTAGAAGTCTCTTTCTCATCATTTTTATTCCTTGTCTGTAACAAATCTGAAGATCAAACCATGTTGATATATTTTGGGTCAGGGGCATTTTGAGTGCCCCCTGCTACATTAGAAGCTGAAGCAGAGTTCTATCCTTGGGGAAAAGGATCCTTCAGGACAGTCAATTGTTGAGCTTTAAGTAGCTTCTGGGCTTATTCCATAAGAGGACAAAGGTGAGTAAGGTGGCCCTCATGGCACAACTTACATGAAAACTTAACCTTCATCTTTTATTTCTTGCCCTCATCAGCATTATTCGTGGGCTTCTGCTTGTTTTGGTTTCCCTCTCCTTTCTTTCCTCTCTTTTTATTCCCAATGGGCTGCTGATTTCCCTTCTGATAGGTCTGTGCAAAAACATTTGCACTCTGGGGGAAGGGGGCATCCTTTGCTACCTCCGCCATAGAATGCTTGACAAACAACTGGTGAATTTTCTTAGCCAAAAACTCTACGGTGGGAGAGTTTATGGACCCAACCACACCATCAGCATGGGGTCTAGGCTTAGGCTTCTCCACATCGTGGGTAGGCCTTGGTGCCTCAGGGATAATCTCATAAAAGATCCTAGATTGTGAATAAATCAAATCCATTTTTTGGTCCCTGAGAATGGCTTCTTCTTCATTCATCACTCATGAGGTGGATATGTCCTTAGATATGTAGGGCAACAGGGATTTAAGGAACCACTCTAGTAAGAACTCAGGAGGGATGGTGGCTTTTATAAGGCTCTTTCACCTCCTCCACTCTTGGATGTGATCCGAAATGTGGGTAGCCTTGTTCTTCCTAAAGGTAGATAACAAGTTCATTCCAAAATCATATCGGACCAAAAGCTGAAAGTGGCTAAGGAATGCATTAGCCAAATCCTAGAAACTACTAAAAGCAGCAGAAGGTAACTCAATGTACCATTTTGCCGCGGTATTTTTTAAGGTTCTCTGGAACAACCTCAACCTAACTGAATCTTCATTCAGTGAATTTGAAGAACACCATAAATGAAATGTGGTGGCATGAGCCCCAGGATCTTCACTAACTTTTCCCTCGAATTTAGGGATGTCCGAAGGAAATTTGGTGGGAACAGGTGGCCACAAGGGGTCATGCGCCCTCACTGGGTCATTCATCAACTTTGACAAATCTGGCAAGTTTAACGTTGCCAAGAATGAAAGCTTGGGTCGAACTGAGGCACTAAAAGTGCCATCCTGGGGATTAGAGGGACCTACCCCGGAATGCCCATAGGTAAAGGTGGGGTTTCCCCCTGCCACCGGCTGCGAAGTGGGTAGATTACTCTGAAACGGATTCCATCCATAAGCCATAGGGTTATGAGTGGGAGGTGCAGTATAAGAAGTTTGGGTCGTCCCAATCGAAACTGGGGTCTGAAAGACAGGATCCAATATCCCTCCACTAAACAACAAAAAGGGAGAGCTCGTAAACAGGGCTGAAATCGGAGTTTGAAAACTTTTCCCATAAGAGGTATTTTTTCCAAACTGCACTCCTACATAAGAAGGTGATGGACCTACATATGGAGTGGATGGGGGAATGTTCCCCCCATTCCAATTTAATCCTTGGACGAAAACCAAGGATCCTACCGGGCAACTTTGGGTAGTGTATGGAAAGGAAGAAGGAATAGTAGGTATACTAGGAATCCCAGTAACCATATCACCAGAAGTACCTGCTAATTTTTAGTGAACCAGTGGTTGAACCACCTAGCTCGCTGGAGTCAAAGGTGTAGAAGGTATACTAGATCTAGGGGCACTTACTGGGGGAGGTAGTACCCCTTCAACCGGAAGGGATGAGGTGAACACAAAAGAACTTTCTCCTGCAGAAGACATAATCCTACCCATAGGGACGCCTAAAATAGGAGAATCAAAAGGTCTAACCTGAACGATCACAGGATCGTTTAAATCAGTCAAGGGTGTGTTAAAATTCTTTACAAACTCATCAGTCTGCAAGTCTTCTATCTCAACTGTATCAAGATTAAGATGGTTAGCTATAAGTGATGGTTCACCTAGAACTTCACTTACTCCTACTGGTTCAAATGAATCATCTGTGTCCAATCTCCCCCTTTGGGGTGGAGGTGGAGGTTCCAATGTGACGAGAGGAGGAAGGTTTTGCAACCTTCTTGACCTTCTTGTAGGTTGGTCCTCCACGATTGAAAATTTAACAAATCAAACCCTAAGGCCAACTAAACATAGGAAAAACCACAGAGCACACACTACAAAAATTCCTAAAGCCTCAAACAATCAATCAAGGGTGAAAGATATGCTTTCCTGAAGAAAGTTGAAGAACAATTACTTGGTGTCCTTGAATTGGTTCTTAGGTACAAGTGGAGGAATCACCCATCGCCCTCCCACACTTACAACAAGGGTTACCTTCCAAGCCTGTCCAAGGTGAACCAGAAATAGCCTTCTGGTTTACCTAGGTATGAACCCTAAACGTCAAGAGACTAAAGGCTACCTTGGATTTACCAATAGTATTGGGGGACAGTCGCGAGCCTGACTAGTATGCATGGGCAGGGTAGCTGAGCCCAAAATATTTTTTAGGACAGAATCCTCAGATGCGTAAAAGTATTGATTTACGTTTTGACAAGGAATTAGAGGGTTATCTCCTCAGTCCAATGCCTCCACACGGCCTCGTGCTTGACTCCCTTTTGAGAGGAGCTTCCCAGATACAATTGATAAATTCAAGGATTTACCTAAAGAATGGTCCACTACATCTGAATTTTAAAACTTATGGGAAGTTTACACTTCCTATCCCACAATAAAAATAAAAATAAAACTTATGGGAAGGCCCTTAAAAATAAAAATTACTAGTAAATTTTAATTATTGCGTTCATTTTAAAGGGATTTTTCTTATTTAGAAGGAAATTGAGTGATGAACTACGGTGTTTTTTACTCGATAAGAAATAAAAAAATAAAGGTGTATTTTTTTCAAAGCAAATTGCCACTATTAAAGCAAACTTCTTTTTCTTTTTGTAAATATAGATTGATGAACAAATGCAAGCGATAAAGAGAAACTAAGCCTATGTTTTTTGTAGTTTTTGAGATTATATTTTAAAACTGAAATGAAAACTACTTATGCAAAAGCAAATGCAAAAGCTTGAAAATGTTTTTCTTTTCACTTTTTAAAATGCTCAAACTCTACTATGCACCTAAAATGCACTAAACTTGAGTATACTTGGATCAAATCAACTGTATAAAATAAGCAAACTGAAGTAAACAAGTCAATAAAACCAAGAATCAACCAACAAGGGATGACCAGGAACCCTAGCTTGGGTGTGTACAATGACAAGGAATCATTGCAAACTCACAAAGGTAAGTGAAAAACCAACCACTATTGAAAGATAGATTGGCAAAATAATGCCCAAAACCATGATCACTGATTCGGACAGAGACACTTCAACCTATAACCCAAACAGGACAACCTACTTCAAATTGAAAACAGAAGACAATCCAAACAAAAGAAACTCAAGGGATTTGCAAGAAAGCACAAAGTGTGGTCACAAAGGTCTTCAGACTGACTACACAGTATTTATAAAGAAAGCCAAATAACAAACAGGAATTAGAAAAGGACAGGGACAAGCAAACCCTAGCCCAAAAATCCCTATTTCCAGGCTTGTATGCGACTGTGTATAAGGGAAAATCGCATACTGTATGCGACTGTCCAAGAGAGCAACCTGCATATGCAGGCCTCTGTACGTGATTGTGTATGAGAGCAACCTGCATACAGGTACAAAAATTTTCTCAAAAAAAATAGAAAATCCACAAGGCTTTCAAACACCATGGTAAGCATGAACTAGGATAAACTACCACACACAAACTTCAAGGCAAAGACTAGTCTGGGGTGACAGAAATAACCTACAGTAGTCTGGGCTCCCCAACGAAGTCACCAGTTCTATTGTACAGGAATAAACACCTTATAACTGAAGGTTTGGGGTTATCAACATACTTATAAGACTTGCAGGCAATCAAATTTAGAGTGCAGAAAGAAAATAAGAGGATAGTATAGACTCACCTGATTCATGACGGTCAATCCTAGATTTGTCCTCTTCCGCTCTGCTTCTCCTCCAAAGCCTTTAGGGATGCTTCTCCTTCACCTGTAAAGAGAAAATCCTCCAAGTGCAAGCTTACACATGTATATAGAATAGGTTAGATAAATCATATATGGAGTGCTTAATCATAAATATTAATCAAACCATGATACATGAAAGACATACAAAACACATTTGGAAGAAGGATTCTGTTTATTAACAATAGTGAGTGAGTTAAGATTACAACCCAATTCTTGAGACAAGGACTCCTCTGCAACCAAAGGATTATGAGTTCCACTGCTCCAAATATTTTTGAATAGACACCACCAGCATAACTTTTCTCTCCAAGTATTATTGATTAATACCCTCCCCAAGGCCTTTATTTATACTTAGTGAAATAAGGCAGTTTCGAGGGTTGATGAGGTTGAGATAGTTAAGATGGTTATGGTTAAGGGCTTAACAAATCTCAAATAATTGTGATTTATTATTTTTAATGTCAAAGGAAGGTGCACACAAGTATTAATACTGGCAACTCGCGTATGACACGTGAGTTGCTCTAAGGGAATCCCGCGTACAAATTTGTATGTGGGTTGCAATTACAAAGAATCACGTACAGTACGCAACATGCTGTAGGAAAAGTCGTGTATGTATGCGAGTTGCATTTAGGCAAAGGCACGTACAACAATTGACATATTCAAAGGTAAAAATGGCAAGCTAGATGGATAAGGAATGTAGTTCATAACATGCCCATCTATAGTGTTTTAGGAAACCATCAATCCATAAATGTCCTTTTGTGTCCCAACATAAGAAATGTCAGCACTCGGAAGGAGAAGTTCCATATGGGTGAATAACACCTATACAAACTAGAAGGGATTTATGAGGTAATTCAAGTAGTGGTTATGTTTGAAGATTCAAGTGATCCTGCTCGTATATGGCACCAAATTTTGGGACATGTGAGTGAGAAGGGACTAAAGGTACTTATGGATCGTAACTTACTCCCTAGTATAAAAAATCTTAATTTTATTTTCTGCAAGCACTATGTGTTTGATAATCATGCTAGGAAGAAGTTTAAAGCATGAATGCATGTTAGAAAACATATCCCAAATTGCATTTACTCTGATGTTTGGGGTACATCCCCTACAGTTTCCTATGGAGGACCATCATACTTTGTGACATTTATAGATGATTATTCCAGGAAGGTTTGGATCTATTTATTAAAGAGAAAAGATGACATGTGTTTAACGTATTTAAGTAGTTTAGGGCTTTGGTTGGAAAGAGAACAAGAAGGACAATCAAGTGCTTAAGGATTGATAATGGAGGTTATTTCACATCTAAGGAGTTTGATAATTATTGCAAGGAAGTTGGGATCCAAAGGAATAAAACCATGGTAGATACCCCTCAGCAAAACGATGTTGCAGAACGCATGAACATGACTCTAGGTGCTCGTACGAAGTTGTTTCCACTTTTCAGTTCCGCTTTAGAAATCTAAAACACAAGTCCAAAATATAAATATATAACGCATATGCATTATTTTGTCTAGGTTCGGAAAAACTGAGCCTAAAACTGAGGCTAAGCTTAGTTATCCTATATCACATGTGCAATATATCGTACATGTGTTTTGTAAGAGTCAAAAGTCACAAGTGCGATATATCACACTTGCAATTTGTAATACCAAAACAAACAAATAAAAGAGGGCCACAACCTCAATTTCTCATTTTTAAGTCAAGGCTATCAGGAACAGGAGTGCGAAAAACTAGTAGAGAGATTCGATTTTGAGTGAATTTGGAGGTGAATTTGAAAGGGTCGATTCACAAGTTGGATACAATGGAAGGTAAGTGGTCATTTCCTTGAAAATTGCTTTCAATTTTCATTTGTGTTTTTTAATTCTATAGTTTTTGTTAATTTTAAAATGAATTTAATAAAAATTGTTGAATTAAATCAAACAATGAAATATTAAAACAATTTTGAATTTGTTGTTTTAATCTTAACATAGAACAAAAATGTTGAAGAAAATGTGCAGAATGAAACCACTGATAACTAAGAACCAAATAGAAACCTAAACCCAAACCTAAATACAGACACAACCCCAAACATGGAGGGGGAACAATACTAGAATTCAGATATTCTAGCTCATTTGGATGCATTGAGGCACCTTAGCTCACAGTTTAGAGGGGGGACCATTTAAGACAATCATTAGCTGAGGCATTAGATACCATAACAAACACAATTTTCAATGCCAAGGGAGCACTGTACAACATTAGCTCATACAGAGAATCCCAGAGGAAATTCTATTCCAATGGGTTAAGCTAT
Organism: Pseudotsuga menziesii; assembly: GCA_001517045.1. Lineage (NCBI taxonomy): Eukaryota > Viridiplantae > Streptophyta > Pinopsida > Pinales > Pinaceae > Pseudotsuga > Pseudotsuga menziesii. The sequence continues at coordinate 356,089 of LPNX010694476.1, forward strand.
AAAGACGTAAAAAACTAAAGATAACCAAAGACCAATTGTTTTCATTATTTCGGGACCCTAGCACTGGATTGGTTCCACCCACCAGTCGACCACACATTTCTATAGACTGGTGCGTGGGACCAATGTGAAAGACAATTGGATGGATTTCTGGTACATGGTCTTTGATGAATACCCTCATGGGAATAGAGACATCCCATTCCATTTCCTGAGGAAGTTGTATGCAAAATTTATCTTGGGGAAACATGTGAACTATTTTGATATTTTAGAGTTCGAGGGTGTGGGTCATGGGATACCCCAAGATAGGGAAGGGGATGATACTAATCCTAACCATGTGCCATGCCCTCCACGCACACCAAAAACCCCTCGGGTATATCCTCCTACGGGTCGAGTGACTGATGATATACATGAGGCCTTATTCCACTTGGAAGATACATTGCTTTGACAAGCACTATGTGTTTGATAATCATGCTAGGAAGAAGTTTAAAGCATGAATGCATGTTAGCAAACATATCCCAAATTGCATTTACTCTGATGTTTGGCATACATACCCTACAGTTTCCTATGGAGGACCATCATACTTTGTGACATTTATAGATGATTATTCCAGGAAGGTTTGGATCTATTTATTAAAGAGAAAAGATGACATGTGTTTAACGTATTTAAGTAGTTTAGGGCTTTGGTTGGAAAGAGAACAAGAAGGAAAATCAAGTGCTTAAGGATTGATAATGGAGGTTATTTCACATCTAAGGAGTTTGATAATTATTGCAAGGAAGTTGGGATCCAAAGGCATAAAACCATGGTAGATACCCCTCAGCAAAACGATGTTGCAGAACGCATGAACATGAATCTAGGTGCTCGTACGAAGTTGTTTCCACTTTTTAGTTCCGCTTTAGAAATCTAAAACACAAGTCCAAAATATAAATATATAACGCATATGCATTATTTTGTCTAGGTTCGGAAAAACTGAGCCTAAAACTGAGGCTAAGCTTAGTTATCCTATATCACATGTGCAATATATCGTACATGTGTTTTGTAAGAGTCAAAATTCACAAGTGCGATATATCACACTTGCGATTTGTAATACCAAAACAAACAAATAAAAGAGGGCCACAACCTCAATTTCTCATTTTTAAGTCAAGGCTATCAGGAACAGGAGTGCGAAAAACTAGTAGAGAGATTCGAGTTTGAGTGAATTTGGAGGTGAATTTGAAAGGGTCGATTCACAAGTTGGATACAATGGAAGGTAAGTGGTCATTTCCTTGAAAATTGCTTTCAATTTTCATTTGTGTTTGTTAATTCTATAGTTTTTGTTAATTTTAAAATGAATTTAATACAAATTGTTGAATTAAATCAAACAATGAAATATTAAAACAATTTTGAATTTGTTGTTTTAATCTTAACATAGAACAAAAATGTTGAAGAAAATGTGCAGAATGAAACCACTGATAACTAAGAACCAAATAGAAACCTAAACCCAAACCTAAATACAGACACAACCCCAAACATGGAGGGGGAACAATACTAGAATTCAGAGATTCTAGCTCATTTGGATGCATTGAGGCACCTTAGCTCACAGTTTAGAGGGGGGGCCATTTAAGACAATCATTAGCTGAGGCATTAGATACCATAACAAACACAATTTTCAATGCCAAGGGAGCACTGTACAACATTAGCTCATACAGAGAATCCCAGAGGAAATTCTATTCCAATGGGTTAAGCTATAAAGACGTAAAAAAACTAAAGATAACCAAAGACCAATTGTTTTCATTATTTCGGGACCCTAGCACCGGATTGGTTCCACCCACCAGTCGACCACACATTTCTATAGACTGGTGCGTGGGACCAATGTGAAAGACAATTGGATGGATTTATGGTACATGGTCTTCGATGAATACCCTCATGGGAATAGAGACATCCCTGTCTATTTCCTGAGGAAGTTGTATGAAAAATTTATCTTGGGGAAACATGTGAACTATTTTGATATTTTAGAGTTCGAGGGTGTGGGTCATGGGATACCCCAAGATAGGGAAGGGGATGATACTAATCCTAACCATGTGCCATGCCCTCCACGCACACCAAAAAGCCCTCGGGTATATCCTCCTACGGGTTGAGTGACTGATGATATACATGAGGCCTTATTCCACTTGGAAGATACATTGCTTTGACATGGGACTGTTGTCAAAGGAAATATAGGACAAGGGGTTCAAACTTCTGGGGCTGGTCCATCGCACACTCAAGATCCACTTACTAGGTCTCCAGACCATACTAGATCTACATATTACACTGGAGATGTAGAGGTTTCAGAGCGTTGTGTTATTTCACACCTTTGCATAGGGTGTGGAGGCATATTCTATGGGCCTGCTTCAGATTTCCAAGACGATGGATTACTTTGATATGTAAGTAAAACTCATTCTTTACATATTATATTTTGTTTTATATCATATTTTTCAATTGTTTCATAATTTATTTATAATTAATTATCTAACAATTTACGTGAAAAAATATACAATTGGTGTCCCATGACACCCCAGATTTGCAAATTCTAGCGGTAGATATTGATAACATTGATGCAACGGTCAATGCTGCATATGATTTTGGTGCTTCATCATTAGCTATAGTAACTTTACTTTTTAATTTGTCATCGTTATTTACACATTGATAATTTAGATTACAACATTCAATATGTCTTAATCTGGATACAATATGTTTTATGTAGGGTGGGAACGATGCATTTGTGGAATCTAAGGCAAGTCCCTCGCATGTAGTGGAAGATTCCCAAACACATGTATTATTTTAATTGTGTTTTTAATGATTCAACATGTATGATTTTAATTATTAGAAATTTTATAATTGTATCTTTATGTTTTGTTACATAGCTTGATATGTATTCCAGCTGAACGACCCTTTTGAATGATTCATATTCCCATCCATTTAGGTCATTGGTAGTTATTTAACCCATTGGTGACCCACTTCCTCACCTTTCACAGGTATATGTAGTATATTTTAATTTGTACATCCAAGTATGTCTCGCTTTCTTTGAAAAATTCATTGTCCGTTGATGTAGTATATGTCTCGTTTTCTTTGTATTTGCTAACATTGACATATGTTACTTTATGCAGGAATCTAATGAGGAAGTGGTGTTTGAATAGCACCAATCTAGGTTGTTGGTCTCCCACCTCTCCCCCCCAAGTACATGTATGTTTTCCTTTCTTTGAAAAATTCATTTTCCGTCCATGTAGTATATGTCTTGTTTTATTTTTATTATTTGACATTGACATATGTTACTTTATGTAGCAATCTAGTGAGAAAGCGGTGCTTGAAGAGCACCAAATTGATGTTGTTGGTGATCCACCTCGCTTTCTTTGAAAAATACATTGTCTGTCCATGTAGTATATGTCTCTTTTTCTTTGTATTTGTTGACATTGACATATGTTAATTTATGCAGGAATCTAGTGAGGAAGTGGTGCTTGAAGAGCACCAAATCTAGGTTGTTGGTGATCCACCTCTCCCCCCCCCAGGTACATGTATGTTTTGATTTATTTAAAAAAATAATTTTCCGTCCATGTAGTATATGTATTGTTTTCTTTGTGTTATCTGACATTGACATATGTTACTTTATGCAGGAATCTAGTGAGAAAGTAGTGCTCTAAGAGCACCAAATCGGTGCCGTTGGTGACCCACCTCTTCCCCCCTAGGTGCGTATATTTTTTGCTTTATTTTAATTATTCTTTTAACGATTCAACATGTAATTTTTTAATTATTTGAAATTGTCTAATTGTATATTTATGTTTTTGTACATAGGGACCTATGTTTGATACAACTGTCCACCGAGAGGCCTTGCTCGCTAATGCATATGCCAATCCTTTTATCCTGGTGTCAATTGTTCCACCCACTCGTTACCCACCTCTTCACATCCCCCAGGTATATTTATATACCTCTTATCATGTATCTATGTTTCCCCAATTGTCCCTCCATGTAGTATAGTTTTTTTTGTACATGCAAGTATCTTTTTTCTTGTTTCCCCCATTGATATGATGACATTGACATATATATTATTTTTATGCAGCTTGATAGTCAATGAGTGGTTATTGAAGAGCACCCAATCGGGGTCGTCTCTCACCCACCTTCCCCCTCCAGGTACATGTATGTCTCTCTTTCTTTGAAAAAGTCATTGTCCCTCCATGTAGTATAGTTTTCTTTGTACATGCAAGTATATTTTTGATGCACCCATTGATTTGCTGACATTGAAATATATATTATTATATGCATCTTGATAGTGAGAAAGTGGTGCTTGAGGACCACCCAATTGGGGTCTCTGCTAGTGAGGCACCATCACTTACACCACGACCCACCATAATTTACTCACGAGAAGTAAGTAAAAATGTTATATATTGGTTTGGAATTTTAACAAATGTACATAGAATTTTTACAGGTTGGTAAACTAACTTACAAATTTTGGTTTGTGTGCAGTCTTCGAAAATGAGATTTGTCCCTCTTGTTCAGCATTGGGTATCACCACTGAGAAACAAGAAAAGAAAAATAGACTTCTCACAAGCCATTGATAGTGGCAGTGAAAAGGGGGATTAATAGAATTAATGTATAGGGGGGATACATACATGTAACTTTTTGTTTGTATACACACATATCGACAATATGATCCACTATTTTGTATTATAGCCATGACATGCCATTTTTGAAAACATTATATGTACATATAATATAAATCAAGGTTCATATTTATATATATGGTTGACTTTATATGGGAACATGATATTTATTTTATGCCTTTCATATATGCTTAACTTTGTCTTTCATTAAGTATGTGTTTAATTGAATGATACTTAATGTTTGGTTCACTTATGTGATATTATGATATTATAGACCTTATCATGACATATCCTACTAACTATTTGAATATATCCAATACTTCAAGGAAGAATGTATGACTCATCCAGCTAAGATCAAGTAACCATTAAGTAATCCATGGGAGATAATCACTAAATCAACACCATGTGAGATAATCACTAGACACCATATCATAAGTTGTTTAGGACATCCTACAAAGATAATCAGAACTCCATACAAGAAAAATAAAAATGAACTATATCTTTGAAAATCAGAAAGATATATAACTTCATAAATCCACCCTTAATGAAATACCAAGATCATGGTTCAATTAGCAACCCATGTAGGGATATCATAAACTTTTTAACAACATAATCTCTATCACATACCTTAAAACCTTTGACAATCGACGCACTAACATGATATAAGTCAAGTCTCTCTTTCTAACAAAATTTTCAAGAAATAGTATCATAAAGATAAATTCCCTCTACCTAAGAAATTCAATGGAATGTACAAATTCCATTTGATCAACAAGAAATCTGTAAATACCACCCTCTATCAACAAACTACAATCATTGATGGTGCACTATTTTCCTTCAAATGGAACTTTACACTATACATATAGTATTGTTGATTCACCTCCTAAAATTCTCTAAAAATAATCATAGCTATCCTCTTTACAATTCTAATATATACCTTAAACTACCCTAAACATACACTACCTAAATTCTTTCTGGTTGAAAATAATACGTCATAAATCAGCTACTTAAACCTCAACATTAACCTCTCATCTCACGTCCTAAACCATAGTAGACTACCCTAGAACCTTACCCTACCATATTTACCTCAAACTGTGAATTCCAAGTTTAAATCATTTATTTATTGCTGCTTTTTAAACAAAATCTGAATTTTGTTAAAATGCTTATTGCTTATTATGAAGGTACATTGATTGGACATAAAGGGTAAATCATAAGTCCATTGAATATCATACATCGGTGCTTGAAACTTGCTACAAAACACATATAAATATGAACTCTATACCAATGATTTCAATTGACATTGGGATTAAATTGTTCACATAAGTATATTTATTTTCCCTCTTTAAATTTTGAGTTTTTGGGCTAATTTCACACATTGGTATTTGCATTTGTGAACAGATGAAGTAGTAAGTAGCTCATATTAAGCCCAATAAAATTAGTTCATGTATGTGCATATCTTAGGTATATGGCCTTTTGGTTTCTACTTAAATGATATACTAACTAATCTAATGATCTAAACCTAAAGAGGTCATAAAACCCTACTTCCATCTCATAACTTGTGAACCCTAATTATGGCATGCAATTTGTAATTAATGAAACCCTAGTTGGTTTTCAATTTATAATTGTAGCCTAGGGATATATGGCATTTTGGTTTCTACTTTAATGAAAATAACATAGCCTCTCCTCTTTATACTCATGGATTTCTTTTAATTCATGAAACCTTAGTTGGTTTTTCTTGTAATTCATGTACATGTGTTTCTACTTCTAAGTCATGCATGCATGTGAACTTCCACTTGTGATCCATGTTCAACCATATTCATTTTCTTTCATGTATGTGAATAGCCTAGGTATATGGCCTTTTGGTTTCTACTTAAATTATATACTAACCAATCCAATGCTCTAAACCTAAAGAGGTCATGAAACCCTAGTTCCATCTCATAACTTGTGAACCCTAGTTATAGCATGCCAAATTTATAGTTAATGAAACCCTAGTTGGTATTCAATTCATAAGTATAGCCTCGGGATATATGGCCTTTTTGTTTATACTTTAATGAAAATAACATAGCCTCTCATCTCTATACTCATGTATTTCATTTAATTCATGAAACCTTAGTTGGTTTTGGTTGTAATTCATGTACATGTGTTTCTACTTCTAAGTCATGCATGCATGTGAACTTCCACTTGTGATTCATGTTCAACCTTATTCATTTTGTTTCATGTATGTGCATAGCCTATGTATATGGTATTTTTATTTCTACTTAAATGATATACTAACCAGTCTAATGATCTGAACCTAAAGAGGTCATAAAATCCTAGTTCTATCTCATAACTTATGAACCCTAGTTATAGCATGCAATTTGTAGTTAATGAAACCCTAGTTGGTTTTCAATTTGTAAGTGTATCGTAGGGCTATATGGCCTTTTGGTTTCTACTTTAATGAAAATAACAGAGCCTCTCATCTTTATACTCATGGATTTCTCTTAATTCATGAAACCTTAGTTGGTTTCGCTTGTAATTCATGTACTTGTGTTTCTACTTCTAAGTCATGCATGCATGAGAACTTCCACTTGTGATCCATGTTCAACCCTATTCATTTTGTTTCATGTATGTGCATAGACTAGGTATATTTCCTTTTGGTTTCTACTTAAATTATCTACTAACCAATCTAATGACCTAAACCTAAAGAGGTTATAAAACCCTAGTTCCATCTCATAACTTGTGAACCCTAGTTATAGCATGGAATTTGTAGTTAAACAAACCCTAGTTGGTTTTCAATTTGTAAGTGTATCCTAGGGCTATATGGCCTTTTGGTTTCTACTTTAATGAAAATAACATAGCCTCTCATCTCTATACTCATGGATTTATTTTAATTCATGAAACCTTAGTTGGTTTTGCTTGTAATTCATGTACATGTGTTTCTACTTCTAAGTCATGCATGCATGTGAAATTCCACTTGTGATACATGTTCAACCCTATTCATTGTGTTTCATGTATATGCATAGACTAGTTATATGGCCTTTTGGTTTCTACTTAAATGATCTACTAACTGATCTAATGATCTATACCTAAAGAGGTCATAAAACCCTAGTTCCATCTCACAACTTGTGAACCCTAGTTATAGCATGCAATTTGTAGTTCACGAAACCCTAGTTGGTTTTCAATTTGTAAGTGTATCCTAGGGATATATGGACTTTTAGTTTCTAATTTAATGAAAAAACACATCCTCTCATCTCTATACTCATGGATTTATTTTAATTCATGAAACCTTAGTTGTTTTTTCTTGTAATTCATGTACATGTGTTTCTACTTCTAAACCATGCATGCATGTGAAGGAAACTGCGCAAAACCTGAGTTTAAAAAATCAATGTACAATGAAGTAACGGGGACACGAAAATATAAGGGAGAGGGCCACCTAGAGGTAATAAAATGCCAAGATACCAATATATTCAATGGTTTGTTGATTTGAGGTCAGGTTTTCGAGTTATGTCGAGTTGAAAGTCGTATGAAAATGTTGTTCAGGACACTTGGTGACTTTTGGTGCGGGAGAGAAAAACCAAACAGAGTAGAAAAATTGTATGACGTTGGATCCTCCAAGTCTGTATGGGAACCCTACCAACATAGTCATAGTCGATGGTTTTACAGAGCTAACCCACCAATGAAAGAGTTACATTAAAGGAAACTGATCAAAACCCTAGTTTACAAAAACAATGCACAGTGAAGTCATTGGGACATGAAATCATGAGAGAAAGTGCCACCTAGAGGTAATCGCATGCAAGGAGACCAACGGAGTCTAGGTTTCCTCTATCCGACCTGAGGTTTCCAAGTTATGTCAAGTTGAAAGTCGCATGAAAATGTTGTTCAAGGACACTTGGTGACTTTTGGTGCAGGAGCGAAAAAAATGGAGCAACAAAATTGCATGACGTTGGATCTTGCAAGTATGTATGGGAAAGGCTGATATGGGAATCCTACCAATATAGGAATTTTCAAGGGTTTTGTAGATTTGACCCACCAATGCAAGAGTTGCATTAAAGGAAACTGAGAAAAACCCTAGTTTATGAAATCGATGCAAAATTAAGTCATTGGGCCATGAAAACATGAGGGAGAGGTTCACCTAGACGTAATTGCATTCTTAGATACCAACAGAGTCATAGTTTGTCGATTTGACCTCAGGTTTCCAAGTTATGTCAAGTTGAAAGTCGCATAAAAATTTTGTTTAGGGACACTTGGTGACTTTCGGTGTGGGAGTGAAAAACCAAACGGAGCAGAAAAATTGCATGACGTTGGCTCTTGCAAGTATGTATGGGAAAGGCCTATATGGGAGACCTAACAAGATAGGAATGATTGAGAGTTTTGTAGAGTTGACCCACCAATGGAAGAGTTTCACTGAAGGATACTGAGAAAAACCCTATTTTACAAAATCAATGCACAATGAAGTCATTGGGCCATGAAAAAATGAGGGAGAGGGACACCTAGAGGTAATTGCATGAGAGGAGAAAAAAAGATTGAATTTTTCATCAATCTGACCTTAGGTTTCAAGTTATGTTGAGTTGAAAGTCACATGAAAATGTTGTTCAAGGACACTTGGTGACTTTCGGTGCGGGAGTGAAAAACAAAATGGAGTAGCAAAATTGCATGACATTGGCTCCTACAAGTATGTATGGGAAAAGCTGATATGGGAACCCTACCAACATAGGCACAAATGATGGGTTTGTATAGTTGACCCACCAATGTAAGAGTTGCATTGAAGGAAATTGAGCAAAACCCTAGTTTATGAAATCAATGCACAATGAAGTCACTGGGCCATGAAAACATGAGGGAGAGGTCCACCCATAGGTAATCGCATGCTAGGAGATCAATGGAGTTGAAGATTCATCGATTTGAAATCAATTTTATGAGTTATGTCGAGTTGAAAGCCACACGAAAATGTTGTTCAGGGACACTTGGTGACTTTCGGTGTGGGAGCGAAAAACTAAACGTAGTAGCAAAATTGCATGACATTGGCTCCTGCAATTCTGTATGGGAAAGGCTGATATGGGAAACCTGCCAACATAGGAATGGTCGAGGGTTTTGTAGAGTTGAACCACCAATGCAAGAGTTGACCCAACAATGTAATTAAATGTACATTAATATAAAAAACATCAAAAAAGTAAATTGCAATAACTCGAGAGCATGTTATTTCTTGATTTCTATTTGTTGGTGTCTAAAGACACTGGGTTATTCTTGGCACCTCCAATGTGCCATAGATCGTGTTTGTATCCTAGGCACATGAAAGGCTAAAAATTAGTACTCTCATAAGAAAATAAAGAGAACCCATTGAAAATGTGCAAACATTATTTTATAGATAACTCACTTGAGGTTGTAGGATCGTGTTTATAGTGTCCAATATCTTATGAATAGTATAATGTATGTGAATGGTATCCATCAATCACAGATTAGTACATTGGAATAAAATAAGGATAAATAATTGAAAATTTTCTTCAGCACGCACTTAAAATTTTAAATAACGCACCTGGCAGCCACACTGGAGAATCTAGTAACAGCTGACAATGCACTCACTCGAGTAGGCCATCTAGATCATCTTTGTTGATGATGATGTCCATCAATATTTCATGCTCTATATGAGTTAGCAGGTATCATACATGTGACCTATTTTTGTTTGAAAGTGTGCACAACTTGATGTTTATAGCAACTACTAGGTTGGTGAAGTGGTATACAATAGCTCCCGGTCTATAATCCTGATATACATACCCACCCTTCCTTTTCTATTGTGTTGCTAGTGTCAAGTACTCCCCTTTTATAACCATCGATCCAGTTGGGAATTCAATATTATCATCATCTGTAACATGTTTGAGAATGGTTTGTTTCCCCTCTAAGCAATGTGCCAACCAATAGTTAGAACCCCATTCATTATTTTTTGGGAAAACCACAGCATATATCTAACCTGTGAAAGGAAATAGGTCGAGTTAATAATACATTTTTTAAATAAGGTCTTGCATGTAACATAAATTAAATTTATTTCAATGTAAAGGCTTTTAGTGATTTAGGTAATACTAATTTAATTTTTTGTACCTGCTTGCATGAGATCCGATATGTGATGATAGTCTATAGAAATATATGTCTAATCATCTTCCAAATGGTATATTTCCTTAACCCCCTTGAAATTGGTGCCAAGTGTCATTCAATCCCATCTATCAACTATATATTTATACTCACAATCATCCCATTCATTGATTCTATAAGAACTACAAAAGAAATCCTTCAATATTTTCCAAATTTGTAGGGCTGAGTTGTCTGAGCTTCTAATTGAATGAAACTCTCGATTTCGATGCATTGTGTTCACCCCATGTGTTGGGATCGATCTACATTTTTGACTTGCCATAATATTCTTCATACTAGGAGTTTCCTTGTTTCTTGTTCTCTCATCATAGATGCACACCATTTCACTATAGATGCAGTGTCTCGAATGCAAGCACCTGTATATTGCATCTCTTCCCTTCGAAGGGAAGTTTTTATTCATGCACCAGCACCATCGTGCTCTCCTTTGCCATGAACAGTTTCAATGTAGTTCCAGATATGTGGTACCTTGTATTTTATGTGCAACAAACTCAACCATTGAAATACATGTGCATTCTTGAGCTATGCAGCACAACCATCCTACCAAATCAAATGACGATAAAATGGTATATCCATAGCTATCACATGATCATAGAATAATTTAAAGCAATGCTACACATAATGGATGTCATGGGTCGAGTCATCACTTATGTAGAAGTGAATTTATTTTAGTATCACACATTTCTCTTCATTGCAATTTGGCCCATGTCGATACGTGATATGGACCATTATTCTCACATGCTATGAGTGATAGTATTGACTTTGTATTTCATTTTGTGATTGTAGGGTATAACTTTCCGCAAAGCCAACCACTGATAGTATTGTTCCGAGAGGGAAGCTGTCCTGGCATATTCTGAATTTCTCATCTTTCCCAGTTCCATATCAACATGTTGAATGTACTATTGGATCTTTCCACGAAACTATGAAATAAAATCACATACTTGCACCTGGGGTAAAAAAATAAACACTGTTATAAAACAACATAAAAATATTTACATGAATATTAATATGTCAATATTTAACAATGTTAAATAAAACAACATCAACAATGTACACTCATTTAAATGAATATTATCCGTGTACATTGTCACTTGTGAAGTCACCAATTTAATCTTCATTCTTTCTTTCCCATCACGTAGTTGATATGTCTCATACCGATAGTTCTGCTTCTCAACAATTGCATTCTCGAATGCTTTATCTTCACTCTCATGGATGCAATCAGACCATAATGATATCCCACCACAATTTTTGCAAGAACCCTCTACACATTGTTTTAACTAATGTGTCTTCCCATCCTTCCTCAGACACATTATGCTATGGATGAAATCTCTAGATGAAATTGATGGTATTGTACTTGAGCATTCCTTCACATGGGTAGGATGCAAAAAATGACGTATATGTGAAAATTTATGATAATATAGATCAAAATCTATGTGGTATCTACAAAAACAAGTGTTCCTGATGGTATTGATTCTAACATAGAAAGGCTTCCATTTTTCAAAAGATATCTCCCGATCCTTAGCTCTACGTGGGAAACTTTAAACATCTCAAAAAATTGAGTCTGTGTCATGTCAAGATAATGTTCAACATGAGATTCATTGTTCATAGAACCCCTACTGTGTTTTAACATAGCCTCTATGTTAGAAGAAGGCCTAGTGTTATTGTGCCAAAAAGTGTGCACTAGTTTCTTCAATGCTTCGACTAACTTCATGTGTTTGCAGGGAAACCTACCACTAAATTCCCATAATGTTTCCATTTGCCCCTTTACATCAAGGTTTTTTCTTCTTACTGAATATTTTTTAAGTGTCTTTGGATGTAAAGGCACAATTTGTGATGTGCATTTAAGTAAACAATGTTGTCTTGTGGATCTACATACAATTGGTTCAGCCAATACGCGGCGAGGCACATTACAGTCCTGTGAACGATTTTTTTCACCAAACAATGTGAATGACGCAGCAAGACATTTAACAATGTGATTACTTGATTCGATATTCTTGAATGTTCTTATGCCTAACTTTCTTCTAATAGATTCCATATTTCTATATTTAAGCAAATCTAAAAACGATTGGAATTTACGGGCTTCGAAATTTTTATCAAAATATTGTTTCATTATTTGAGAACAATGACAAAGGATAGTGCGTTTAGCCACCTGTTGGCTGAGAAAACTGACCTAGGCCAACAACAGAAAGACAACCCACACACTTGAATTAATGCAATCATGTATATGTTTAAAGTAACTGTCTTTCACAGGATCAAGACCCTGCTGCCTATATAATGTGCTCTCAAAATATAGAGTCTCTCTAGGTGTATGTGTAAAGATTTACTTAACCCAATCTTTTTGACAAATCAGAGGAATTTTACCAAATGACTAACTAATGCTAAAGATTATCTTAAGGTAAGTGTAGAAAATAGTAGCTCCTAATTCTATTCTATGATGACCTAAATGCAGATTAACTATCTCAAACGAGAGCATGAATTATTTATTTGACCAGAGGTCTTAAAGTATAAGGTGATCTATAATTTTGAACTGTTAGAAAATTCTACAATAAATAGAATTAAATCTGAATTGCCTCACAATAAGCTGATATTTCATAACAGGATAATTCGAACAGAAATTAAAACCTCTTATCAAATAAATCAAACATATACACAATCCTGAAACATAATGAATACAATCATATACTAACTTGTAGACAAAACAAGGTCAGCTTGCAAGTTAATAATTTATCTAAAATAGATTCATAATCAATTGAAAATGTGAAGAAGCTCACTCATTTCAACATAATAATAAATCATTTACATTTCAAGGCAATGTAATCATTCGAGATCCATAAAAGAATATTTCACATATAATATGACGATATATATATATATGAAAGTGAAATTAACAAAGGAGAACCATCATTACCATAGCATAAAACAACTTAAAGACTTAGCTAGGGTATTTACCATCCTATCACACATCTAGTGATCTTCAGAAAAAGTTCCAGAAAACACCACCACAATAGAATGTAGTATAAAACTGTAAAATATTAATTCTCCAAAGGTCTTAGAAATTGAACCCCTTATTCACGTTTGAAACTTGTTTATAAAGGGAACCGAAACAACAACTAATTAACTAACCACCCTATTCCTATGGTAATACATGGATTTTATCCGAATATAGAGCAAAAAGAAAGACCAGGATCCTAGGTATGTCGTTGAGTAACCACTAGGAAGGAATAACGTGTAATAGAATAGCTAACTTACTGGATAAAATTCAGTATCACTATTCCCCAAGATGTGTCATCACTATATTCGGTAATCCACACTGATGATGCTCAGAAATAGGAGTGTAGAACTAGAAAAATAGCAATCAATTGCATTTTTGAAGCAGCCTCCAATGAGTAAACTCTAGGCAGTCAAAACCAAAAATGAAGCACGGAATCAAGCTTCATCTCATTTACTCCTCAATACCTGGAAATTTTAAACAGAATCTGTTAGCAAAGTGCAAATAACGATCACATAGAAATAAATAGGATGTTTGCAAAATTTCAATTCTACAGATACCCTTATTAAATAAGAAAAACTTTGCACCAAGAACAAAAAATGAAAAATTTGAGATATTACTGACCTGTAAAGGCTGATTTGAAATTGTCTGTATGCATAATAGAATATTTAAACCATAAGACAAAATTGGAATTCATTAAAGAAAACAAAAATTTTAGATTTTAAAAGCTGAGTCGACAGAAAGTCGAATTGGCACATTTCTTTTTGCCTCATCTAACTTGGCTTTAAATCTAATAGTCCTGGTATTAGCAATCTTATTCTGTTTGAACAATCTTCGATTTCTTAACAGAAGGATTTTAACTTGAGCTTTATATTTAAGCTTCTTCCCCCTCAAAAGATTCCATTTTTCAATCCAAGAACTGAAATCGGTTTTCAGGATTGCAATTTCATCCATAGCAAATGCCTTAATAACCTGAGCCTCTTTTAAGTCAGTTTCTAGAGATGAGATGACTTGAGCATAAGGGATTTGATTGATTGGATTCTTCGATCCTACATTCGACCCTCTTCTGTGTTCCTATTCTATGCACAGGTTCTGATCAATTTCTTGATCCACATCACACCCAAGATTTACTTGTTGAACACCGACAACATTGGTCTCAAAAAGAGATAGATATTTCATGTCTAGGATGGTTGGACCAATTGGAGATGGATTGGGAATAGGTTATGAAGAATCATTCACTTCAATAATAGGGGCATCCCCTACACTCAGGTCTTTTCTGGAAAACAATGTAGCTGTCAAACTATGAGTAGTTCTACAAATAGCCTGATTACTCAGTACTCTACTAATTTGGTCTTCAACCGGTTTCTGACTAATGTTGATCTGTGAATGAGTAAGATCCTCATTTAGAGAGGGTGCTATGATCACTTACTTTCTCATTCGAGGCCAAGAATCATCAATAGGGATTTCAGGGATTGTTACAGACTTGACCTTAAAGTCGCTTATACTTAGGGTTCGACTGGGTTCAGACACTTCATTGTCAATATTATCTTGAGAGCCACATTCTTCTAACTTAGGGCCAAATTCCTCTATCTTGATGCGTCTTCACCTATTTTTGGGTCTCCATCGGGGGCGACTATTCATTTTCGCCAAACCCATTACGTACGAGAAATGATTCCCAAGTATCCCCTAATTCTCTTATCCAGTAGGAGATGAGTATTTTAATTATTCCATGATGAGACAGACTCTGCTCTTTATCCCCCACATTAATTTGATAGGTATAGGCCATCTTATGCAGACTATTCAAGAAATAATATGGCATGTTCACAGGGCGCCCCTTGAAAACCATTAAAAGTTGAAGATGATAAAACTGGGTTTGGGAAAGTCGACCTTCATAGGTGTCGTACTTGATAATAATTTCGATAAGAGAAAGCCATTTCTTCATGAGCAATCAAGAAGGGAAACTAGAATTATACTTCATTTGTCAGTTAGCTGGGGTCAGGAACTCCTTCCAGACATCATTTTTTACATGCTTTCCCTTATACCAACGTTAACCTACCCATGGTAAACCTATGGTCCAAGAAACAAACTCTTCTATTAGCCTCAACTTGACATCCCCAGTATGTGCTTTGATACCATCAAATGAAGCTGCAAATGCCTTGGAAATCGCCAAGTTGAACCCCGATAATTTCTACAAAAACCCTATCCATCCAACCCTAAGCACCACCTCGTGGCATTCAGGGGAAGCATCCAAATATTCATCACCTATGAGTTCAAATCTCAAAATAGCGGCCATGGTAGGAATTATGCAGACTTTCAGGATTTTCAAAATCCAAACTAAACAACACAGTTGATTCATCAAGAATTCACACCTATCAATTAACACTCCAAACTGCCCTATTTCACCAAATAACTATGAATTTTCCTGCAGAGTCATCATACCTTCAAGTTGACAAGTTAATGGGACTTGGAGAACACTTACCATGCCATAATGGTCTACAAAAAAATCAAGTGAGCAATGGCTTATGTGTGATATTTTCATGATGGCAAATCAACAAATGGAAAACCTTTAGGTTACGCGGATATCAAACCCCCAATTTCAATCATAGCATCAACACTGATTGACATTATTCATAATGGTGTGATAGTCTAAAACTCATAGTCTCAAAGCATAGTTTAATGGTTACATTCCCTTAATCTTTCATCATCAAATATCAACCATACCAAAGTTAATAAATAAAAAATACAATCGATGTAATTAGAATTATGGTGGATATTATAATGACAAAAAAACAATTAGTAATGTAAACAAACCCATATCAAAACTTCAAAAATCATCTTATCCACTTATGATGGACTTTAATACTGACTCACTTCAAGGTATTGAAAAGGTTCATAATCCCATCAATCTAATCTCATCTAAAAATACAAAATTCATAATGAGGGTAAGCATATAATAATGTGAAACTTGCAAAATTTATAGTAAATACACTTTTATCCCTATAATTAACATGATGAAATAGATGTTTTAGAAGTGAAAAAAGTTTGTTAGACCTCATATATAAATTGGAAAAACATATCTCATATCATGTATCATATTGCTTAGATTAACACTCAAAAAACCATTGATGTAATAAATTCATTTGACCTCGAATATGCATGAGTGATAAATGTTGTAAAATTAAGAGTTACTAACTTTCGGGATTATTACCTTTCCAAATAATCAAAAGAAATGAGAAACTAAGATCAAGAGATTCAAACTTGACATAAACTGATGTTAATCCCCCTAAATTAATCAATCAATCAACTTCTATTGGGAGTATCTTCTGAATCAAAGATTTCGACAGCACTCCTAAAATATATATAGATGAGTGTTGATTAAGGTTTTGATATCGAATCATCATTCAAAAGATTTATTTCAAATGACATATTTGAAATTTTTTGTGTTCAAATTGCTCTGGAGGGTGTTGCTTGCCAAAAATTGGCGACATGCTGGGACTGAACCAGTTATCTCTGTGAAAACAACATTCACCTTCAGATAATAAAAATCGATCCCTTTAAAGTATCAAATATCTTCTTAAGTAATCCTAGATCCAAACCAATCTAAACATATAACCAGACCTCAATAGATTTCTCAAAACAATCCTATGGTTGTTATATGTGTATTCCTGGTCCTATTCAACCTCAGGCAGGTGTAGAGTAAAATGACTTAATTCCAATGTAGATATATAATACCAAAGATAGGTTAGCCAATAACGCTATAGATGTAGCTTCTCCAGAACATCAGCTGATTTTCCCCTCATTCAAGCAAAATAGCAGACAATACTCATTTTTAAATTCTTTTTTTAATACATGTTTTATATATACATATACAAATCATATACACAAGGATGAATACGAAAAGAATCAATCAGGAATACTATCTTATCTTGGTGACCAAATAATGATAGCCTTATTCACCAATCCTACCAGAACCTAATCAGGCCAGCTCGTAATGAGACTTCCTGTCTCTTAGTTTATTCGACTGAGAGTCGCTGTCATTGGCTTGGTAACCAAATTTTAACAATGTCATTCCAATGGAACCTATGATCATAAAAATACTGGCTCGTAATTAGACCTCCTGTTTCCTGATTAATCTCTTTCATATTTACCTTTAGTTCAAGAGTACTACCTTGGCTAAGCGACCAGATGTATTCAAAAAAATGAGGGAGAAAACCACAGACTTTTTAAGATAGCTTAAAGATGAATAGATATCTTAAATTGATCTTCAATCCTAGTAGATGTCCATTGGAATCAATAAATAAATTCCCTAAGATATCGATTTATAGGAAGGCATCCGAAGACAACAATTAAGGATTGCTAACAGAAAAACTGTATAGGTTAAAACTAATACAAGTTTGAAAACAGATCACTTGTGAGACATCAGATACTTCTAGCCACCATCAGTGATTACGATCTGAGATGTATTTTAGTCATTCCAGTTTGACATATTTCACCATCAGTTTCTTCCTTGAGACCATGCAAAATGCTTCATGCTAAATTTTGCGAGAAAAGATGGGAGATGTGTCTGATAAAGCAAACATTTACATAGGCAAACATGTAGCCTTATGTACAGTGAATGATTTTGAAGAAATGAATTAATTTTATGATCTGTCATCTAAAATTTCAATTAAGTAAACATGATGACGAGAGGAAAGAAAATAATCAGCAAGTACAAGTTCAAAAGACTCTAACCGAACTAGAAATCAGAATGGAACCAAAAATATGTACAGAAATATACACAACGGGAATATACAATGAAAATGACTTAATGATGTGGGATTACTGAAAGTACCTTTTAAGGATATGCCCATTTACAAGGAGGGTATCGAGCTGTCCTTGCAAGTCTACAAATGGAAAGTATTAGGACCAAGTTTTTCTGCTATTTCATATGGACCTAACTAGAGACGTTGGAATTTCATATGTTTCCCTTTATCTTCATGTGCTTTGTCCCATTTCAAAACCATATCATCTACCTATAATTCTCTGTTTGAGGATGAGCCACAAACGAACCATGATTTAACAATTTGTTGATGCTCCGTGAAATGGATCTTAGCGTTCTCTCTCTCTTCTTCCAATTTCAATAGCATATTGATTCTTTCTTCATTGGCTAAACACTCTATCTCTTGTACAGTCCTTGCAAGCTGTAACGAAGGTAGAAATAGATTTGGAGGAAGAATAGCCTCCATTCCATGTACCAAAAAGAAATGAGAGTTACGAACAGATGATTTTTGGGTAACCCTGTCATCTTAGAGAGCTTGATATAGAACAGTATTCTAGTTCTTGTGATGTTCAACTATGGATATCTTCAGAATTTTCAACAAGTTCTTATTGTTGATTCAACAAGGCCATTTCCTTGTGGGTATTAGTTTGCCGAAGATCTGATTATGATTTCCTTTTCTAATGCAAATCCAGTTAATTCCTCAGAAGAAAAATAATATGTGTTATCAAACACGAGAGATTCAGGCACCCCAAATCTGGTAATTATGTTAGTCTTAAGAAAATGCAATACTTGATTTGTGTTAACCACCCGTAATGGTTCCGCTTTGGACCATCAAGTAAAATTAATCAGTGGTGGTTATGATGTAATTATGCTGAAGAGAGAAGGAGGGATTTATTGGTCCAATGATATTGATTCCCCACTGTTCGAAAGGCCTATCCACCACCACAGGCTATAAAGAAAATGCTGGTTTTTTAGCTTTGCCAGTTGCAATCTGAAAATCTTGGCACCTTCTAACGAAAGCATGGGCATCTTTAAATAGAGTTGGCCAAAAATAACCTGCTCTTAAAACTTTATGAGCAGTAGTATCACCACCGAAGTGACCACCAGCAGGCCCGTCATGCAGTTGTGTTAAAACTGAATCAGATTCCTCCTTTTCTAGACAGCGAAGCAAGACGCCATCTGCTTTTTTCCTAAAAAGTACATTATTTATCAACTGGTAGGGTGCTGATTTTAATCTTACAGCTCTTTTCTTCTTTGGGTCTAAATGGTCTAGAGCACTTCAAGTTTCAAGATAAGTTCGAATATCAATATACCATGAACTAGACAGATCTGGGATAAAACAAACTTCCTTTTGTAGCAAGGTATCATCTAAAGGTATGCCATTCTGGTCAGTAGGCAGATGTGCTGATTCAGCTACAAATTTACACAACCCCAGACCACATACAACTTGAGAGGGTTTAATATCTAGTTCATACTTCTATAGAGCAACCATCCAATGTGCCCTTTTTTCTCCAACGTCTTTCTATAATAACAAATTTCTCACAGCAGAAAATGGAACAATTACCTTGGTTTTTGATTTAAGGAGTTAGGGATGAAAATGTTTTACTGCTTTGAACACAACAAAATCTTGTTTATCCACTTTCTGGTAGTTTAGCTCAACTTATTTTAAATTCGAGCTCATGAAGGAGATAGGTACTTCATCCCCCTGCTGGTTCCTCTGAGTAAGAACAGCTGTGTAAGATATGTCAAATGCAAAAGTATAGATAATAAAGTCTTTCCTAAAGTCAAGACTCACAAGTGCAGGTGCCTCAGCTATGGCTTCTCTAATTCTGATAAACGACTCTTTCTCTCTATCCCCCCATGAAAAACTACTATCTTTATTAATCATATTCTGTAGTGGGCACACGATTTCAGAAAAACTAGGAACACATATTCTCACAAAATTTATCTTTCCCATGAAGGATTGCAACGATTTCTTAGTATAAGGAAAAGGAATCCTAGAGATAGCTTAGGTTCTTTCTGGATCAATCATGATCCCTTCCTTTGACACTACAAATCCTAGCAAAATTCCCTCAATTACTACAAATATTGTCTTTTTAGGGTTAAGGGAAATACCGAACTTCCTGCAATGTTCAAGCACTTTACATAAGTGTGAAATGTGATCAGGTATGTTTTTGGAAAACACAGTGACGTCATCTAAATAGACAATGACATAGTGATTTATCAGACCTCTGAAAGGAGTGTCCATTGCCCTTTGGAATGTAGCCCTAGTGTTTATCAATCCAAAGGGCATCTTCCTGTAGGCATAGGTTCCCCAAGGGGTCCTAAAAGTATTTTTCAGCTGGTTTGCAGGAGAAACTAGAACCTGGCAGGAGAAACTACAACCTGGTTGTACCCAGAAAAACCATCTAATAAAGACAGCATCTGAGCACCTGACACCTTCTGGAGGATTTGTTCCATGGGCAGAACATGATAGTTGTCCTTTTCTGATGATCGGTTTAAGTTTCAGAAATATACACATAACCTAATATCTCCATTTTTATTCCTAACAGGAACAAGGTTTTCCACCCACTGCGTGTGGCGTATGGGAAATATAATGCAGGCGGTAAGTAATTTATTCAATTCTTTCTTTACCGCCGGTTCTAAGGTCGAGTGCATTTTTCTTAGTTTGTGCTGGAAAGGTTTTAACTGGGATTTCATAAGGATTATGTGTTGTATGATCTGGGTATCAAAAGTCTTCATATCATCATATGACAATGCAAATACATCCTTGAATTCACTAAATGGTTTCAGAAAGGATGATTTTTCATTCTGGGTACAGTCTGATCCTAAATTGATATTTTGAGGATTTGCTTTCGTGCCTAAATTTATGATTTCATAACGCATGTTGGAACTGTTAGTTTTGCAATTAGGCACTCCTTTAAATTTATCATGTAGGTCATAAATTTTTTCAAGCCTAAGAACCGACGTAGGGATCGAATTTACAAACCAAAATATTGGTCAACCGGATGAGGTGGATGGATTAATGAGAAATTGTGCAGATATTCATCATGTGTGATCTCGTCAGTTGTTGATTCCTTAAAAGCATCTTCTCCTATTAAGAAGGCAATGATTTGTGAATCATCATTAAAAACACGCCAATTAGTGATGTTATCGGGGATTGATGGTCTAAACAATAATTCAATAGAAAAAACATTGGGAGAAAAATTTTCTATGAGAATGAGCCATGAGCCTACATTTTCCAAAAGGTCAGCTTCGTGATTCTGAAAACGAGGAATAGACTCAATATTAAAGGCATCAAATGTTGAAATTAGATTCCATACCTCTTTTTGATAACTTTGCAAATGATTAGATAAGCAATGAATGGAATTACGGACTTGTCGAACAATAATTTCAGAATTGCCAAATGCAATTAGCACCTTAACATTTAAGTCCAATTCCTTCTTGAGTCCCTGGATGAGGGTCTCATATTTGACTGTGTTATTTGTATAAAGAAATTCCAGCCAATAAGACAGCATAAGTTTGTTTCCTGCATGATCTAGGAGCATGCAACCTACTCCTGCACCTTCCTTGCATCGAGAACTGTCAAAGTACAGATGCCAAGGCTTATCAACAAGACTAATTACATCATTTACATTATTCACAATGTTAATCAAACTAGGAGTAGCTTCCTGGAAATCACAATGTAAAATTTCTGATTTATTTACAGAATCAGTAAATGTAGATTTAAGTGCAAGGAAAATCCAAAACTCGAAATCGTATCCATAATTCCCTAAAATGGAATCACTAAACAAAACTGGCTCATTGGGAGAGTTTATCTCAGTCACTGTGTGTTTCATGTATCTCTCTCTGTCAATCCTAATCTGATTTGGTTGCCAGTTTTTGGGTAACCATAAGTGTGACCAATCGGTTGGAAAATATCCTTTTAAAGATTGAGACCAGTAACGACTTAAGAACAACCCATAAACATCAGGTATGTCTACTACCACTACATCAATAACCTGGAAGAGCTGCGGATTAGTGGCCATTCTAATCATTACTCTTAATTCTCCTAAAACTTTCACCTTAGATCGATCCAGCTGGCTGATTTGAATTTTGAAGGGTGTGGGCTTAGCATTGAGTTTCTTGTATACTGAATAGGGAATAATGTTTGATGAAGCTCCAGAATCTATCATACAATTATGGAAATTTTGATTAAATATTTCAAACGTTAGTAGGGAGGGGGGAGTTGTAGATTTTGATTTCTTACCTATCAGTGTATCTTTATCAGTGGTTGTTTTGATATTACTATTAAAAGCAACTGCTGCTTTACTGGGTGAAGAATCTAGTTTATTTAATGAAGGTACAGAGGGCTGATTTTTCATTTTGGTGTTTGATAAATTTGTTAAGTTAGAGAGTATTGAACCTCATGGCATAGGGTAAATTTTCAATAAATCGAACATACTGATATCCACCCTTTGTTTCTTGAGATCCTCTATGATGTCATATTGGAGATCCATACCTTGAGTCACAAGATGCTGATTTGTAGGTTAGGGAATGTTCCTAGGTGCGGGTGATGGTTTTGAATCTATAGGCCCTTTACTTCTTGTATTATGGGTGTGCTGGTTGACAAAGCCAAAATGATCATTCGACTCTCCCTCTTTGGCTGAACTATCCTAGAAATGGAAATTAAATGGGAGAGGATCTTCAAGAGCTTCCTCTTTAGTTTCAGGCTACTCATGTTCATGATCTTCTTCCAACTCCTAGTTGGTTGAAGTTTCAGGTAAGGCATAGACAACCCTTATAGTATTAAAAACTTCCTCATTGGTTGATATGTCAGGCAGAGTGTTTTGCCTGGCATTTGGGGATGTATATGGCTGGTATGGGGTTTTAAAATTCCCTCTATTTGAAGTACCTTCCCCATTATTTCGTTTTAATATCACCACTTCATTCATGAGAGACCTGATTGCTTGTTGTAATTTTTCTACATCGAAAGCAGGAGCATCATTTTTTTATCTGTGTTAGTTCTTACAGTGGTTTCATTTCGTTTACGAAAAGGACCATCAATTTCTCCATTATTTTCTGGTTCAAATGTCAACGAATTATTTTCAACCTTTATCGCTTCTTTAAAGGTTTCAACCAATGTGATTTTACCAGCTTGTTTCACAAACATACCAAGGGATTTAGGTAATGTTGAAGCATAATTCTCAATTATGATATATTCTGGAGGTTGGGAGGCTACTAGTATCTTATTCAAGAGAGTAAGGAAACACTGATTGAAATATTTTATCCTTTCTTTGTTTTCCATCTTGATTCTATCCAATTCTAGTGCTAACACAGAAGGGGTTTTGTCTTCACCAAACTTGTTTAAGAATGCCTAGCTAAAATCATCCCAACTAGTTATAGATCCTTGCGTTAGGGAAAAATACCAAACTGTAGCTTTTCCTTCGAAATTTAAAGGGAATAGTCGACATACCACATCCTCATGTTAAACATTCATAGTCTGAACAGTCAGGATGAATGTGTCAATGTGATTTTTGGCCAGGCCCTTATCGTGTGGGTCAAAATTAGGTAGCAGTTTGTCAAGATGTTTAGGTAGGTTATGCTGCAGTCCAGGTACAGCAACAACATTTCATTGTAACCATGGTCTATCAACATTAGGATTATCTTGGTCATGATCACCCATGTCTGGATCTGATTCCAGGTCTGATGAAGACTCATTGTTATGGTCACAGGGGCTATCAGGTGGTGATTCAGGAGGTTAAAGGGGTAGGTCAGATCCACCTACAGACAACAATCATCAGGAAGTGTTATGACTAGCTACTCCCCTCAAGAGATCACTAAGATGATAATCAAGAGACCCTCTCAATGGCTCAAGAGGCTCTTCTCCAATCGGATCGGTAGCTGACTCAGTCACTACCAAGGTTTGAAAATGAGCTCTTCTTGGAAATCTGAAATTGATCAAAGGGATCCCTATTTGGCGAGAATAGGGTCTAGTTAAAATCCTATGTGATTCCTCTAAGGTTTTATTTATCTCTTCTAGGGAAACTAGTGAGACAGTTGGGTCTCTTTCAACAATGGTCCTAACTGCATCGAAAAAAGGTGTATTCATAGTTTCGGGTTGTGATGTAAAGACCAAGGTGGACAATATTCCAAAACTTGTGAGGGGGGAATTAGGTTGATTCATAGTAGGATCGTTATGTGATCGATTAACCATTAATATTTAAGCTCATGCCCTCCTTCTAGCACCATTTTTTGGCCAATAAAACTGACCTAGGCCAACAATGGAAAGACATCCCACACACTCGACTTAATACAATATTGTATATGTTTAAAGTAATTGTCTTTCACATGATCAAGGCCCTACTGCTTGTGTAATGTGCTCTCAAAATAGAGAGTCTTTATAGGTGTATGTATAAAGATTTAATTAACCCAATCTTTCTGACAAATCAGAGGAATTTTACCTAATGACTAACTAATGCTAAAGATTATCTTAAGTTAAGTGCATAAAATAGTAGCTCCTACTTCTATTCTATGATGATCTAAATGCAGACTACCTATCTCAGTTGAGAGCATGAATTATTGATTTGACAAGAGGTCTTAAAGTATAAGGTGATCTATAATTCTGAACTGTTAAAAAATTCTACAATAAACAAAATTAAATCTGAATTACCTCACAATAAGCTGATATTTCATTACAAGATAATTTGAACAGAAATTAAAACATGTTATCGAATAAATCAAACATATACACAGTCCTGAAACATAACAAATACAATCATATACTAACTTGCAGATAGAACAAGGTCATCTTGCAAGTTAATAATTTATTTAACATAGATTCATAATCAATTGAAAATGTGAAGAAACTCACTCATTTCAACATAGTAATAGATCATTTATATTTCAAGGCAATGTAATCATTTGAGATCCATTAAAGAATATTTCACATATAATATGACGATATATATATATATATATGAAAATGAAATTAACAAAGGATAACTATCATTAACAAAGCATAAAAAAACTTAAAGACTTAGCTAGGGTCTTTACTATCCTGTAACATCTAGTGATCTTTAGAAAAAGTTCCAAAAAACACCAACACAACAGAATGCAATATGAAATTGCAAAATATTAATTCTCCAAAGGTCTTAGAAACTGAACCCCTTATTCATGTTTGAAACTTGTTTATAAAGGGAACCGAAACAACAACTAATTAACTAACCACCCTATTCCTATGGTAATACATGGATTTTATCCAAATATAGAGCAAAAAGAAAGGCTAGGATCCTAGGTATGTCATTGAGTAACTACTAGGAAGGAATAACATGCAATAAAATAGCTAAATTACTGGATAAAATCCAGTATCACTATTCCCCAAGATGTGTCATCACTATTTTCGGTAATCCACACTGATGATGCTCAGAACTAGGAGCGTAGAACCAGCAAAATAACAATCAATTGCATTTTCGAAGCAACCTCCAATGAGTAAACTCCAGACAATCAAAACCAAAAATGCAGCACGACATCAAGCTTCATCTCATTTACTCCTCAATACCTAGAAATTTTAAACAAAATCTGTTAGCAAAGTGCAACTAACAATCACATAGAAATAAATAGGATGTCTGCAGAATTTCAATTCTACAAATATCCTTATTAAATAAGAAAAACTTTGCACCAAGAACCAAAACTAAAAAATTTGAGATATTGCTGACCTGTAAAGGCTGATTTGAAATCGTTTGTATGCATAATCGAAGATTTAAACTATAATACAAAAATGGAATTCATTAAAGAAAACAAAAATGTCATATTTTAAGGGCTGATTCAATAGAAATTCGAATTGGCACATTTCTTCTTGCCTCATCTAACTTGGCTTTAAATATAACAGTCTTGGTATTAGCAATCTTATTCTGTTTGACCAATATTCGATTTCTTAACATAAGGCTTTTAACTTGAGATTTATATTTAAGCTTCTTCTCCCTCAAAAGATTCCATTTTTCAATCCAAGAAGTCAAATCGGTTTTTAGGCTTGCACTTTCATCCATAGCAAATGCCTTAATAACTTGAGCCTCTTTTAAGTCAGTTTCTAGAGATGAGATGACTTGAGCGTAAGGAATTTGATTGATTGGATTCTTCGATCCTACTTTCAACCCTCTTCTGTGTTCCTATTCTATGCATGGCTTTTGATTAATTTCTTGATCCACATCACACCCAGGATTTACTTGTTGAACACCGACAACATTAGTCTTAGAAAGAGATACATATTTCATATCCGGGGTGGTTGGACCAATTCAAGATGTATTGGGATGAGGTTCTGAAGAATCACTCACTTTAATAAAAGGGGCATCCCTTACACTCAGGTCTCTTCTGGAAAACAACGTAGCTGTCATACTACGAGTAGTTCTACGAATAGCCTGATTACTCAGTACTCTAATAATTTGGTATTCAGCCGATTTCTAACTAATGTTGGTTTGTGAACGAGGAAGACCCTCATTTGGAGATGGTGCCGTGATCACCAGCTTTCTAATTCAATGCTGAGAACTATCAACATGGATTTCGAGGTTTGTTTCAAACTTGACCTTAAAGTCGCTGCTACTTAGGGTTCGACTGGGTTAATACACTTCATTGTCAATATTATCTTGAGAACCACATTCTTCTAAATCAGACCCAGTTTCCTCTGTCTTGATGCATCTTTGCCTATTTTTCGGCCTCCATCGGGGCTACTCTTCATTTTCCCCAAACCCATTACGTACGAGAAATTATTCCTAAGTATCCCCTAATTCTCTTAGCTGGTAGGAGACGATTATTTGAATCATTCCATGATGAAACAGTCTCCTCTCTTTATCCCCCACATTAATCTGATAGTTACATGCCATCTTATGTAGACTATTGAAGAAATAATATGGCATGTTCACAAGGCGCCCCTTGAAAACCATTAAAAGTCGAAGATGAAAAAACTGGGTTTGGGAAAGTCAACCTTCACAGGTGATGTACTTGATAATAAGTTCGAGCAGATAACGCCATTTCTTCATGAGTAGTCGAGAAGGGAAACCAGACTTATACTTCATTTTCCGGTTAGCTGGGGTCAGGAACTCCTTCCAATCATCGTTTTTTACATGCTTTCCCTTATACCAACGTTCACCTACCAATGGTAAACCTATGGCCTGAGAAACAAACTATTATGTTAGCCTCAGCTCGAAATCCCCAATCTGTGCTTTGATACCATCAAATGAAGCTGCAAATGCCTTGGAAATCACCAAGTTGAACCCTAAGATTTTTTGCAAAAACACTATCCATCCAACCCTAAGCACCACCTCGCGGCATTCAGGGGTAGTGTCCAAATATTCATAACCTATGAGTTCAAATATCGAAACAAGGGCCATGGTAGCAATTACGTAGACTTTCAGGATTTTCAAAATCCGAACTAAACAACACAGTTGATTCATCCAGAATTTGCACCTATCAATTAACACTCCAAACTACCTTAATTCACCAAAGAACTGTGAATTTTCCTGCAGAGTCATCATACCTTCGAGTTGACAAGTTAATGGGACTTCAAGGAAACTTACCATGCCATAATGGTCTACAGAAAAATCAAGCGAGCAATGGCCTATGCGTGATATTTTCATGATGGAAAATCAACAAATGGAAAACCTTTAGGTTATGCAGATATCAAACCCCCAATTTCAATCATAGCATCAACACTGATTGACATTCTTCATAATGATGTGATAGTATAAAATTCATAGTCTCAAAGCATAGTTTAATGGTTACAATCCCTTAATATTTCATCATCAAATATCAACCATACCAAGGTTAATAAATAAAAAATACAATCGATGTAATTAGAATTATGGTGATATTATAATGACAAAGAAACAATTAGTAATGTAAACAAATCCATATCAAAACTTCGAAAATCATCTTAGCCACTTATGATGGACTTTAATACTGACTCACTTCAAGGTATTGAAAAGGTTCATAATCCCATCAATATAATCTCATCTAAAAATATAAAATTCATAATGAGGGTAAGCGTATAATAATGTGAAACTTGCGAAATTTATACTAAATACACTTTTATCCCTATGACTAACATGATGAAATATATATTTTAGAAGTGAAAAAAGATCATTAGACCTCATATTTAAATTGGAAAAATAGATCTCATATCATGTATCAGCTTGCTTAGATTAACAGTAAAAAAACCATTGATGTAATAAATTCATTTCACCTCGAATATGCATGAGTGATAAATGTTGTAAAATTAGGAGTATCTAACTTTCAGGATTATAACCTTTCCAAATAATCAAAAGAAATGAGAAACTAAGATCAAGAGATTCAAACTCAACATAAACTGATGTTAACCCCCGTAAATCAATCAATCAATGAACTTCTATTGCGAGTATCTTCAGAATCAAATATTTTGACGACGCTCCTAAAACATCTATGGATGAGTGTTGATTAAGGTTGTGATATCGAATGTTGTTCAAAAGATTGATTTGAAATGACATATTTGAAATGTTTTGCATTCAAATTGCTCCAGAGGGTGTTGCTTGCTAACACCACCTTACCTTCCATGGAAGCCAATTCGCTCTCGTCCACTTGTATGCATTTAGGATTTCTCTTTCTTTTTGATGTGATATTTCTTTTCGTTTGAAATTCTACAGCGACGTTTACATCCACTATAGGATGACAAATTCAATTAGGATATTGAACCACCTAGCATGGTTGTTGCAGAGCCAGATTTGCATCATCAGGAACATAATGATTAAACTCTTCACAATATTGTTCACTTAATAATGGGACAAGAATATCATCTCCCCTATAACTAGCTTCCTTTAACGTTGCATTATCTTCCTCAACCTCTACGTCAGGTATCTGTTGAGTAGGAATGGGAAGTATTTTCGCATCCAATGAATGCCGATGATTTCTTGAATATGCCCTCTTCTTTTCTTTTTTATTTTCAACTTCTTCTGGTGTAAGAACTTTCCTCGCCGACTTTCAACCTCTATTACATACATTCCCCCTCAAAGTCCACCCAAACTTATACAAAACCTATGGATTTGTGCAAGAAATTATTAAATTGCAAGTTGAATAGTTCTCTGTGCACGGGTTCAGAATAATTATGTCTTTTGCTATAGTAAAACTAGCCCACAACCCACAATCCAACATTTTTTATAAAACACATATCGCATATGCGATATAACACATGTTTTTTTTATTGCATATGCGATATGCATACACTGCTTTTTACTTAACGGGCATTTTGTATTACATGATCACTAAATCTCATATGTGATATATCCCATATTCGATATATCACATATGCGATATATCCCATATGCGATTTAGTGCATATCAAATATTGAAACCTGATAACCTTATAATGGAACCCATACCCATGGTTAAGACCTCGAGACCTATACTCAGTGCACATAACCTCATAATGGAACACATACCCAACCAAGAGGCGAAATATCCCATCTAGAAGGCATGTTTGGTAATTAAAGGACTCATTTATAGCTCATGAGCCATAAAAGCATCATTTAGGTCCTAAGACCCTACCTTTTTTTCCATGACATTGCTCAAAGTCCCAAACTTTATAATGACACCCTTATCCCATTTTGAATCCATTTATAGGGCTTGTCATTGTCTGGGACCTTGTGATTTGTCCATGAACCATAAAAACATCCTTTAATCCGTAGAATATTGGATTTATCCTTGGACCCTTGGGATGATTCCATGAAGGTGGGTAACACTTTTTGGCCAAATTTGGTGATGAAAACTTGATTTTTTACCCATGTGCTAGATAGAAGCCCTCAAAACACATATATGCCATGTTAATTTTGACTTGTAGTAAAAATGAAATTGTAGAATATTATGTTGGATTCCCAATGATATTTTTTTAGAAATATTTCGATGTCATTTAATGTGTGAAATTTTGTATTTAATGAACCGTGTGCCCTTAAATTTTTGAAGAAGTTAATAAGTGGCTCAATGCATCGTGGTCTGCATATTTTTTTGTTAATTTATTTCACAATATGCAATTATTTATTATTTTTCGAATGTGACCACATCCAATTTCAACATCATTTTATACACGTGTGTCCATCTCAGCTTTTTTTTCACTCTTTTCAAAAATTGAAAAACCAAAGATACCCTATTGAAGAGGACACATCAATGTTTGGGCTGTGCATTTTTAAGAAATTTTTGGATGTGTATATTTTACCCTGCGGATTTTTCTTTGAGCTGCTTCGAAGTTGTTGTCTAGTTTTCTTAGTGTATGTTTTAGAACTAATTAAAAAATAATCCATATGATTGCCAAAATGCTTGCATGATACCTGAATGGATAGAATATTCGGTGATGAATCTATCATTATGAACTCCGCTCAGTTCTGTGCCATGAATGGCAAGTTTTACATCCCTAGAAGACACAAAGAAACATTGATTTTCCTGTAAGAGAGATAATTCTCTATTTTTCAGGCCCTCGATCGAAATATGGAGCTCGATCAAGGTATTTAAATTCCTCGATCAAGGTTTTAACGAAATCTTGATCAATGGTTTGATAAACCCTCAATCAAGGGTCTAATAAACCCTCGATCGAGGTAATTTTGAAACCCTTGATCAAGATACAACCTCAATCAAGGTTCTGGTTTTGTTAAAAATCATACAAAAATGCCTAGGAATGAACTTAGCCATTGATGGAATTAATGCCATTCCAACTACCTTCCTAACCTCTTTTCCCACCCGAATTGTTAAAGAAATTCTATATAAACATAAAACATAAAACATAAACATGTTACTAATTTTATCCTTCACAATTGACTAACCTATTTGAAACAATGCTTGTGTTCTAATGCAAATTTAGCATTGTATATTGTGTTTAGATATTGTTATAGGTATGAATTTGGATTATTGATCTTAATCACAATGGAAGCAAGAAGTGTTGAAGTAAAAAATCTTCTAGGAGTCAAAGCAACAACGAAGAAATAAAGAGGAGAAGAAGTTGCAAATCAACGTATGATAGGAGAATCAAATTTGATTTCTAACAATATTGGTATAATTTGAAAGTTATACAATTCCGTATTCATATATATAATTTCATTTTCCTAGTGATCTAGTTCATATAATTTCATATTCATATATTCGTATAATTTCATATTGCATAATATAGTCAATTTCATAGTGTTCTAGTTCATAATATATATATATATATATATATATATATATATATATATATATATATAGATATATATATATATATATATAGATATATATATACACATGTTAAATTGTTTAAAATGTAAATATAATTTTGTAATTAATTCATAAACTTATATACATTGTATGTGTATGTATGAATTCATATATATGTATTCATAATTGTATGTAAATTGTATTATTTCATACTCACATATTCATATAATTTCATATTGCATATTCATATATTCAATTTCATAGTCCTCTAGTTCATAATATATATATATATATATATGTTAAATTGTTTAGAATTTAATTATAATTTTGTAATAAATTCATAAACTTATATACATTGTATATGCATGTGTGATTTCATATACATGTATTCATAATTGTATGTGTTTGTGCCAGAAATTGTTCCTAGACTACGAAAGAACAAGCCAACACAATCTCAAAAAACACAATTAAGTAAAATAGGTTTTTCTAGGGTTTTGGTTGTACAGTTTGAAGACAAGAGGGTAGAAAATTCATAAGACCAAAGAAACAATAAATTATGAGCATTTGAATAATTGAGATGCATAACATATAAACCATAACCCAAACACAATAAACACAACACTGAGTTCCACTCATAGTTAACAAGCATTTCAAGCATAAAAACCTTAAATAGGAAATGAGTATACCAACTGAGTAATTAACACAAATTAGAAATGAAACCAGTCAATAGTCTAAAAGCACATATAGTTGCATATATTTCATAATTCAGTCATAAAAAACACATAAGAGTTTTTACACTTAGCTCATAAGTCATAGCCTAACAGCCTCCCCTTGCAATAAAAATCGAACCCTTGGTCCTTTTCCAGACTTACATTTATCTTGTTCCTTCAAAAAACAGTTACATAACTTATCCAAAACTACTTTTAGGTCATCTATCGAATTGTTCAATATAAAATATCATTATACAAAATTGAAATAACTTATTCAAACTAACTAATAACTGCTCTTCTTAAAGTATTTTTACAAGTCTTTTGCTGCCTCTGCTAAAAGAGCAATTCCCTCTAAAGCCTAGGATTTACTTTTGGCCTTCTGGTGATCTGCTTCCAATTCTGCAACTCTTCTTGTCAACTCTTCATTCTGCTGTGATAGCTCTTGAATAGTCTGCTTTAGTTCTGTAAATTGGTTCTCTATATGTCCTTTTCTTTTTAAAGCTTCTTTAGAAACTAAAATCAACTCCTAATAGTGACTATTTACTTATTCCAGATCTTCTCTCAGTCTTTTATTTGCAGTCACTAATCCTTCATTGCTTTCATGTAGGTACTCAATTTGATGCTTATATTGCTTGATATTCCTTTTCAAATTTCCATTTTCAGAATCGATGTATTTTCCTTCTAATAATGGCTGCACTCCTTTAGGTATCCAAGGGATTTTTAGCTTCCTAAAATTTTCTTCATCTTCTTCCATATGTTCTATCAAGGTCATTGGAATTTTTGAATAATCTTCAGCTTCAATACTACACTTAATTGATTTCTCAGTCACCTCTCCTTTCTCTATACAAGAACTCTTCAAATCATTTTTATGTTGTTCAAGAATCATCTTCTCTCAAACCTCCATGAAAATTTCTGAGATCTTGGTATCAGTGAACACTGGTTTATCTTCTGAAACTATTTGTTTTTTACCCTTCATAACCTTTTTGTTTTCATCTTCACTGTATTCTAATTTCTCCTGAGATGATGAATCTTCAATTATTGTAATATTATTTTCATCCAGTTTAGGGTTTAGCAGCTTCTTCATATTTAACTTGAGTTTGTTCTTTGGCCTTGTCTTGGGCCTCCAAACTACTCCAAGCTCTCCTAACATTTTCAAATATTTCCCTTGATGTTTAATTGAAGCTAGTTCAACAACTTTCATTTTCTTTCTTTGTGACACTGTCTATTCTTTAGAATGGGTATGTATCTCTTGTTTAGAATGAACCCTAACTTCATCAGTAGTATGAACCCTAGCTTCATTAGATAAAGATTTTTCATCATCTTCAGAGAGTACTATAATAGGGATTTGTTTCTGGTCTTTTACATCTTCCTTTACAATTTGGTTCAGCTCTTCAGGAGAAGCATCTTCTATAGGATCAAATTCCTTCACCTCTGACTTTGAAACTTTGTTTTCCTCAACATTAATTTGCTGTTCAATTTCAATTTTTTCATCTTCTTGGTTCGAAGATTTTCTTGGTTCACCAGCTTCTTCATCTTTGACTTTGACTTTATTTTTAAGTTTCTTGATGAAATTCTGACCTTTTTTCTAACTGTCTCTTCTGAGACTACTCTTCCTTCTCTCTTTGGAAACCAAACCAAAACAAGAAATATTCCCATGTCTTCTCTCTTTTCTGAAGTACAGTGCTTATAACTAGTTTAATAGGACCATGAAAAAATACTAATTGTTTGGTGTGATCCTGATGTTCTTTCACCGTGCTTGACATCTTCTGTAAACTTTTCAAAAACAAGAATGGGAGATTCATTTTGGATTCATGACTGAGATGTTGAAGGAATCTAAAATGATACTTAAACACAAAATAAAATCTCCCTTCATAAGTGATATAGATTTGTAGGATTTTGATAGGCTCTATCCATTCTGGCTTAAAATTTTGAATAGGTACTCCCTTTCCCCAATCTACTACTACATCTGGAAGTAGATATCTTTGAGCATCAAAAGTGAAAGGCACTTTTTTGAACCAGAATTCACCCTCATCTAAAATTCTTGTTGCTTCTGCTAACAATTCCTTGGTCAGTTTAAACTTCAAAGTATCAAAAGACACTATATCCTTATCCAAACATTGAGTGAATTTATAAGAGACTTCTAAGTGATAACCTTCACTCTTTTAAAAAAACACTAACCACCCTGCTTCTGCAAATAGTTTTGCACAATCTAGAAAAGTTTGAACCCAACTCATATCTAAAGGTTTTTCTCTGTTAGTCTTACCACTTCTTTTCATCTTGAACAATAGTCAAATAGCTACTGTCAATAAAACAAACTCTGAATCTCTTCCAGTCTTCACAATCTGACGGACAATGCTGAATTGGGAAACAAAAACCCTATACTAAACTCTCTCGTTTAAACTGATAAATACTTTAATTCCATTGACAGAGAATTCATCATTCAGTAAGAATTAGGTTTATAAACTAATAATATTCAATCAATTTAATCATAAGTCCTCTGCTTTGAAAAACCCCAAATTTATGAACTTAGGTAACGATTCGCAGCCTACCTGTCAAAGTGATTAATACAAGTGCTGGAATCATGTTTTCTTGATTGTTAGGTGTCTAGTTGCATTCCCCAATCTTATCTGACCACTTCGATAACTCCAAAATGACTGCTCCTCAAAGCCCTAATTTTTTTCCCTCTTTCAAAATTTGATTACAGTCTGTTGGTTCTTCACCACGAACTACATCTGCTCTATGAGCACTTTAGGGGATACGAGTTTCAAGGCGCCTTTGTCTCATTATGTTCAACCATCATTATTCCATCACTCTGTAAAAGATCACCGCAACTCGCCCTGATGATAATTTCTTGGACCTATTCACACCTGTCACAATGATAATTCTAGAGGAAGCATGTATCAAATCCATCAACGCAATATGAATGACACTTCATGTGTGAGAATTTCAAAAAATATGACCCAAAAATGATGATTTTTGAATTGCGTGACTTTCTTGTAGCACATGTGTGCAATTTTTCCAAGCTTGGGCTACAAGAAAGTCTGCTTTAATGTTTTTCAAAAATTAAACTCATGATAAAGGTTTAAACCTGGTTAAAGAACCTTAATCAAGATTTTATGTTATTTTTTCGACCTTTTAATCCATATAAGCATTCTATAAGCCCTCTAACTATGAAATCAAACCAAAATTTAAAAAAAAAAAACTAAGAAATAAAATAAACATGAAAGTTAAAGGAAAAAGATTCAAACTATCCTAAGAAACAAATTTTTTTAGGAGTAATGAATAAAACCAAGATTTAAAACTTAAACAAAAGTATTAAAAAATGGAAAACAAAAACATGATCTAACAGTATGTAAATTGTATAATTTCGTATTCACATATTCATATAATTTCATATTGCATATTCATATATTCAATTTCATAGTGTTCTAGTTCATAATTTTTATGTATATACATGTTAAATTATTTAGAATTTAATGATAATTTTGTAATTAATTCATAAACTTATATACATTGTATGTGCATGTATATATACAACCTTCTAAAACCACTTATGTACATGTGAAACAATGGTATGTGTTGTGAAAGAATTGAAAAAAATGTTTAACCACTACACTAAATTACATATATACAAGTTGTAAGTGTATTATAGTATGAGTAGTTCTAGTTGTCCAATGAAATTAGAGAATGGTTGATGAATATATATAATTATATAGTGCATAATATTCTAGAATAATATCTAGTTCTAAATGAATATGCATATATATCTATTATCCTCACATAACCTCACATACACATGAATTTTATAATTTGATGATATAGCCTCACATGCAAATGGATTATAATTTAATAATATGGACTCACATATATATAATTTTTATGTTAAAATTACAAATATTGTTTTCAATGGTAGTTGATTGCACCATCATAGGTTGACTTGCATCTTTTCCTCTTAACATTGCACTTATTTTATTCATCTTTTATATAGCCTTATCTCTCCTTTCATTGATTTTAATATGATTTTAATTTCATATTCATATACATGAACATTTTCATAGTGTTCAAATTACAATTTTACATTACATTATGATAATGATGATAATTACATTACAATTACAATTACAATTACACTACAATTACATTACATTACAATCATGTACAAATGACTAGCAATAATATGGATTTAAGAATTGATGACAATGATCATCTCAAAGAAAATCAACAATTACAATTACAATTACAATCACATTAACGTGCAGAAGCACCATCCTTACGTCAATTGGACAGCAAGGTAGAGTAACCTAATTTACTTAATAACATCCGGTTTGGGACATAAGTCTCATCCAAAACAACTTTGGGAAGCACTTGGGATTTTCCCTAAAACTCATTATGAGGAGTACAACAGGAACCCCAAAGTAGCGAGCCATTGAGAGGTGTTAGATTTTTATCATTCAAGCTACCATTATGATCTTAGGATCTTTAACTGAGAGAATAACATGCACAGCAATGAAACACAAGCACAACACAAGAGACAAGAGACACAAATAATTTTCCTCGGGGAAACCATAAAGGAGAAAACCTCACAAATTCCTCAGAGATAGAATCAGCACCAAAGGTAAAACCAGAAAACAGTAAAATGATCTCTCGACAGCAGCGGTCTCTCTCTCTCTCACTAAGAGAGCTTCTCCTCTCTCACTCATGTGCCCAAATGAGTGAGTGTGTGTGTCCTAAATAGAGAGAATCACTCTTTATTTATAGTCTTCCGTTCACTTGGAACCTACTCCATCATGTCAGCCTAACTTAACAATTACTTACTACAACTGACATCTCTAGGAGTGTCTAATAACCCTAGTGCCCCACAACTTGTGGGGACTTTGCCTCCTCCAACCAAAAATTAGTTTTATCCTTAACACAATGGTGGGGACTATTGGCCTGACTTACAATGACTCACCTAGGGTTGACTTCACTAGGATAGTCTAATAACCCTAGGGCCCCACAACTACGGGGACTTTAACCCTTGACCAATAGGAGAGTTACCCACAATGACTTGACATGAATTTCTCATTATAGAAACTTCCTAGAATAAACATTGGGGTATGACATGACTCAAGCACACTACAATACATCTTAGAATGAACATCGGGTTACAATAGATAAGAAATACAAGTGAATACATTCTGAAGTTATAATTACATCAACACTCCCTCTTAACTAGGAAGGTATTCTCTCAACACAATTTATTAGCACAAGTCTTCTTCTCTGTATCATCTGGGTCATTTTCAAATCCTCATCATATTCAAGTCATATTCATCTTCAAGTCATCTTCATTTGAATCTAGATCATCACTCTATCTGGATCATCATCAATGGATCTAGATCATCACTCAATCTAGATCATCATCACTGGATCTAGATCATCATCACTGGATATAGATCATCACTTGATCTAGATCATCATCACTGGATTTGGATCATCACTAGGCATCATCATTGGATCATCACAGGTGCTATCTCATGATTCTTCTTGTCACAAGAAGTTCCACAGAGCCAACCCTTTTTCATGCTGGTTGTAGGCCTAGCCTCCATTTAGGTCTTCTTCATCACTTATATCTAACATGCTCCTCAGAATGGCACGCCCAGCACTCACATCTAATCACGAGGGAACACATCCCAACAATCACATCAAAAAGGCACAACACTCACATCTGATCATGAGGGAACACATCCCAACAATCCTATCGAAAAACCTCAACACTTATATCCACCCATGAGGGAACACATCCCAACAACAATGATGGAAGGGCTCTACACTTACATCCACCCACGAGGAAACACATCCCAAAAACAATGATGGAAGGGATTTGCACTCATATCTGATTATGAGGGAACACATCCCAACAGTCATATCAGAATGCCCTCGAGTCCTAGATTGAGCTACCTGGAAACTGACCAGGTGCCTCCATTCTCCTATAGAATGGTAGTTTCCTTTACATTTGACCTACTCGTCAAAATGGCCAAAACTCACATTTGACATGGGAGGAACCTAATACTTTAGCCATGACAGAATGGCTCAGCCCTTACATCTAATCAAGTGGGAACACATCCCTCTATCACATTAGAATGGATTCTCAGTCCTAGACTGAGTTTTCCTGGTAACTAACCAGGTGCCTCCATTCCCAGAATGGTAGTTGCGCTTACATCTGTCCTACTCGACAGAATGGCCAACACTCATATTTACCATGGAAGGAACCAATCCTCTCATCATGATATAATGGATCAGCCCTTACATCTAACCATGGAAGGAACCAATCCTCTCACCATATCAGAATGGCTATGGATCTCAGCACTCATATGTGACATGGAATGAACCAATACTATCACCATGACATAATGGCTCAGCCCTTACATCTGACCTACTTGTCAGAATGGCTATGGGACTCATCACTTTCCCTTGGAGGAAACCTCTATATGGAGAACACCAAGCTTCTCCCTGAAGTACTCAAACTTCACTCTAGCCAATGGCTTCGTCAACACATCAGCTATCTGTTCCTCTGTCGCAACATACTGGAGCTTCACTGCTCTCCTCTGCACCATATCCCTAATATAGTGATACTTGATCTCAATATGCTTTGAATTGTCATGGAACACTAGATTCTTTGACAATGTCACCCAACTTTGGT
Source organism: Pseudotsuga menziesii (assembly GCA_001517045.1). NCBI lineage: Eukaryota > Viridiplantae > Streptophyta > Pinopsida > Pinales > Pinaceae > Pseudotsuga > Pseudotsuga menziesii. Next base: position 395,126 of record LPNX010694476.1, read on the forward strand.
TGTCACAATGTATACAAGTAGCATCCATCTGGATATCAAATAAATCAGACAGTAGCATCCATAGACATACTTCCTCACAACTAGTTGAACAAGCTATGACATACTCTACTTTAGCTATACTCAATGCCACACAGGATTTCTTCCTACTAAACCAGGAGATCACACCTGCTCCCATATTGAAGCAACACCCTGAAGTGCTCTTCCTATCGATGGAACTGCCTGCCCAATCTGAATCAACATAACCCTACAAGTTAATCTTCTAATTCGTATCATACTTGATCCCATAATCAACTGTACCCTTCAGGTACCTCACTGCATGCTTTGCAACCATCAGGTGAACATGTCTCAATGTGTTCACAGCAAAGCAAATATTTGGTCTTGTGTTCATCAGGTACATCAAGGAACAAATCATCTGATGATACATCGTGGCATCAACCGTCTCTAATGAAGCAACACTCAATAGCTTCAGCTTCGATGCCATAGGTGTGGTCATGCAGTCCATCATCCTGAACCTCTTCAGGATATCTATTGCATACTTCCTTTGTCCACACCTCCATGCCTAGAAAATAGTGCATCAACACATAACAAGAGCATCATAGGTCTTCCTCCTTCAACCTTGAAGTAAAGGTTGGAATCCGCTTTACTCTCAGTAAATCCTAGAGTAATCAATAATCTATCCATCGTGTCATACCATGTTGAACCTTATATTTTCTATAGTCACTCCCTCTAAAGCAAAGCATCATACTCCTTCTTTCTTTTGTACTCTATGTATTGAAACATTTTGTGCCAGAGTGACAAGTAGCATCCTATGCTACTAGTATTCTATGTATCCATCTAGTTTATAGAATTTCATCTTCAACCTTGTAGCAAAGGTTAAGATCTTCATCAATATCATCATGTATGTGTTTCAATTCTTACTGGCTGCAAATGTCTCTTCGTAGTCTATGCCTTCTTTTCATGAGAAGCCTCGTACTATGAATCTTGCTTTGTATCCCACGATGTTTCCATCTACTGCATGATGGAACTACGAAATTCTCTTCAGGTCTTGATACTGCATCCTAGACATCATTCTTCTTGAACTGGTCTTCTTGGTTACTTCTTCATAGCTGGAAGGTTCTGCATCAATGATGTCACTGCATTCGTCATATTATTCTTCATCTTGAACTGTCATCACTTGTTCTTCGGAACAAGTTTTATCCTTCTTTGCTTGTAGGTGATTATGTATGTGATCTTTCCTACAATTCAAATGCATTTGTATTGTTAGAAACATTTCATAAGGAATATTCATGTTGGAAAATTCTTATGCATAAATATATGATCATGCAACTATTTTAGCCAATACAACATTCATCCATATCTCACAGAAACGTTTCTAGATGCCTTCCATCTCTACTAGGACAACATTGAGATTGTGCACTAATCCAATATGTCAACAAAGAGGTTTCATTCTAGATAAGTAGAAATGGAGAGTTGTATAGAACCATTAGCTACTTACCCATCACATGCATATTAGTAGTATACTTTCATTAATGCAAACATTCTATCATGCAGAATACATCAACTCAATACAAACAAATGCATAACAAAAACAATATCATGAAATGACAATTGAATACTTATCTTTATTTGTTTCATGGGTAGAGTCCTTCTTGAATCTTCAGCTTCATCATCTTCTTCATTCATAATAGCATCGTTTCTTATCCAAATGATAAGATGAATAAGTGGTACTTCAAGAGTTGAGTTCTTCATATTCCTCATTGCTTGACAGATCTTCTTTGGATGGTGAGAGCTTGATCTCCCATCTTCTCTTATATTCTTATGAGTCGAGCTTCTTCCTAGAGTCTTCTGAAAGTAATCACTTCCTTTTGGCACACATTCCTTGAATGGATGAATCTCATGATCTTGGGAGGCCATTCAAGGTGGCTATCACCACTTCTGCATTCTCCACTTATTATTTTACCTCTTCAAGTTGTTCTTTGATTTGAGAGACCCTTGTAAAGTATGACTGCATGGTATCTGCAATCTAAATCTTCACATTCTTCAACTGGTTTCTTAAGGTCATCTTCTGATGTATGTTCTTCCCTTCAAATATCTTGGTCAAGGAATCAAACATCTTCATTGTCTTTAGGGAAGACACTTGTAGTACAAGTTGATTCGTGAGTGAATCGGCAATGATCTTCTTGGCCTTGACCAAGTTCTTCTTGTGTAAGGCTTCTAGCCTCATCTCCCTCTAGAACTGGAACCTCTCTACTCATGTAGGTGTCACATTCAATTTATTCAGAGAGATCATATACTTCCATGCTTGGAAGTTGTCAACTTCACCAAGCTTATCATCAAGCTGACGTGATATATCAATTTGAAATGAGAACCTCAAATGAAAATAGCAATAGATTAGATCTTACCGATTTGAGGTGTCCATCTTGGTTCCGGAATTGGCTATTCTAGGGTTTGTCAGAGAAACCCTAATTTTCAAAACTTGGAATCTTTCCGATCTGATTGGATAGAAAGATATATCTCTTCAAATGGAGCTATCCAAAGTACTCCTTTTCTAAAAACAGTGGAGGGAAGCTCCTGGAACAAGAAGCCCTAGTTTTCCAATTTCTCCTCTAGAAACACCTGTCACTATTTCTGCAATATCTCCAAAATTATTGCTCCTCTGTGTTTGAAAATTCACACTCTCACATGTCCTTGTTTCAACACCATAGGTTTCATCAGAATTGGTTTCACCAATTGGGACTTAAGATCATTTTCCCAAGGTGACCTGTTACAAGACTATACAAAATAGTGAAGTTGTATGGAATTCCACATGTCACTAGTTCATTTTCTGAGTTTGAATCTCAAACCACAGAAATTAAAGTCCGTTCCCTTTCTATAACAGCTTCAAAAATCGCATTTCGACCTGAGTAGCCCATGATATAGAAATTATCCCCAGGTGTCCTCTTTAGGGATGAATTCTGGAAGAGTTTGGAACCCTAATTTGGAGGGATCATATCTCCAAGAATATAGAGAATATGAGGATTAAGGATGAATACAATGTAAATGAAGATTTTATCTTTGGCCTTTTCAATTTTCAGCTCCTGAACCTTCACCAATCTTGGGATATAGCGAATGTACCAAAACTTAGCCGTTTTTGGTATTTAGGGTTTTTCTAGCTCGGGGTCAAACCAGGGTTTGAATTTCCCAGAGTTTCACCCAACCAAAAGACTTGATCCAGGTCTCTAAACTTCAGTTTTGATGAGGAGATCAATCCTATGCTAGGCTCACTCAAAAATTCCTCTTCTATAGAAATCGCTAATATCCATACCGAAAACTGAAAATGCTCGGAATCAAATTCCACTTCGACAGAAATATGCTTCCTTCAATGGAGAGTCATCCTAGCATACTTTTGATGATGGATTGTGGAGAGAGACCCAAAAAGTAAGAATCCCTAGCTTCTACAGCTACACAATGTCTTCTTATCAGGTTAGCTTTGATACCATGTTAGATTTTTATCATTCAAGCTACCATTATGATCTTAGGATCTTTAATTGAGAGAATAACATGCATAGCAATGAAACACAAGCACAAGACAAGAGACAAGAGACACAAATAATTTTCCTCAGGGAAACCATAAAGGAGAAAACCCCACAACTTCCTCGGAGATAGAATCAGCACCAAAGGTAAAACCAAAAAATAGTAAGATGATCTCCCGACAGCAGCAGTCTCTCTCTCTCTCTCACTGAGAGAGATTCTCCTCTCTCACTCATGCGCCCCAATGAGTGAGTGTGTGTGTCCTAAATAGAGAGACTAACTCTCTATTTATATTCTTATGTTCACTTGGAACCGACTCCATCATGTCGGCCTCACTTAACAATTACTTACTAGATCTGACATCTCTAGGAGTGTCTAATAACCCTAGTGCCCCACAACTTGTGGGGACTTTGCCTCCTCCGACCAACAATGAGGTTTATCCTTAACAAAATGGTGGGGACTATTTCCCTGACTTAAAATGACTCACCTAGGGTTGAATTCACTAGGATAGTAAAATAACACTAGGGCCCCAAAAATGTGGGGACTTTAACCCTTGATCAATAGGAGGGTTACCCACAATGACTTGACATGACTTTCTCATTATAGAAACTTCCTAGAATAAACATTGGGGTATGACATGACTCAAGTACATTACAATACATCCCAGAATGAAAATTGGGTTACAATAGATAAAAAATACAAGTGAATACATTCCAAAGTTACAATTACATCAACAAGAGGACCTACCAAGCAAAAAGGGAAACAACCCCTACCGGATTGACTAGAATCCCACCTATGAGGAAAACCAAAGACATGGCGTTTGTGGCCAAGCAGTTAGCATTTTTACCTGCACAATGAAGTGAGAGGTACTACCCCAATACTAAATCCTAATACAACCTTGGTTGTCGAGTGACTACCTTTGAACCATTAGGAATTCGATTTAAACTAGGGTCCATTTTCATCTCCAGTTACTACTACAACCATAATTTCTCCACCACGTTCTTCCTCTCACCTTAGGGGGTGATCCCCTCAGTTTGGTTCTTTAGACCGTCACCGTTGAATCCCTCGTCGACAACACTCCTCAACTTAAGAGGGACACACAAACTTTGAATCTAATTTAGATTCCTAAAAAACAATGACAATATGATAACTAAAATAAAATGTTATTCAAGCTTGTATTTATTTGTTAACTTGTTAACAAACAATGGAAATATGATAAAACTTAAAATAAAATGTTATTCAAGCTTGTATAATTTATTTTCTAATTTTTAAACTAACAATTACAATATGATAAGTAAAATAAAATGGTATTCTTGAGCTTGCATTTATTTGTATTTATTCTTGAGCTTGTATTTATTTTTGAGTTTTTATTTATTTATTGCTAGATCCTGGCTAGCAATCAGAGGATCATGCACCCTTTTATTTCTAAAGAGTAATTGGGAGCTTCAATGACATTGGAATGGATGCTAATTGTTTAAGAGAGTTGGATGATGCCACTCAAGAAGAGTTTGGGAACCCATCCCTTGATTGAACAATCAGAGAGCATGTTAGTAATATAATCAACTTGTACTTTGAACAACAATCAGTGATTACACAAGCTCAAATCCTACATGGATTGATAAAACAAAAAAATTGAAATGTGCCACAAATTTATTGTGTTTTAAGGATGTTAAAAATAAAAATGCATGTGAGAATGTAACAAAAAATGTAACAATTGCACTATCTGCATTTGGAAAGTCAAGAAAAACTGATATTGATGCTTCTCATAGGGAAATTACAAATGGTATTATGGCATGAAGCACCTGAAGAAAGCAAATGGTCGCAACAATTTCAAAGTTGCTCCACATTTCAAGAAAAACACTGCACAAATACACTAAATTCAGGGTAAATATAGATGAAAACGATGAAGCTGTTTGTTGGGCTCTTATATGCATAGAAGCATATAAAGATAGGATGGATGAGGATATCAGAGAGAAGGTAATAGAGTATTGGGGCAACCATTCTAGTGCTATACTAGATCGAAAACATGTCCTATGACAATGTTCTGGTAGAGGCATTTATAAGGAGCATTGCAAACATGTTATGGAGATGATAAGAGTTGCTTTGTTCGAGGAATTAAAAGAATCAAATCTTGATGTCCAGATCTCATTTACCATGTTCTGTAAGTTGAAGTCGTGGTATATTAGGTTGAATACGATTCAGGACACTTGTTGTTGTTGATACCACGTTGAATTCCAATTATACTATGACACATTTGTGGATTTTTGCAAAAAACATTGGAATGGTGAACTAGCTCCTCACACAATGTGAGATGTCATTTCTATGATTCTATACAATAGGAATCCAGAAAATGTGTTTTTCATTAAAAGGTGTGTAGGTGGGAGAAGATTCCATGAATGTGGTGATTTGGAATTTTTCCATAGGAAGTTTCATATCGATCCAACACACCCTGGATTTTCAGATATCACAGTTAAGTGGAAGAGATATGAGTATGTCTCCATGAATCCATCATCTTCTTCACATGTTCCATATAAGAGGATCGACTTGCTCAAGGATGATATTCCTATTCCAGACTTCATGGACAAGTTTTAAAGTAAAATTTACAAATACATTAAACACTCCCATAGGTCTAGGTGGCAAGCTTTAGAATTTAAGCATTCTCGTGAGGTTTTTGAGCCATGCACAATACTATTGGTGGTAGACTTTGATGAGAATTACACATTTTCTCCTCAGAAAGAGATACAAAGTGAGTATTACCACTTTGACTAGGTGTCCATTTTTGTACATGTATTGTATAGACATGCTCATGCGAGCATTGATTGTAGGGATATCACTCCTCAGTCATGTGATGTGATCAAGGAATACCATTTTTATGTGAGTGATGATCATGAGCATGACACGTTTTTTGTCCAACACTACTTTGGGTTGATTTATGATTCATTTGAAAATAATGGGGTGTCATTTATAGAACACTGGATTTGCTCAGATGGGTGTGTAGGGCAGTTCAAATTAGTACGCTCCTTTTATTGTTTTATTCGTATTCAAAAAGAGACAGGTATTCGACACACCTGGAGCTTTTTTGAAATAGGGCACAGAAAGGGTGAACATGATGGTGTAGGTGCATGCGTGAAACAAGCTCTTCAGAGGTACCAAATGGGTCATAGTGCATCTCAACTCAAGTTCTCAGCAGAAGTAGTTGATTGGTGCGCACAAAATTTGGGTCATCAAGGTCATGAACAAGCAAGGCCAGTGTGCAGGTAGGAACAACAACTTAATTGGAATTTAATAAATGTGTTTGTATTATATATGTGTGTGTGTGTGTGTGTGATGTTTTTTATTCAATGCAGGTTTTTTTGGTATGTTTCCCTTGGCGATGTGAATAGATCCATGCCATGGTATTGCAATACCATACCTAGTATGAGAGAACTACATTCAGTTCATAGTAAAGGCGTGGGTGACATATTTTCCATTGAAACGAGGAAGTATGCATGTTTTTGTGAGTTCAACATTGACACCAATGGACTGGGGGTTGATCATTACATGAACGATGCATATGTCAAACAATGGAAATATGTCCCTCTTAATCCAAAGGGGCCACATCCAATTCTGACGTGGAAAGAGATGCACACTAACGAGGCAGTGGTTTCACTAGATCAGGATCGAGTTTTTGATTTGGTTAAGCAAGGTACATGATAGTTGATTGAATGTTTAAACCTTTAGTATTCTACACATGCATATGTATATTTAATGTTTAATATTTGAAAATATTGATGCAGGTGATGTATTTGTTGTAATTGCACCACTAGGAAATGACGAGCATGCGGCATACTTTTTGATGCATTGTACACAAATCAAAAGCAGGTTGGTGTGGCCTTATGTCGATGGAGAGTTCATGTATCAAGTTGGTGACCTATTTGTGATGGTCCACCTTTTTGAAAAAGTGAGAAGACAAGGTGACTATATTATTTAGAGAGATTTCATGCCTGAATATATATCTTGTCAGTACAGTCACTTTGTGGTGGCAGCTCGGATAGATCTCATTGAAATCAAGGTGAAGATGGCTGAACCAAAGAGATGGAAGATGGTAGTAGTTGACCATGATCATATTATGGAGACGTGCATTCATATAACCCATTCGCCAAATGAATGAAAGTTATATGCCACTTTTGATACGTTGATATAGTTGACATGCTTTTGAAATGCAGCAAATAAAAATTTCTTCTAAAATATGAAATCAAATTTTACATTGTAATTGTAATTTGTACCTAGTAGATCTTACATTGTAAAGTTGTAAATTTTGTAACATTATAATTGTAAGTTATGTTAAAAATTGTAAGTTGCATTCGATTGATAATTTTGCAAAC
>LPNX010694482.1:9130-20962 GCA_001517045.1 Pseudotsuga menziesii
TCCAAATTCCAGGGTTGCCTAAAAAATACTACTTGCAAGATGGGATACTAGATACTACTCTAGCTGCCAGTAATTTATAGAAGGGATAGTTCAAGTGGAATGATAGAGTAGAATCTCAATAAGCAGATTATCATTAATAATATATAAAAATTGAAAATATATAAAAATAAAAAAAATCCATAAAAATTGATAATATATATAATAAAAAAATTATGGTTAGAGCCGAGAATGTAGCTTTATTCCGAAGCTATTCCCTTCAATTCAAGTGTGATTGATGTTTGTTATTGAGCCAAATATAACATGTCAATCAGAATGTTCATATGCTTGACATGGCGCATTCATTTTCTTCAGCTAAACTGCTTAAAATAATGTCTCGTGTTTATTGATTTCCATATTTTTTTCTAGCTGTTTTGTGTACATTTTGTATATAAAAAGAAGAAGAAAAAATATAAATATTTCACCCTAAGTGATGGTAGGTAAATTGGGTTTCAATAAAATTGTTCTTAATTTAATCCTTTTACCCAAATAATCAACATGGTTGCATTAGTGCCCAGCCCGATTGTACAAGACTGATTGTACATTTTACCCAGCCCTGTAGCTTCTGGCGATTACTCTCGGCAAGGACTACCAAAAGTAATACTCCCAGCTATTAAACCTGACAATGATTGGCTATCAGGCCTACTTCTCTGGTATAGGGTGTGATGATTGATAGCGAAAAGATTAACCATTGGCACTAGCTGCTGTCACGCCATCATCCCGTAGCCCTGAGCGAGATGTTAGTGATTAGTGGGAATAAATAGTATCATATTTTGCACGTTGCTTAGCCTGCTTTGCGCTGCTATGCTGCTGATCATGGCTCTCGTACGTACAACATATGGCTCTAGAAATGGGTATACCTTAATTTATATAGATCTAGCTTTGCGATCTATTTCTTTTATTTCGCTCTAGCTACCTCTGTTTTTGCTCTTCCCACTACTGAATAAATGGGTAACCATATTCTATTATCCACCCACAACCCAGGACTGCTAGCTATCGAACAGGTTGCACTAGTTACCACTGTGTGGTCACAATCAGTTTTTATTTATTTATTTGGGAAATTGGTTAGTGTAATTACACAATATATATATATATATATATATATATATATATATATATATAACAATGAAAACAAAATACTATTATTTGCCTTAAGATAGTAACCAAAACAAAATATAGTTGGAATTTCGAAGTAAAGTATTCTCAAAGTAAAGACAACGAGATTCAATCGAACTTCAACCATGTCCAACGGCAACCCAAACCTGAACCATGTGACATTTTGAAGATGTGACCTATTGTGATTATGTAGCGCAGTCGGCCTGATTAGCATTCTTCCCAAAATTATATTATGAACATTTTATTTTATTTTATTGAAGCCTAATTTTATGGGTGTACCGTGTAGTATTGGTAGCGATGTCTCTGTTCAAATCCCTAAATGTGTGCATGTGCATTTCCAGTTAAGGCAGTGGGACGATTGGGATGAATTTATAACATTATTTTCTGTTATCAATCCCATTATTTCCAACATGTATTCACCATATCTTGTCTTAATATTTAATATATCTAATACATTCAATATATAATATACGGTCCAAGCAGCACAGTGTCCCTGTTTACAGATACCATGCTTTCTAGAATAATTAGGGTTATAATAGTTGGGGTTCATAAATATCTACTCAAATTAAGTCCGGGTTTTCAATTAAATTAAAACATTTTAACTTATATATATATATATATATATATATATATATAATTTAAATTTAAATTATGCACAAATAACACTATTTGACCGGACTGGTCCTTCCGCCACCGCCCATTTCTAGAGCCACCTATAAAGCTAATGAAGAGTAACATCTTTATTTATCATGGTCAAATCATCCAAAGTAGGTAAGCGCTTCCATAATCCATCCACGCGCACATTTTCATGCCCATACTTGTATGCTTCCCATATGGCATCTAAAATCATTCTATGTGGCCCAAATGGAACAAAACCCTATCGACGGCATGCATTCTGCCCAAATGGAGCAAATTCCTATGGGCTGCCATCTCCAGAACGAACCTCGAATGTTCGTTTTATTAACATATTGTTTTTTATTATTTGTTTTTCCATTATTAAATGGGTTTCTAGGGAACGCTTAACTTTTCTCTTCCCCATTTTTTTTTCCAAGGTGCACAGAGTGCAGATCTCCTTCATATCCTCATAATAAGGTGCATGGTGGCTGGAAGTGCAGGCTTCAGGCCCTGAATTCCCCTCACAGGTTTAATGTGTGAGATTTTTACTGATGTGGGTGCTCGCGTGAACCCAACTTGCCCTCTAGGTTAGGATCGAGTTCTGTGACTCTCTGCAGAAGCTATGGTGAAATGAGACTCTATGCAGTAGCTATGGTGAAATTTTCTGGAGTTTAGTTGAGTTGTTAAGCGAAGGTGTTCTTCTTGGCTTTAATTACAGAGTACAAGGTAAAAATTTCGTAGCATTCTGTATTTACGCTGTTTGTTTGTACTTATTGGTTTAAATAGGATTCCTGTTTTGACTAGTATGATAAAATGCTTGGTAGATTGTCTCAGTCCCATAGTTTGGTATTTTATTTATTGTAATAATTAATAATAAAAAAATATTTTCCTCGCCATATATACAAAGTTATAGAGGAAGGCCTTCGGCAGGATTTCCTTCTCCCATCTGGAGTAGTAACCTAATTGCCCTCCTCTTTTCGACGTGACCTACCTGACCCAGGCAGGAAGAGCTTCAAGTATGGAAACTTTGGTATCAAATATCCCTACCGCAACTCCACTCTCCCCCTCCTTCTCATGCATGGGATGACACTCAGAGATAGAGTTGTCGAGCAGTAAGGTCCCCAATATCTAGCTGTACACCAACTGATGGCTTGGATGTGCCCTGAGTGGGTTGTTCAACTTTTTGAAGATAGAGGTGGACACATACAGTTACTGTTTACCTTATTCATACAGACTTCATCCACAGGTAAAAGCTGCCTGAAATACCTTTCTGTTCCTGTATTCTACAACTATTGCCTGATATTTGCGACTGCCTGATAATGCCCTTTTGTTTTTGTTTTTGAAAAAAAATTGGGAAAATTGGTAACTGTTGGATAAATTTTACAATTGCATTTAATTTTTTTTCTTTACAGAGAAATTTATATATTTTTTTTATCTGTGTTGTGTACATAAAAGCATAAGGTAGGGTATATTTAAAAGAGTAGTTATTCAGTCTGAGAAAGATAATATACTGATCTTTTAATTTTAATTTTATAAATTGAAATAGACTATAACTGACATTTTATAATGTATATATTTTGTTAAATTTAATGAAATAATTATTATTATCTTAACATTTCAAAAATATCTTCTAATAAATAAAGTTAATTCAATGATATTAATAAAAAATATAAATCAATTAGTAAAAACCTACTTTTAAAAGTAGAGCGCACTAGGGTTGACTACGAGCGATTGAGGAGGAGCTGCGGCTGAGCTGAGAAGCATGGCGACGCCTGGGGGAGGGGAGGTCGCCCCCCCCCCATTCAAGTTCAGATGAGGAAGCCTTCAGAAGGCTCCTGTACAACAAAGGCAAGAGGTCCTCTCATCCGGAGATTCCAAAATTTATCAAGAAGCTAGATGAAATTCCAGAAATTGCCCTTCCTAAAGAAAAACCAATGAAAATAGCTCTGGCATTGGCTAAACGAGGCCTCGTGGGTCAATTTATGGGATTATGGCCCTCTACCAAATCTACATATGACTGGATACAGAGGAACTGGAATCCCAATCTGAAACATGGAGTAACCTGTTATCCTGTTGGGAGAGGTTTCTTTATTTTTGAATTCATCTCAGAAGAATACCGAGACTTAATATTTAGAAATGGCCCCTACTTCATGGGGACGCAGAGCCTATACCTGAAAAAATGGATACCAGACTTTGATCCCTCGATTGATCTCCCCAAAGAAATGCCGGTGTGGGTCAGGCTCCCTAACCTTCCAATGCATTGCTGGGACTTCGAATCACTGCAGAGAATAGGGAACGGAATCAGACATTTCATTGGCAAAGCTGATAATAAGGGACAATACACCTATGCCAGAATTTGTGTGGAAGTTGACCTTGAATATGGTCTCCCTGAGGCAATAAAATTAACGGTCGGATCTTGGACTCATTACCTGAAGTTGGACTACGAGCACCTGCCCTTCAAGTGTAGGAACTGCCAAGAACATGGCCACTTTCAAAGATATTTCCCCAAACTGGTAGCTGGGAAAGAAGATGCTGAAGGATGGTAGAAATTAAAGAAAGGTAAAACTATGAACAATGCCAGAAGAAAGGAGAAAACTTCCCAGGGACCCCCAAAGGAAGGCAGCTCAAAGCCTACCCACCAGGAAGACCCTAATGTAGCTCAAAACCCTACAAATACTCCAGAAGCTGAAGAAGCTAGGGTTCCATAAGAACCAATAGATCCAATCCCTCAAACTGGAGTCTCCAGTCCGCCAAAAGAACACATCAGTTTGGGTTCAGAAATAGGAGCAGAATCATTTGAGGAAGGTGACACTGAAGCAAGCAGCCAGTCAGGTACCCCAGACCAACCAAAGCATGGGCAGAAGACTGAGAAGAAGAAAAGGGAAGAGCAGTCCTACAAGGACATGGTCCAAGGCTCACAACACACCATCCCTGAAATGATGAACACCAAATCGGGGATGAAGCTAGGAAAAACCCCGAAAGGGGGCCATCCCCCTCATCCAGGTAAATAATGCAATACGTCTCCTGGAACTGCAGAGGAATCGGCAGCTCCATAAAAGAAGAAGCTATAAGGGATTTAGTAAGAGTAATGACGCTTGAAGTCCTCCTAATCTAGGAGACGAAGCTGGAGGAGGAAGCTCTTCTCTGTGCAAGCAATTCGTTTTGGAAGAAAGGCCTGGGTAGGGCTGTAAGTGCAAGAGGAGCCTCGGGAGGCTTAGCAATGTTTTGGGACTCTGCAAAGCTTGACCTAGTAGAAGAAGAAGGAACCACACATTGGTTATTCACCAAGCTGCTCCATAAATACTCCAACCATTTTGTCAGCATTTTCAATATGTATGTTCCTGTCTCTTTTGTTGAAAAAAAAGAATGTTGGGATTCCTTAAAAAGTTTTCTTAACCGTCATAAACCTGAAAATTTAGTAGTGGCTGGAGACCTAAATGTAACTCTTGCTTTGGCCGAAAAAAAGGGGGTTCAATAGTCCGGGACCCTGCAAGAGAGTGGGAAAAATATTTGATGCTGGATTGGGATCTTGAAGACATCATCCCTGACAAGGGAAAGTTCACCTGGTCAAATAAAATGATAGGACCTGGTCATATAGCTGCCCACCTTAACCGATTCCTTATCCATTCCTCCTTCCTAACCCTTGGGCTTATGGCGAACTCCAAGATTCTCCCGCATTATACTTCTGATCATAAACCGATTTCTCTCTCCCTCTCTCCCGAGGAAAAGTTAGGTCCTATCCCATTTCGGTTTAGCCCAAATTGGGTAAATCGGGAAGGTTTCCTTGATATAGTGTCAAACTCCTGTAAGGACCCTGTTTATGGATCCCCCTTCTTTTTCTAGGAAGGAAAGCTCAGAAGACTCAAAGCTGATCTGAAAACCTGGGCTAGAGGACTTAGTTCTTCCATGGCTGAAAGAAAAAGAATCCAGAAGGCCTTGGAACAACACCAATTGATCTTGGAAGAGTCCCCTGTCACCCCTGCCTTGCTCACCCGGGAAGTTGAGCTTCAAAAGAAGTACCACAAAGCCTGTAGAGAAGAGGAAATCTACTGGAGAGTCAAACCGAGGACGCTGTGGCTTCAAGCTGGAGACAAAAATACTACGTTCTTCCACAAGGAATCCCAAGCCAGAAAAATTTATAACTCCATCAATGAAATTCAGACGCAAGGCCAAGTAATAAAATATTTTAGAGGCATCAAGGAAGAAGCCCATGCCTTTTTCAAAAATCTCTATTCAGCCCCGGACCTGGAACCAGTGGACCCGAATTCCTATCCTCTCTCAGAGATTCCAAATTTGATTAATGATGAGGACAACATGCTGCTAAACAACCTTGTCAGTATCCGAGAAATCAAGAAAGCCCTTTTCAAAATGGACCCAGACAAAGCTCCAGGGGATGGATTTACAGCCTGGTTCTACATCTCTTGCTGGGATATAATAATAAAAAGGACTTGTACAGAATGGTTAAGAAGGCTCAGCACTGTCCCAAGTTGGGTGGCAGCACCAACTCCTTGTTTTTGGCCCTAATTCCAAAAGAAAAGGGAGCAAAGAACTTTAACAGATTTAAACCTATCTCCCTTTGTAATACAAGATACAAAATCATAACCAAAATAATGGCTAATAGACTCAAAAGAATCCTTCCTAAGATGATCCCGAAAAATCAAGGTGGATTTGTGAGAGGAAGACAGATCCTGGATAACATCATTTTAGTTCAAGAAGCCATTCATACCAGTTACAAGAAAAAAGAGAAGGGTGTGGTGGTAAAGCTGGACTTGGCCAATGCATTTGACAGAGTCAAGCATGATTCCCTTTTCGCAACCATGAGAGAATTTGGATTCAATCAGAATTTCATTATGTGGGTCAAAGCTTGCATTTCAGCCCCCTGGATCGCCCCGTTGGTTAATGGCCACCCTACAAATTTTTTCCAGGCCTCAAGAGGATTAAGGCAAGGCTGCCCTCTTTCCCCTATGCTATTTGTCATCCAAGCCTCTGTCCTGAGCTTTCAGCTGAGCAGAAATCTCCAAAATAGGTCCCTCTCAGGAATCAGAATTGTCCCAAAGGTCAAGGATGTAAACCATGCCTAGTTTGCTGATGATACGCTTCTATTGGGGGCTTCCAATCTCAACACAGCTAGGAAATTCAAAACAGAGCTTGACTATTATAGAGACAGCTCTGGAAGTGAAATATACTTCCACAAAAGCAAGTTCTATGGCTGGAACTGTTCTCCACGTGAAATGGTAGAGATATCTCGAATTCTTGGAATGGAAGGCATCACTATTTGGGACACCCTTACATACCTGGGCATCCCAATTTTTAAAGCTACTGCGAGAGTTGTCCATTGGCTACCTCTCCTAGACAAAATAAAAAGCAAAATCCAAGTGTGGGGGGAAACATGGCTCAACAAAGCAGGTAAAGTGATTTTGATGAATTCATCTCTCACCAGACTTCCAATATATCAATGCTTGGTTCTCCTAGCTCCCAAAACCATTACAAATAGAATCAATGAGCTGCTCCGAATATTTCTATAGGAGGGCGGTCGTAATTGTGAAAAAAAGATCCATCTAGTGAGCTGGGACAAGGTCACAAGGCCAAAGATGGAAGGGGTCCTTCAATTAAGAGACGTGGCCACCCAAAATCTAACCATGGGTGGTAAAATTATTTGGAAAATGATCACAGGGAAACGAACTTGGAGCAAGCAAATTCTCCGGAAGAAATATTTTACAGGGGACAAGGAGAGATGTCTTGAAAGGCCCACTAAAATGCAGACAGGCTCCCTGATATTTTCACTATGCAAAAGAGCCCTTTCCTTCTTCACCTCCAAGCTCATGTGGACACCAGGGAATGGAGCAAAATTAAGAATTTGGGAGGACTTGATCCTTGGGGATCAGCCTCTCAACGACTTCAGCAATCTAGGAAACATTAAAGAGTGGCTTCACGCCAGAAACTGCAGCACATTGAAGGACATTTCCTCCTGGAGTAATGATGAGGAAGAATCGTGGGAAAACTGGAATCTGGGTGACTACCCATATGAGCTCAAGGAGGAAGCTGTAAAATTGTTGGATTTACTACAAGAAAAATCGCCCATTAGCATCAGAGCCAAAGACAAATGCAGTTGGGGTTCAAGATATGGAAAATACACAGTAGCTGAAGGATATGCTGCGATTTTGGAGGTGCCGTGGGTTCCTCCCAATTCTGGGCCGTGGAAAGCTCTTTGGAGCTTCGTCTCTATTCCCAAAATAGATATATTTATATGGACTCTCCTTCATAATAGCATTTTGACAGGTGAGAAGTTGAAGAGCAAAGGCTGGGAAGGGCCTTCACGCTGCCCTCTGTGCAATCGGGCTGAAGAAACCGCCAAGCACCTGTTCATCATCTGTGAGTACTCTAAAGAGGTTTGGAGGCTCACGTTAGGTTCAATCTCTGTAAGTATGCCAAAATCAATAACAGAGCTGATCAGTTGCTGGATATATCTCGCCCCCTTCAATTTCAGTAAGAAAAACCTCCTCAAGCTAGCATGGATGTGGACCCCTAAATTCCTGTGTTGGAAGGTCTGGCTGGAAAGAAATAACATAATTTTTAAGGAAGAAAGAAGATCCCCATCTCAAGTAGCAATTAAAGCTAGAACCATGCTCTATGAAGCATTAAGCACAAAGTCCATAATAAAAAATGCAGCTACCATCTCTCCTGAAGAAGATCACTAGTTTAAGGAGCTCAATTTGAATCAACAAAGCTATAAATCAATCAATCCGCCTCAAAAATCTAAATGGAAAATCAGGCTGGAAGAACAGGAGTTCATTAAGTGGAGGTCAGCCCTCGATGAATGGTGCCTTTTCTTTGACGGGGCCTCGAAAGGGAATCTCAGTCAAGCTGGAGGAGGAGGCATCATTTTCGAGCCCTCTAGAAATCCCCATCTGTCCTATGCATGGGGCCTAGGACACGCCTCCAACAACCAAGAAGAGTATCTGGCACTATGGCAAGGTCTAAATCAAGCAAGGAAGCTGAACATTCAGAAGCTTACTATCTTTGGAGACTCCAGACTAATAGTTAAAGTGTTACACACCAAGAAGATGCCAACGGATATAAATATTGCCCACACATACAGGAAAGTCCTTCTCCTTCTTACACGTTTTAGAACTCATAAGGCCTATCACGTTCTAAGGAATCTTAACATTCTAGCGGATGCTGAGGCCAACCGTGGTACGATTCTGAGTAAGAGCCAACTAATTTTCAATGGAGAAATTTCAAACCATCCGCTTCCCTAGGACTAAAAAGGCCCCTGTCCTGTGCTTTCACGTGGGCATGTTAACAGGAATCCAACAACACAATTCTGCCATGAATGTTAAGATGGAGACAAAACTCAGCATACCAGCTTTGAATATGCATTGTAAAGGCCCTGGAAGCCCATTTTCCAGACACTAATCAAAATTTTAATCGTTTTCGTAAATATATATATATATATATCAATTTACTTAGTGGATGAAGGACTTGTGTCCATAAGCGAGGTTACCTGTCAACTATTTATGACACGTCCATACATGCATGCACTCTTGTTGTTTCTGCACAAACCACTATTCTCACCATTGTACATTGATACGTGTATGCTCAAAACAAAGCTCTTTCTTTCTTGTATGTCTGCCCTCGTTGTGTGTTTTTGCGCTAACACTTATACAATGATTTTTATCTAATTCTTCCTTGAATTGACTCTGGGCTTTGAACAATTGAAGTCTCTCCAAAATCTCAAATAATTCTTCAAGTGCAATCACTCTAGATTCAGTCCTCCACAAGCACAATCTCAATCTCTTATGGTAAGCACCACGAGTTAAAAATATGCTGTTATTTTTTTTTCCATGTTCTTGTTTTTACACTAATAAATGCACTCAGTATCAAGTTCCTAATAAGAAAATGTCTCCGCGGAGGATAAATCAACATTCCGTCCTATTCCATCCCACATAGAACATTTGGTTGGACCAAAACATTGATTATTGGTTGGACCAACAGTCATCTGTAAGTTCTTTATCATTCAAACTTGTAAACTATTTAAACTTTTCCATAGAAAGTTGTTTAGAGCTATGTAATGCCCTTTTGTTTTTGCAGGTAATTTTTTTTTTTGATTCAGGTTATGAAAGAAGATGGTTCTGCATAGAAGAGAATGCTGGGTATGCTACTAGCATTCAGCTTATGGTATTTAGGATAATTTTGTCCTCAAAATATTCACTCATTCTATGCGTTGTAACTTAGAACCTATTTCTACTTGTGTAATAAATCTTCAATTTACAGAACCACTATACATCAATTTATTTATTTTAGAGTGTGTGAAATTCTAGTTTTGATTTATCTTCCATATAATGTTTATTTTTCTCCTAGAGGGCCCCTTTAGGTTCCAGTTTTAGAACCTGGGGCTCTGATACCATCTGTAGTGCTCTGCCTAACCGGTAGAGCACTGTGTCCATTTCTCTGTGATGTTCTCTATCTTAAGCTCATTCTGAGTTAGTTTTTGATAAAATCAAGACATTTTAATCATATTATAGGTTTATATCCATGTCTGTTCTATTAGTTTTATAAACATATGAATGTACAAATATGCACTGTAAACATATTAAAGTAGAAATATTACCTGTACATGTTTGATAAACTTCATGAATTTTTTTGTAAATTAGACAATAATACCATGCAGGAATTTAGTATCTAAATACCTCGAACCAGTGGTTGTAGTAGATCCAACAGTTTTCTGTAGACCTTGTAGGCTCCTTCACCTTTCATCTTTCCATCCAAGCCTTTATTAACAAAATGATGTGCCACCCTACCGACCATCTCTCATCATGTGTTGGCCCTAGGAAACCCATGGGTTTCATATCCCCCGAGCCCACAGACCAATAATACCGAGAGCAGCTTCCTTTCCATTCTATATCTTTCTTCATTTCCACCCATTTCTCCATCATTTCCAAATATCCTCGTCCTTGAGTTATCCCCCTCCTCAAGTTTTTCCTCAGTCATTTTTCCACTGATGCAGAGTCTAATTTCACCCAAAAAAAATCCTCCCCATTTCTCTTTGATACCTCCCCTAAATACTCATTTTCCTCCTACTTTCTTCCACCTTGCTCCACCGCCTTTCCACCAAATCACTTCATTCACCTACCTCTTTCAGTTTTCGATGCTAGTAAATTATAATAATCATGAATATACATTTATTCATTCAATTGTCCTTATCTCGAGCATCCAAATAGTTAAGGTTATTTAAGTTGAATTGAATAAGTTGGTTGTCTGGCATTTATTAATTCTTGGAATGTTCACCACCGGTCCCTCACGGGATGGCCGTTTAATAGCTAGTCCTATTCAAATCAATTATGTTGAATAAAATAATAATTTAGTAATTATCTTGTGTACATGTGAGTATCTTAGTTGTTTTACTTGATCCGAAATCCGATGCTAGTAATCATATTAATAAGTATTATCAATCATGTCATATCTTGATGGTCATATTCCATAGTTCAATATACATGTTTAACCTACACGGAATCATTTGGTGTATTTGATTAATAATTATTTTACTCGAGTTATTTCCACTTGGGTTTAATTGAACAATTGACTACATTTACCACAAGAGCGTAATAATAACAATAATGATAATAATAATTCTTTAATTAATTAATTGACTATGTTTAACACAAGATCTTAATAATCATCATAATTATAGAAATAATTGTCTAATAAAACTATCGGTTATGTTTACACAAGAGGCACTATTAATAATAATAATAATAATAATAATAATAATAATAATAATACCATTAATAATAATTATAATTAAAGACATTTTATAGTTGTTTGTTTTTAATCACAAGTATCATAGTCATGAGCATGTTATCTCTAGATTCATAATCAAAGCACCCTTAGGGGTTTAAACAACCCTGAAAATTTTGTTAATGTAAATGAACAATGTTTAAGTCTACGCATGACAACTTTTTAAGGATTATTCTAATTTACAACACTTGATCACTTACGTATTACAGTGTTCACCTATCATTAATGAATATGTTAACTTAACATTCATTATTTCATTAACATATT
>LPNX010694499.1:0-37792 GCA_001517045.1 Pseudotsuga menziesii
ATACCTGAAAAAACGTGATGATGATATCATCATCACGTTTTTTCAGGTATTTCTTGTTTTTGGGGTAGCGGGGTCCATCAAAAGTATGTCAAGTGGGTACTCGTTGGATGCAGAATTTAATTCCGCATCCAACGAGCTCTCCCGATTGAAATTTGAGTAAAAACATGGGGAGATATGTTGAAAATACAAACAAAAAAGTAGTTTTTTTAATGATATCTATCCCCAAATTTATATTAAAAAAGTGTTTAAGACCTATACGGTATTTCAAATTTAAAGCAATTTCATTGGCTAATACATGATGACATGGAATTTGAATAAAAGTTAAAAGGCCCATTTTGAGTTGAAATTTCCTCTAATGTATTCTTTTGAATGTTTCATTTGTAATGTTTTGATGGCATAAAATATGTATCCTTGAAATAAGCAGCTTGAGCCATCTCTTGCTTGCTTAACACTACAAATGCACCAATGTGGCAGTCCATTATGTGAATCCATGTGTATTCCTTTGACATGTTGAAGATCCATCTAATCTATGATGCTTTCTTTTATGGATCTGATCATTCTTTCCTTTGATCTATCATTCTTTCCTTTGATCTAGTATGATTCTAAGTATGATTCTAATTTGAACACTGGTGGGTTCCAATGTAGAACAATCTTCCCCTTTCATTACCATATGATAGATGCCCTTCTAAGATTACATTTCACTCAAGCTCACCGTGTTCAAATCTTCAATTTCACAAGGTATGTTTCAATATATGGCCATCCCAAATTTTTTCAATGTATTGTTTCTGTGTTTAATTGATATTCAAATGATAAAAATTTATCCCGAGAACTCTAAAATTGCTTCAAAAATGGGCCTTTTTCGTTGAATTTGATCACCTTTTTTTAATAAAAATTTGTGCATAACCCAAGAACTATGAAATTGCTTCAAAAATTGCTCAAATACAAGCTAAAGATGTTATGCTAACTTGGAAAAAGGATTATCCAAGTAGTCTCGTGAACAAACACTTGTCAAAAAGAGTATGGATAACCCCTCCATCTGTTTTTCATTGTTAAGGTTTTGGCTCGAGTTCTTAACTTCCAATTTGATGTACCTAATCTTCTCCTCTTTTGGGTCTGAGTCTCAACAATCTGGCTTTTAAATTGAACCAAAATATCAAAAGAATTTTATTAATGGCTAGATTTGAGAAAGTTCTAGGTGCGAGTAATTAAGGGCTTGGGGCTCTAATTTTTTTGTGTTTTGTACCAGTTGAGGATTTAGAGAATCAATAGTCACATGCAGGAATTTAATTTATTTAATGAAAACAATTAATGTGTATACCTCTATGTAGCCATTTTCCATGTTGATGGAGGCCACTACCCTCTTTATTGTCTTACCAAAAGGCATGATAATGAGGAAGAAGACCTAAAATTATGGACCTCACCTTCAAAAAATTCCTTGCAATCACATTAGTGAGGAGTGATAAGAAGATCAAAACAATCCAAATCTCAGTTGATAATGTTAATTAAATACTTATATGGTAAATTTAATATAAGACTTACTTATAGTTGTCTCTTACACTTTACGTCCTCACACATTTAATATTTTATGGTTGTCTCTGTGCCTTGACCCAATTCATATTATAAGGTGAGGATGTGCATGCATAATAATCCTTAGTCATGACTATGAGATGAGGATTTAAAGGGAAGAGGATGTAAATAGATGTAATTTATATATGTATTTTGGTGGCGATGAGGACAAATGTTGTGAGAAACCATAAATGTTTGGAAGGGCAGAGGGAGATTACATCATGATCATGCCACCCATCAAATTGAAGACTATTCTTGAGCCAACAATTGTTTTTATTTTTATTTTTTTATTAATAACCATTGTTTTTCCATATCATGTGCCTAATGACACCTCTCTATAGCAATGCATAAATCAAACTCTCCATAGTTTGTGATCCTAACTACATACCATTATTTTTATTTGCATGACATCGGGTGTTGTTTATAGTTGCCGTGAGTCCATGATATTCATGCAAAAAATAAAGTCTTGTAGAGGAGAACCCATCAACCGACCTTTTGAATTTTAGTTTGTTGAAAAATGAGCAGACATTGGTAGCGAGGTTCACATATGTAGTAGGAACAATGTTTTGAGCTCGTTTCAGGCCTAGTAGTAGTCTATTAGTTGTTATTTTTTATTATAGTCATAGTTTTTGACACATTGTCACACATTAGATTGAATCCCTAAGTGACTCGGGAATCAGAGTCGCATCTCGATTGCTAGTGCCTCGTAGTCATCAATGATTACTGGTCATCTTACACAACTAAGCACTCAATGCATGACATGAGTGAGTGAGTGATTATAATTTATCATATTTCCAATATTTTGAATGATGAGTTGAAATTTATAGCATAGGAATTTCAACAACTTGAGAAATTTATATAGATGGATAATTTCAAATCTTTCCCTTCTTTTAAAATGTTGATATAAATTATGACATTCTTGTCACACCCTTATTTTTATTTTATTATCGTTTCCTTCCTCTTACCCTGGTTCTTTAGATTCTTTGGAAAAAAAACCTATATTCCTAGCCTTTTATTGGTAGCTAACCTCGGTCTCCATCTCCATTTTTTATGAGGACAAAATGCTAGAGGAGCCTCTTTATCCCACAATACACTGGTGAATAGCGTATGAGTTGAATGGATATTTCTTTTCAAATGTGTGGAAGAAGGAAGGTGTTGCTCTAACATTTTATCCGTAGTTTATCCGAGTCAAAGGTAATGATACTATAGCAGGGTAAACAAAAACATGACTTGAAAAAGGCGGTTTGATATATCTACTTAACCTCGGGAGATCGATCAAATAGAAGTCATGAGAATTTGTTGGGTCATCCATCAAGAATATCAAGCTCTAAGTCGTTATATGGAAGGGTAAAATTCAGCTTTTAAATTTTTTTTGAAGAACAATTTTAAGGGAAGGGATAGAACCCTTTTGAAGGGTTCAATTTTGAATGCCGATTGGTAGGCCTTTTCTTCAGCATCCTATGAAACTGTGCCCATTTTGTATTTTCAACATATTGAATAAATAACTACGAGGGAGCGACGAGGAAGGATGCATAGTAGAAAGAAAGTAGACCTGTTGCAGGGTGCAATTGTGTTGTGTGTGATTGCGATTGGCATGCTGGGTATGAGTAGCAGTTAAGGGGCAGCGGCCATGGGAACTCTTGGTGGACTGTGTGAAGTGAAAGATTTTTAGAACTCAATAGAGACACTCTATCTTGGGCACTTTTCCGTTAATGAGCACAACAAACAACTATATATGACCTTATCTTTTATTATTATTATTTATTTTTATTAGGAGGGATTTCATTTGTTTCTGATTTGTGGGAATTCCATTAAGTATTAATTGATTTGTTCTCTATGTTTGTATATGTGTCTCCAGAATGGCGATATAACGTTTCATCGAGTGGTGGGGATGTAGGATTAAGTGGTGGTGGGGACTATGTATTATCTTACCATAGAGGCTAAGGACAACGATCATCCTAAACTATACAGAGCGAAGGCTTGGGTCAAACCCTAGGAGAATTTCAAGTGTTTGGAGGAATTTAAACCTGTGGAGAAACCCTCTGTTTCCAGGTCTAACCTTGGCGTCAAACAAGGTAAATCCCATACCTCAATTATAATCTCAATTTTGATGGGATTAGGAGGGCAGGGTTTTATCCATTTCAATTTCCTTCGGGATTGATTGCTTGGTTTTGATAATTTTATGGGTAATTTCTCATAGATGAAGTGATACTACTTATTTCGAATCTCGATACTACAATATTTCTAGAAGATGCCTAGATTACATATCAGATCATGAAGATAACAAAATAGGTTATATTCTCAATGAATATTGGTATTAATCAAGATTTAGGACTTGGAAAACTGTAGAACAAATTTCTAAACTTATGGCTTGAAATATGGAAATGATAAAAATAATAACCCTCTGTTTTAATATGTCGAAATAGTTTTTGAAATGCTGGACATACCCTTTTTGAATCTAGATCTCGATTTTCTAGTTGTCATACTTGAAATTTCAAATGCACCTGAGGATGCTAATTGAATATGAATTCAGAATTGTCCACTATTGAAAATTTGTGGAAGACTCTGACCAATTGCTTTATCTTCTTCTTCTCATTCCATCTTCTTCCCTTTTTACATGTTTGAGATATGGAAGTGATTATTGATCCTCTACCATTTTTCATTTTACTTTATTAATGCCTTGGAAAACTGGATCCATCCCTTTGAATGTTGATCCAATGCTTTAAGAATGTCAACTATTTCTTAAGCTTCCACATGTACCTATGCATACTCAAAACTATAACAACAAATTTGAGAACAAGGATCAAGGTAAAATTTCAAAAGATTAATGAAAAGACCCCAAATATTGCCTCTTTATTCTTATGGTGTTGCAACAAGAGGAACATTTAGAAATACAAAATGTGAATGAAGTGTAACGGGAGGGTAGATTTTAGCAAAGTCTTTCAAAGATGGAAATGGACCATTGCAGATTGAGTTTGGATATTGAGGAGGTTCGAATTTAGTCACTATTCTCAAACTCTATGCATTCAAGATACTTTTTACCTCTCTTGTCTCATAACATAACGAAAATTTCCTTTGATGAAAAATACCTTTGAATATGAACTACTCAAGTTATCGAGCAAGGGAATGTCAATAAAGATCTTATTACCAACTGTTCAACCCAAGAATTTTTTCATAAGAGCACATATATTTACAAGAAGTGATATTCACAAGAGCACATATATTTTCAATATATTCAGAATTTGATTAACTATTTTAAAAGTAGTATCCTTTGTATTTTTTTTGCAATCAATATCATTCAATTAATATTGTGTTGGGAGGCATATCACATTGTCACATTTGCAGTATTGTTTAGTAGTTTATGAAATATTATTCACTTCCTTTCATTAATACATCATTTTACCTTGGTGCATGAGCTACATACAATCAATTTTCCTCATTGTTTATGTTGGAACATTGTCAACTTCACTTTCTTTGGAATCCATTACCCTTGAATATTTCATGTAATGGTGGTGGTATTCATATATAATTATTCTTTACAATAGTGACAATTCATCAAAGTGTCTTCTATGCCTTGTTTGCAACAATCTCTCCATGCATTTGGATTTTACTAGAATAGTTTTTGTCAACTTCATATGCATCAAGCCTATCAAACCTTCACCAATCTAGAATGGTTTCTCTATGTTTTAGTGGCATTTTACCACATTCTCTCTACAGTTTTATGGGAAATGAAATTGATTGCATCTTCCTTATATAGTACATCCATGCATTCATATGCATGCTTCTCCTCTACTCCTTTCTAGTCTTCCTCAAGTGTATCACCCATTTCTAGGTAGAAAATATTATCTTCAATGTCCAAATTTGATAGACAACTTGAAAAAAAGTGACTTTACAATGAGCATAATAAAACCAGAGAAGGTGGTTTCTTATAATGCGCAATTCCATCCCCAAAAAATCATGTTGACCTCATTTCTACCCCACAATATTTGAATCACAAAGTTTTTTGATTTCCTTATATTACACCAATCGGAAATGACACATGATATGAATTGAATTACTCATGTCTTATGACCCTCATTCAAAAATCCCTAATATAAGTATTAACAACTTCTCCCAAGGCTATGCATAAAAACAGAGGAATTCCATGAAACTGAAATACCTAAACATGGATTTTGGTATAAAGCATATACACATATACATTAGGCATTGACAGGAAGAAGCCTAACATTGGGAATATTTTATTAGCTTACAACTTCATTTTGAATTTCATTGTTCGAGGTTTGTGCACTGAAAATGCTAGGAATGAGCCTAGGAATGAGGTTTCTACCCCCTAAAGTCTAGCTTGGAGTGCTTATTGTGCAATGAGAAAAAGAACAGTTGTTAGAGGATGTTTGGGTCCCATACTACGATGGCCTTAAAAATTTGAATCAGTAATTACAACTAATTTTCATGTGGCTAAGTCCATACTCTTATGTCATAATCACCCAGGTCTTGCACCTGGAATTTAACCTGACGAGTACACTAATATTCCATTGCTGAAATACAACACGTAACTAGGAAGGCACATCAAATGAAGTATGCAACAACTAGAAAGGCACATCAAATGAGGTATGCAACAAAAGCAACTGGACTGGGGAAATGATTTTAAAAATTTGTGTATGTTGATAAAATTACGTAAACATTAAAGATACCCCACTAGGCTACACCCACAATCTAATACACCACATTAGCATGCACTTTCCACTTCAATATATTCATAATTTGATTGACTATTTTAAAAGTACTATCCTTTGTAATTTTTTGCAATCAATGGCATTCAATTCATATTGTGTTGGGAGGCATACCACATTGTCACATTTGCAATATTATTTAGTAGTTTATGAAAGCTTATTCACTTCCTTTCTTCTATGCAGCATTTTACCTTGGTACATGAGCTACAAACAGTCAATTTTCCTCATCGTTTATGTTGGAACATTGTCAACTTCATTTTCTTTGGAATCCATTACCCTTGAATATTTCATGTAATGGTGGTGCTATTCAACCATAATTCTTCTTTACAATAGCGAAAATTCATCAAAGTGTCTTCTATGCTTTGTTTGCAACAATCTCTCCATACTAGGGTTTATTTCAATCAAAATGTAGGCCAATTGTGAATTGTTTTCCCTCCTAGCAATCTCTCTTATTTTAGTATTTACTTATTTTTCAATCAAAATGGAGGTCAATCTGGGACAGATCTGCATCTTACTGTTTGTTGGACTTGCTATATAGTCTAGGCTCTATACTATAGTATATTAGACTTTACTACCTTAGTATATTCAGTTGTTCAACGCGTTATAGGTAACAAAACTCAGCCAATGTTCTTTATAACTGAAGTCTCAAAAAAAACATCGAACATGGCATGTGATAAGCTATTACTATTAGGATTTAACAGACCTCATAGGTAGCGAAAATTGTAAAATCATGCTACTGAATTTTGGAAACCACACAGAATAACTTACAACATTTCAGGAAATCACACAACAGAATTTAGTGGATAAGCATGCCTGGAAAATGTTGGTTTAAGAAAATGACAAATGCTAGCAGCTGCTCACAAATTCTCACCCTACTACTAACAATGCTAAGATGACTAAATGTTGGAAAGTCTCCTCAAACTGTTTATCACAATGCACTATTGACAATGCTGAACTCCTCAATGCACCTCACTCATCCACGACTCTTTGATGTGCCTTGGACCTGACTCAATTGTGACTATTGAATGCACCATGGTACTCATCATAGAGGACACAAATGATACTTTTACACATTATGACTAATGATGCAGCATGATGGCCAAATGCCTAGTGCCAAATAATGTGTATTTTCCTTGACGTGGTGACTATTCTATAGGTAGTAGTTACGGTTTTTAAAGTTGATGTATGGTTTTTTGGGGGGGTCTCATGAGATTGGCACCAAAACAGTGAGAAAACATGCCAAGGATGTTTGGGTCCCATACTACAATGGCCCCTAAAAAACTGAATCAGTAATTACAACTATTTTTCATTTAGCTAAGTCCATACTCTTATGTCAAAATCACCCAAGTCTTGCACCTGGAATTTAACCTGATGAGCAGATTGATATTCCATTGCTGAAATACAACACGTAACAGGAAGGCACATCAAATGAAGTATGCAACATCTAGGAAGGCACATCAAATGAGGTATGCAACAAAAGCAACTGGACTAGGGAAATGATTTTAAAACTTTGTGTATATTGATAAAATCAGTCAAACATTAAAGATATCCCACCAGGATACACCCACACTCTAATACACCACATTAGTATGTACTTTCTACTTCAATATATTCATAATTTGATTGACTATTTTAAAAGTAGTATCCTTTGTATTTTTTGCAATCAATGGCATTCAATTCATATTGTGTTGGGAGGCATATCACATTGTCACATTTGCAATATTATTTAGTAGTTTATGAAAGCTTATTCACTTCCTTTCTTCTATGCAGCATTTTACCTTGGTGCATGAGCTACATACAATCAATTTTCCTCATTGTTTATATTGGAAGATTGTCAACTTCATTTTATTTGGAATTTGTTACCCTTGAATATTTCATGTAATGGTGGTGGTATTCAACCATAATTCTTCTTTACAATAGAGACAATTCTTCAAAGTGTCTTCCATGCTTTGTTTGCAACAATCTCTCCATACATTTGGATTTTACTAGAATATTTTTTTTCAACTTCATATGCATCAAGCCTATCAAACCTTCACCAATCTAGAATGGTTTCTCTGTGTTTTAGTGGCATTTTACCACATTCTCTCTATAGTTTTATGGGAAATTAAATTGATTGTATCTTCCTTATATAGTACATCCATGCATTCATATGCATGCTTCTCCTCTACTCCTTTCTAGTCTTCCTCAAGTGAATCACCCTTTTCTAGGTAGAAAATATTATCTTCAATGTTTAAATTTGATAGGCAACTTGAAAAAAAGTGACTTTACAATGAGCATAATAAAACTAGAGAAGGTTGTTGCTTATAATGCACAATGTGATCCCCAAAACATCATGTTGACCTCATTTCTACCCCATGATATTTGAATCACAAAGTTTTCTGATTTCCTTATATTACACCGATCTAAAATGACATGTGATCTGAATTGCATTACTCGTGTCTTATGACCCTCATTCAAAAATCCCTAATATAGCTTCTAACAACTTCTTCCAAGGCTATGCATAAAAATAGAGGAATTCCATGAAACTGAAATACCCAAACATGGATTTTCGAATAAAGCATATACGCATATACACTAGGCATTGACAGGAAGGAGCCTAACATTGGGAATATTTTATCAGCTTAAAATTTCATTTTGAATTTCATTGGTGGAGGTTTCTCCACTGAAAATGATAGGAATGAGCCTAGGAATGAGGTTTCTACCCCCTAAAGTCTAGCTTGGAGTGCTTATTGTGCAATGAGAAAAAGAACAGTTGTTAGAATAGTTGTTTGTGTTTTTACAGGTCTTTAGGATGTGCAATAACAAAATGCTTCAATATGGTGTTGAGACTCAATTAGTGTTCTTCAAAATATGCCCAAATTTGGATATTGTTTGCTGCTTCAACCCAAATGTCTGCACAGATCTGAAAATATGCCAATCTAATGTTTCTTGATGCCTGGAACTTTCTTAGAGTGCATCATTATTAGAAATACTTAATAGAAGTGTGTTGAGACAGTGACACCTTCCATAATGCAAGCTATAGTAAGGCCTCAAAATCCAAATCAGCCCCTTTCATGGCTACTGATGACTCGCTGCTACAGGAAATCACTTCCAGGATATGGGTATAATGCTTTCTATAATTTGGTATAAGTCTCCTCACTATTTCTTATATGCACAGGACCACCAAGAATTGTGCCCAGGTATGCCATCAACCTAACAGCTTCTTCAACCTCATCCTTGTACATTTAAACAACCATATAAAAATCCCCAAGATTTTCTTCATTGAGACAACAGAGGAAAACACAAGGATAAAGTGACAAATTTGGTCCCAATCTACTCCATGATAGCACCATCATACTCATCCAAGGGTAAACATGTTTATGCCACAGCTGCAATCCTTTTTAGTCTTCAAATTACTGTTTTTTATTGTTGTAACTTAAATTCATTTAAGGTTATCATTTGGCCTACAATTGATGTTGAAGTTGCTACAAGGAACACAGAAAGATATAGGTCTGCAACATCCTTACCTATTAGAAATCTGCCCAAATTATAATGCTAGTTTCTATAGGGGTTTTCTTTTATGACTAATCCCACGCCTCAGACTGTTGTGAGAGACCTCTTTTTATGACTGTTTATTGTGAAAATAAGATTATTTATTGTTGTTTTTCTATATTCTAAATGAAAACTTTCTAAGACTGAGGGTGACATATTCATTAAGGCATTGTCCTTATATGTGTTTAAATGTGTGCCCAGCAGCTTTACTACAGTTGCAATGTCTTGATGTTGTTCTCTTGCCTTTTTCACCATTACTGTGAAGCCCCTCTTTCTTTTACTACTGGCCCCTACATTTACGCACCTTCATAAAGGTGTCCAATCAATACCCATCTTCAACACTTTTCAATTTCATTTATAAAGCACTATATAATTATGCTATTTTAGGCCATCATGTTTTCCAACTTGGGTGTAAGGTGTAGTATTAATTATGCTCTTTTAGGCCAAACACCATTGAAAAATGCAAATATCTATAAAGGAAAAATGATTTTGCAAATAGTCAAGTGGACACAAGCATGAGTCTCTGACATAGATACACCGAACAAGGAAAAGGCACAAACTTGTATAGTTAGTGCATAGCAAACAATTAGAAAAATAAAGAAAGATAGGGACCACAAGAGGTAGGATCTAGACAATTCAGAACAATCCAAAGTTTTGAGGTTTGGGTTGACAAAAGACTACACAATATTGAGTATCAAACAATTTTTTGACTAGAATATTGCCTTTACTACATTGGCAACTAGAGAACAACCAACATGAACCCAATGTATGATATTACAAGTATATAATGTAAAGTCTTCATAATTTCTTAAGGAGATAGTTGAGATCTTCAATACTTTCAAAATATACCATATTATAGAGAATTAAACCAATGAGTTGATGCTATATCCAAAGGGGTATTACTTATCCACTTTGGGGTACTTATTGCTATAAATTTCAATGAGGGCATGCCAGAGGTTTCTAGATCTGACCTTTGTAGTTTTATTTCAAAATTTTCCAATTGTATTTTTTATCTTATAGTTTTAGTTTTTTAAAAGATATTAAAGGAAGACTATATTTGTTTTCCTAAAAGGTACATTATGTTTAGTGGATAGTTTAAGATTTGGTTTACAAAGCAAAGTAAGATTTATATTTTGTATTTTGTGCTACAACACCCATAGAAAGCATTTTTGTGCTTTATATAGTAATAAAATGTGATAGTTTTCCCTAGAAAAGAAGGATTCATAATGTAGTGGTATATTTTGGGTATTACCAAATAGATACTTTATGTTGCATTTTGTAGCCTTTAACCTTGTATTAACTTGTTTACACTAAAATAATATAAAGTATTGTACAGATGTTATTGCTAATGACGAGAATGAATGGAGTAGTGGCCTCATGATGCTATTTGTTGGCGATATCTATTTCATTGCAATGTAGTCTTCTATCTTTTCTTAAATGGATTTGTTGCAAGTGAATAGTTGTGTAGAAGATGTGTTAGGAATCATGAGGTCTATATGCATGAATGTTCAAACTGTTAAGTATATATTATGAACAACAATGGTTTTTATTGTCCTCAGTAACTTTCGCATGATCATATAAAGTCCTGTAAATGCACCTTGAGTAAATGCACCTTGAGTTAATTCATGAGAGTTGCTCTTATCTTCCCTCCATAAATTGCAATCAAGATTTTATCGATAGCTTGGATTTGCCAGCTTTTATTACACCTTGTACTAGATGTGTTTCAAGGCCATACCAAATGAATTTATATGTTCATGTATGTGGTAGGCCCCCCTAGAGCATGTTTCCTATATCTATCACTTGACACAACATGAATATATATATAACCAAATAGTGTTATTTTTTCTACCACTTCACTAGGCATTATTATTTTTTCTTTTCACAGTTAGGTGATTTTACAGATAATTAATACAGTTTATTTTTCTCACCGCATGACAACTTGAAACAAGGACATTAAAATTTAATTCAAACTCTCTGATACATTTCCCTACAATTACCTTGAAGGGAAAAATTAACAACACTAGAGATTAGAATTTGTTGTTTTCTGAAAGTCTCTTTTACCAGCTTTCTAATGAGACATATCGAAACTTAGGCAAACCCACATTCCTAGTAAGAACTTCACATTCTTATATTACATCTCAACTTGATGGTTTTTTCACTTCTTTTAGGTTTTTTCTTCATCTATTATGATGATTGTTGGTGGTTTCTTACTGAACCTCTTCCTCCCCATCTGTTGGCCATTGTTCCATTCAACTTCTTTGGCTCAGTCTTCATTCGAATTGCTACCACCAACATTACTCCAAGTCCATCAAGGACCTTGAATCTAGTTAAGAAATGGTTTTTCTCCATCATTTGAACTGGATTATTGTTGTAGTCATATTGGAATAACTAATAATTTCAGAATTTCCTTTGAATTGAATTCCATTTGTTGTCACATGAAGAATGCATGATAATTCCATTTTTCTATTGATAAAGTAGACCGTGTTCATTTCTCTAGGATGCTCTTGGACTGTTCACTTATAAATAATTCCTATGGGGTCAATAAACCTTATTTTAGAATGTGCATACCCTCTCATAATAGGCCATGACTACGGTATGGTCTATTCTAGCTGGGATGTGAATGTGTTGTCTCTATTCTATAGATAGTGGTTTATTTTGAAGCTGTAGTAGGTACAGGTTTTGTAGATGGTAGGTATAATGGAGTTATATGTACTTGGCAGATTTAAGAAATATTCCCTAAGTTTATATTTAGTTTGTAGCACTATTTAGTTTGTAGGCATCTTTTTTTAGTAACCATTCACGAGTTCTTCTCTTACCATCCCATTACTGAACAAAATTACCTCATCAATGAATAACAAATTTTTTGTAGCAACACACACATCCTCAATTGGATTCTACAACTATTTTTGAAACACATCCCTTATTCTTTGTCCATATTAATTTTAGGTTATTAGGTATGCATCAATGCATTATGCTGTTCTCTAAGACTCTTTTGCGGACCACTTTAATAGATTGTGTAATTGTTTACGATATTTTGTTTCCTGAGGACGGTATATTTTTGTGCTTATTAGTGTGTTTGAAAAATTAAATTGGATTTTAAGCTTGAATGTCTTTGGATCTTATTGTCTTTTATTATAATTACAAATGATCAAATATATGTGTTATTATTGCTCTTCTTCCCGATTGTTAAAGGGTGCTAGCTCAATGGAAGAGCACCTGTTTTACAAGTAAGAGGTTGGTGGTTCAATTCCTCTATGCCCTAATGATATTGGAATGTATTTATAAAGGTAAAAATGTAGTAGTGCAAGATATATGCAATATTAGATGCAACACTAAATGCAAAACAAGATGTAAAAGTGGATGTCACACCAAACACAAAAGTGGATGCAAAAATCGACCTTATGTCAGGTGCAAATATGGACACAAAAACGGATGTCACACAATGAAAAATTGCACGCAAAAAGAGACTCAACACTAGACACAATTAGACTCAAAATTAGATGCAATACTAGGTCCAAAACTAAATGCAAGAGTAGATGCAAAAGTGGACTCCTAACTAGTCATAAAATTGGACATTAAATTGAGCACAAAATATGGTGTATTGATGGACATAAAATTAGGTGTAACACCAGGTGCAAAAATGGAAGGAACACTTGGCTCAAACAAAAACTTAAAATGAGACACAATATTGGATGCAAAATGGGAAAAAACATTGGATGTAAAACTAGACGTAATATTGAATGCAAGATAGGATGCAACATTGGACACAAAACTAGATGCAATATTAGATAGAAACATGGATACAAAACTAGGCACAACACTAGGTGCAACACTGGGTGCAACATTGGGCTCAAACATAGATGCAAAAAAAGACATCAACCAGGATGCAACACTAGGTGCAACACTGAGTGCAACATTGGGCTCAAACATAGATGCAAAAAAAGACATCAACCAAAATGCAACACTAGGTGCAAACCTAGATGCAAAATATGACGTAAAACGACATGAAACATTAGGCACAAACATGCATACAAAAAAAGACGTAAAAAAAGATACAAAATTAGATGCAAATGGGGATGCAACACTATAAGTAAAATTGGATGCAAAACTAGACTCAACATTGGGACAAAAATTGGATGCAACATTAGATGTAGAATTGGACACATAATTTAATGCAAAACATGGTGCGAAATTGGGTGCAAGACTCGATGAAAAACTAGGAGCCAAACAAGACACAAAATTTGATGCAAAACTAAGCATGAAACTGGGTGCAAACAAGAATGTAACAAAGGACACAAAAAAATATGCAATAGAAGTTGCAAAATTGGGCAGAAATAAAGGCGTAACAAAAGATGAGAAAAATTGGGCGCAAAAATGGATGTCAAAAAGGACGGAAAAAAAGATGCAATAGACGACATTTTATGAAAAATGTACAATAGCGCCAGATTGTTCACCACAATTGGGAAAAAATTACACTAAAATCCGGTGCTAAATTCGACACTAAATCCAGTTTTTTTTGTAGTGCATACCCCTAGGAATCTTGATTAACTACAGGTCATTCCCCTAAGGGTTGACCTGAACTCAACGAAGGGTTAACTATATTCGTAGGAGGAATGTAAACTATGGATGTACCTACGTTAGAGGCCTGTCTATTATGAGTAACAACTCCACCAGAAGGTAACATAGATCATGTTGAGGGTTACCCCCCAGCACTATAAGGTACTGATACAACTAGAGTTGAAGGTTTCCCCCAGCCCTAGAAGGCCTAGGAGGACTAGAAACAGACCTAATAATTGCAACCATAGGGTTGGAAGTTTGACCTGGGTGGTGTGAAGTCTCAACAGGATCAATAGGTTTCATAGAATCATCTAGTGAGCGATATCTAACTGGCTAAGGATCCGTATTACAAGGAAGAAGAGCCGACATAGGTTCTGTATGACGGATTAGGGTTGCTAAGATAGTATCTAATCTCTGCATTCTCTCTTGAAAATATTTTGCACGGTGAAAGGTGATTGAATTTCTCTATATTCCTCTTCACTTGGTGAAGAATTTTTAGGAGAGGGCCTATGTACTCCAAATGAAGCAATGACCTATCCCATAGAATTTCCCCAAAATGGAGCATCTAGAACATAATTAGGACAAACAGGACTATCAACACGACCTTCCACAGGACCATGAAAAGAAGTGTCACCCGCAGGAGGTTGTAGGACCAAGGGAGTAATGTAAGAATCGAATTGGTCTCCAATTTCTACAACTAGGTTCTCTTCCACATGGGAATTAGTTGTAGCTTCTTGGTTAGTAGCTTCCATCGGACCTTCTCCTGTAATGGGAGGAATGTCGGGTGGTAATCCCTGTGTTCTTCTGGACCGTCTCAAATGAAACTTAGCCAGATTGCACAGTCACTAATCTAACCTAGAGTTTCAAAGATAAGAAAAAACACGCCAAAAAAATTTCTCCTAGTCAAGCTATAATCCAACAAGCAAATTCAAATGACAAGATGAGATCAAATGGTCGGTCTCTCAGCAGGATTGTCAATTAGGTGCAACTCATTATATACCACAAGGGTACGTGCATAGTAATGTCCCTGAATGTTGTTTTCGATGTATTTCTCCACACAAGACTGCCAAAGGTATTTTCTCATATAGATAAGATATCCTAGTGGGCTCTCCCAATATACTCAAGGTACTTGGGAGCTCAAATCAGTAGTAGTGTTGTTTAATGCACAATCGTTCACAAGGGCCCTTTCGATATATAATCGAGTACATGAAGTACCTTTCTATATACTTCAAGTGTATGTGAAAGGTAGTTTGATATACCGATGGCATGTGGAAGAACCATGTGAGTCCTGAGTTGTAGTGTGGACAAATAACAACAGCTCCTATGTTTAACAACGCCCAAACATGTCTCTAACTTATCACTCAAATTTCTATACAAATTTTAAGCCTATAACTACCATTAATTTTCAAGTGGATGGTTAGGTGAATGCATGAGGTTTTGGAAGAAAATTAAAACCATGCAAATATGAAATGCAAGTTCATTCACTTTACCATTCAGTATGCCTAATTACGGGAAGGAGAGAGACTGTTTTCTTTTCAATTTTGCTTTAAAACCAAAAATTCCCCAAACAACTATGATAAAAATTATTTTTCCGAGCATACAATCAAACAACACTTCTTCAAATCAAATCTTTTGAAATCAAACAGGTAGGGTAATATCTCTTTTCAACGAAGAAGAAAGACAAACAACACCCAAATATGCATATGCAAGCTATTTTTTTTTATTTTTCTAAAACATGGAAAGATCTAACTTAAACTATCGATATTTTTTCCTTTTGATGAGATAATGATGCAAAAGAGAAAAAAGAATAAAGGAATCCTGAAAGGTTGTGAGGCTGATCAGAGACCTAGTGACTTAATCTCAATAAAACAATGACCTAGTCTCAACAAATTTTCTTTTTTCAGATCAAAAAGAATTCTTTCTCACACTTAACGAAAAATGGAAACAAGCAAACTGATCTAAGGAATTCTTTCTTTTTCGTACTAGTCTATAACAGGCATAGATCTAATCTGACCTAAAGCTACCAAAAACTCCATTCAAAACAAACTTACAAGCAGTAATGAATGATGAATCTAACCTAGCTTTTTTATTTTGACAAACAAGCAATTTCCACATAAAAAATTTAGATTTTAATCACTCAGGCAATTTCAAACAAGTCTGGACAAAACTAACTGAACACACAAAAATCCAAAAATCATGAATCTTTTGCAAAAATTTGAAAAAATCAAGGTCTGGGATAGGCCTACTTGGCACCATGCTGAAGGGGTTGCTAACAGAGCAGTTTCGAAGTAGAACCGCTTCTTGTTCACTGAACTCAGGAAATGGCACCACCTATTTCTAACTTGACTCAAGCAGTGGCACCGCTTGTTTCCTAAAGCACATGCACGGTTCCCTATTACAATACAAAACATAAGGAGAGCGAGAAAATCAAGTTAAAATTTTCAAAAACTATACAAAAATTGATGAATCAACAATAATACAGAGCATATAAAGTCGAGGTGACTCAAATCTAAAGAGATCTGAATATTTCAAACCAAAACTTCACTAGGTCAGATGTAGATTTGACTGCAAAGATTGAAGGCTGGAGCTTGGATTCAGACAACAGTAGTTTAGAAACTGAGGAAGATCAGATCAAATTAATTGTCCCCAGTGAAGTGACCAAATTTGTTATCAGGAATATAGCACCTTCTATGAATAGAATTTGTTCCTCTATTCTGAATGGTTCAGATCCAGAACAAATGAGTAACAACTAGGTTGAAGGCTTTCCCTAAAAGCTATAGGGGTCTGGTGTAACACCTCAATTTTGACCCTATTGCATTAGATGTATATATTTTAAATGGTCATGGTGCATGGCTAAAGGCCAAGGCCCCACCATTGATTGGCTATGCTATGTTGTCACGTCCCCATGCCTCCGACCGGCAAGGAGGACGCGATCCATGGCTTTAACCAAGCATACTAACAGCCTCATGAACATGTACAGGAAGTAAAATCGCCTAGAACAGAATGCTTAAGCGAATTTGAACTAAATTATGCACCCAGAATTATTAATCATTCACAGATGCAATTTAATTATCATACACAGCGGAAAATAATAGCATTCAGACAGGCATTCATTCAACATGTTCATTTCATTTTCATTATCAGTAAATTAAGAATTGCAGAGGTAAAATGTACAAGATCAATTATCTTATGAAAGCTTTGCTCCGTAACCAGCTACGCCGCTGCAACGTTCCACCCAACCATAGGCCAGCGTGCTCATCAATTTCTCAGCA
This sequence comes from Pseudotsuga menziesii, assembly GCA_001517045.1. Classification (NCBI taxonomy): domain Eukaryota; kingdom Viridiplantae; phylum Streptophyta; class Pinopsida; order Pinales; family Pinaceae; genus Pseudotsuga; species Pseudotsuga menziesii. The sequence continues at coordinate 17,657 of LPNX010694499.1, forward strand.
ACACTGCCACCCCCGAGCTGGGCATGATTCTCCAAGGAATAAGGGAACTAGCAGACTGACACATAGCCAAAGGTAACCAAAACACAGCCAAGCCAACCAAGTTGGGTTTATCATGCCATTAAGGAGCTGGAGAAGGCAATTTGCTAAGCTGGTGAGCTCACTACAGAGCCAAGAACCCCTACACCAAAACTAGCCTGCCCTCTAACACACCCATCCACACCCAACACAAGGAATCAGTCCCTTCTCTGCTACACAGTCCCTCAGGCCCTGCATTCCCTTCCAGTGCTATTCAGGGTTGATGGAGAAGAAGGCCAGCCCTCTAGTTTTGTCTGTGTGGTTTCTAGCACCAGGTTTATCAAGCAACCAAGCCAAAATCCTCACTCCTCACACAGTCCAAGGACCAACCATTGCACTCAGGCAACCAATTTAGCTAACACAGCTTGAACAGTAAAAACGAATTACACAACCCCATATGTAACAGCAAAAACGGCTCACAACATGGGGGAAAACACACCATCCTGAAGCTTATCAGGGAAACCAACTCACAGCAGGGAAAAATGTCCCAAATAGCCAGTGCGTGAGACCCAAAAGTCAGTGAGACAGCCAAAAACGTGAATGGCTCTTCACAGCCATGGTGAAAAACACATGAAATCACAAAAACGCGAATGGAAAATGAACCAGCAGCTCCAAAAACGTGAGGAAGACAACCCAGGCCCTGGCATTACAAAAACGACCTCCAATCCATGGGAAAAATGAAGCCACAGCCAAAAAACGTGGAAGGAAAAACACACAGGAAACTCCAGCTGCTCCCCAAAACGTGAGAAAACTCAAAAACGTGAATGCATAGCAGAATGGCATATGATTTTGGGCGTTTTCCTTGCCCAGGAAGTCAGAACACGTTTTTCCAAAAATGGGTCTCTGCCCAATTCGAAATTGGTTGCCCATACTCTTCCCCTTCCATGCAATAACTGCCTCAACCACCAGCAGTCTTTCTTCAATGAAAGTGGTTGGGTAAAAACAAGAAGAAGTCACATGGGTATTTTCCCTTATTGGCTAAAGTTGGACAATTTCCCCACATCCTTACCCTTGGAAGATCATGCCCCATTCAATTTAGTTGCCGCGGCCGTAGCTGGTTGTGTTCATTTTAATTAATTATAGATGCATATTTACATGATGCGGAAACTTAATATGTGCCGCACGCCCCGATATTCAATCGGTGACGATTTAAATCCCAAACATAGCATAACTAATCAATGGTGGGGCCTTGGCCTTTAGCTCCACACCACGATCATTACAATATATACATCATATACATCTAATGTAACGGGGTCAAAACTGGGGCATTACATATGTTTTGGGTTGAAATTGTCACCGATGGTATATCAGGGCATGTGGCATACATATTGAGTTCTATCATCATGTAAATATGCATATTTAATTAAAAAGAATCCAACCAGCTACGTTCGCGGAAACTAAATTGAGAAGGGGCATGATTTTCACAAGGATAAGGGTGGGGGATGTCAAACCTTGGGCAATGAGGGAAAAATCCATGTGCCATCTTTCTTTGTTTAATCCAACCACCACCATTAAGAAATGCTGCTATTAGTTGGGGCAACTATGGCTGGAAGTGGAGTGTGGAAGGACTATCAGTCCTTTCCCACACACACACTCCACCAGCATGGTTAACCTCACAATGGCAAGCAAAAACCACTTCCATCACTCCAGGTACGCTCTCCACTCTCACAACTATGCCTTTCTCTCTATTGTTGTTCATCCTCACGTAGAGATGGTAGTTCCATTCATTCTCACATAGAGGAATTCTTTTCCATTTTGATCTCACACAGCCAGGAGAGGCAGTTGTTTCAATGGTCATTCATGTCTTCCACAGAGAGCAAGATGGGGGCCGTTTGATCACTTTCACCTACGATTTCCCTGTGAAGGGCCATTCACATTTTTCTGTCATGTGTATGTTTTTCCTTACCAATTTGTGGCCTGTACGTATGTTCTTCTTTGCCCAGCTGTGAACTTGGTTTTTCTTTCCATCTTTAGACTGGGTAAGTTCCCTGGTGACTTCATTCTTCAGAACGGGCTGCTGTTTCTACCCCACGTTTGTTGGTTGTGTTTGCTGTGGTCTTCTTTACATTTTGGGGGCTGTTGTAGATTGTTTTGGGAGTCGTTTTGGCTACGATAGGGCCAAGAATGACTCAGGATTTATTTTCCTTGCCCAAGTTGTGAATCGCTTGTGTGACTACGTGTATGTAGTGGTTGGTCTTCGAACTGTTATGGAGTAGGGATGAGGGCTTGGTTTGCTTGATAAACCTGGTGTGTTGGAAACCACACGGATAGGGCTAGAAGTCTATATTTCTTCTTCACAACCTTTGAATAGCACTGGAAGGGAAGTCACGGCCTGAGCGACTGTGTAGCATAGAAGGGACTGATTCCTTGTGTTGGGTGTGTGTGGGTGTTTTAGAAGTCAGGCTAGTTCTCATGTAGGTGTTCCTAGCTCATCCATGAGGTCACCATATTAGCATTTATCCTTTCCCAGCTCCTTGATGGCCTGATAAACCCAACTGTGTTGGCTTGGCTATGTTTTGTGTATCCTTGGATATGTGTAAGCCTGATTGTTCGTTATTCCTTGGAGAGTCATGCCTAGCTTGGGGGTGGCAGCATTGCTGAGAGATTAAAGAGCACGCTGTCCTATGGTTGGGTGGAATGTTGCAACGACGTAGCTAGTTGCAGAACGAGTTCTTTATAAGACAAATAACCTTGTCTATTTTACTTCTGTAATCCTATTTACTGTTAATGATTATGATGAACATGTTGAATGAATGCTTGTATGAATGTATGTTTCTTCCACTATGTATGATAAATATTTGCATCTGTGTATGTTCTACTTCAATGCATTTTGTTTCAGCATTTCAACATTTTTATGAATTCACATGTTCATGGGGCTGGTAGCCGGATGGGTAACGCTAGGGTAGCGTCTTGTTCGCCGGTCGGAAGGGTCAGGAACGTTACAGTGTGGTATCATAGCTCATGTTGTAGCATGGGCTTGAATGGACCATGAAGATGCAGTGACAAAAGTAGGATTTCTTTCTACCTAGCAGAGGTCAGAAGTTGATGACAGAAAACTTCCACAAATTTGTCTAAGTGTTTGAACTGTCGGTTCATGGGAACACTTTGCAGGAAGGACTTCTGTTGTAGCGGAGAGCTAGGCAGAAACATACCCGATGGAGGACAGTTGGAAGGAAAATTGTGGAAAATTTTCTAAGTGTTCGATGTCCGTCAGTGGAAAAGTTGATCATGCGCCCGTCGTTGCAGATGGCTAGACAACTACGTGTTTGATGGGTAAGGCATCCGATCGTCAACGCCATAAAGAAAGTTTAAGAATTTTTTTTTCTAAGGCCCGAAATCATCGAATATAGGAAGAAGATAGTGTTTCATGTGCCACCATTTCAGAAGCCTAGAGCACTAATCTTCTGACGAGAAGAGACTGTTGATACTGACCAGCTTATGCTATAGGAGATAGGTCTGTCGATAGGGAGAAGATCGAGGATGGTGGGTCGCCATTGTGGCTGCTGATGGAACTGTTTCACCGACGAAAAGAAGAGAATTGAGCTGACCAAGTGGCAAAAAGGGAAGAGTGAAGGAGGGAAAATTTCAAAAATTTCTCTAAATCATGGAATCATTAGCCATTGGCGATGGTTAATGGATTGAACGTCTGCCATTGCAGCTACCTAGATGACTAACCACCTGATGCAAAAGACACCCGACCGCTGATGTAGTGCATAGGCTGTTTTCATCACTGATTAGGTTCGGATAGTTGGATGTGGATCCGACGCAGTGGAGAAAAGTAGGTGAACAGATCGTCGATGAACAGCGAAGGAAGTTAGTTGTGTTGACCACTTAAATTTCGGAATGTTAGTTGGGATGAGACCCAACCCTGTACAAGGAAACTTGGAGTTCTTAAGTAGGATTTCTCAACATATTTCAGTTGTTTTTTAAGATCTTTTTAGGGCTGAAAAGGAGGGAAGTGGCAGCGATCTTACGTGCCAAATTGCATGAAAACCATAGATTTACAAAAATAAAAAAATAAAAAAATGAGGGCACTGCCCTCGACCTACCTTGCAGTGGCGAAGACACAAGGGGTAAATCCCCTTCACCCACACTGTCCCCCTCAAACAAACGTTCTTTGAGGAAGAAAATTCTATGTTTTGGGAAAACTTGTAATTTTATAATTTTTCCAAGAGAGGGTAAGTAATGCTGGTTTATATCAATGCTATGCATCTAACACTTGTGTTATTAACATGTTTGCAGAATCATAGTCACCTTCAAGGGTAGTATTTTAGGTAGTGTCATTTGATAAGTAAGTGGTGGTTCAGTTATGAGAACCCATGATGGATACGATGCTCGGGATTCTTACAAGCGTGCCCGAGACTCCATACGAGAAAATGTCCGTAACTAAAATGATGACATAGAGTCTAATGGAAGGATATTCCAAGAGACACCATCATATGTTGCAGCCACCATGAGAAGCTTGATCAAAGCCCAAGAAGAGTAGCATCAGTTGAATGCTGCAATGTTGCAGAGTTGGATATATTTGCAAAGAAAGATAAAATCTGGATGAGGTACAGCAAGACCAGAAGGCAGTAAGAGCAGTACTAGGAGAAGGAGAAGGAATTCTAGTGGATCATCTGATTCTGAAGAATCGAGCAAAGATTCAAGTTCTTCTTCTCATAAAAGAAAAATAAAGAGACACCATAGGGATCTCTCTCGAGATGAATTTAAAAAAGCTAAACCTCCTACATTTGATGGTGAGGTAAAGACTGGACAAGAGGTTGAAGCTTGGCTTCTTGGGATAAAAAAGTACTTTCAAGTGCATGACTATTCGGGAAACATGAAGGCAATAGTTGCCATATTCAATCTAAATGGAAGAGCATCCATTTGGTGGGAACACTTCAAGCAAGTAAAGAGGATCAGTGAAAGGAAACTTCAGTCGAAACAGTTCAAGAAGTATTTCAAGCAGAAATACCTCTCTAACAGGTATTATGATGACAAGATTAAGGAGTTCCATGAGGTGAGATTGGGACAATAGACCATGGAAGAATATGCAAATGATTTTTTGGAGTTGTTGAGGTATGTATGGTACACCAAAGATGAAAAAGTGAAGGTCCAGCATTTTCTGAGTGGATTAACTCAGTCTTACAAAGATAGAATTGAGTTTTATGAACCTAGAACTCTTGAAGAAGCAATAAGGAAGGCTAAGTATTGCTATGACCAAAGCAAAGGTAAGCCAGGTTACCATAAGGGATGGAAGGACAAGAAGAATGAGAAGTTTGACCAAATAAAGAAAGGTTCCAAACCTTCTAACTTCAGGAATCAACAGAAGAAGCCATCCCAAGCTGCGAGTAAACTAGTTGGAATGACAGGAGAAAATCCTAAGGATCCACAACAGAATAGAGGACCACTTCAATGTTGGAAATGTGGAGGACCCCACATGCGCAAAAATTGTCCACTCAAGAATGAGAGTGCAAGACCAGCTTACAACATTCAAGAAGCAGAAACAGTGGGTCAAGTAGCAAGGGAAGGCCCTAGGATTTATGCAGCACTGGAGGACTGCCAGGCAGATCACCAGTCAACTGTGGTTGAAGTAGCAGGTAAGATTGTTGAGCAATCTGTTTCTATTTTGATTGACCCTGGTTCTATGCATAGTTACATTACTCCTAGAGTAGTGGAGATTGGTTCTTTTAAGAAAGTAAAGCATAGAAAGTCTTGGTTAGTTCTGCTAGCCACTGGAACTAAGAGAAAGGTCAGTGAAGTGGTAGAGAAATGTCCATTGGTCATGAATGGATTGGTCACTTATGTAGATCTGAATGTTCCACCACTTGGTTGCTATTATGTTCTCATTGGAATGGATTGTTTGGAAGCTCACAGAGTAAAGCTTGACTCTTACAATAAGACTTTCGAATGTCTGAATGAAGAAGGGAACCTAGTAGTTGTGAAAAGTATTCCAAAGGTGATTTCAGTATGGCAGGTTTCAACAATGCAGTTAAAGAATTTCTGTAGGAAAGGTTTCCATTTGTATGCAGCTCAAATTTTGGAGGCAACAGATGATGAAACTTCAAGGTTGGAGGACTTTCAGGTGTTACAGGAATTCAGGGATGTGTTTCCTGATGATATTCTAGGGCTTCCTCCAAAGAGGGACATTGATTTCACAATTGAACTTGTGCCAGGAACGACACCAGTGTCAAAGGCACCCTACAGGATAAGTTCACTAGAGATGCTAGAATTGAAGATGCAACTACAAGAGTTGCTGAAAAATAAGTATATCCGACCGAGTGTGTCTCCTTGGGGAGTACCAGTTCTATTTGTAAAGAAGAAAGATTGTACACTCGGGTTATGTATTGATTAGAGACAATTGAACAAGGTTACTGTGAAGAATAAATATCCTTTGCCTAGGATTGATGACCTCTTTGATCAAATGAGAGGAGCAAAGGTATTTTCTAAGATTGACTTGAGGTCTGGTTACCATCAGGTGAGAATCAAGGATGAAGACATTCATAAGACATCCTTTAGGACAAGGTATGGGCATTATGAGTTTGTAGTAGTACCATTTGGTCTCACAAATGCACCATCTACATTTATGTGCCTTATGAATAGTGTCTTCAGTAGATATTTGGACAAGTTTGTTCTTGTTTTCCTTGATGACATTCTTGTTTATTATTAGAATGAGGTGGAGAATGAAGAGCATTTGAGATTAACATTGCAATTGCTCAAGGAGCATCAACTGTATGCGAAACTAAGCAAGTGTGATTTCTATAGAGATAGAATTCAGTATTTGGGTCACATTATCTCAAAGGAGGGTATATTTGTCGACCCTGAAAATATTGAAGACATTATGAATTGGCCTACTCCAAGAAATGTGATGGATGTAAGATCTTTCATGGGATTTGCAAGATACTACCAGAGGTTCATTAAGGGATTCTCCAAAGTTGCACATGCCATCACTTCTTTGCAAAAGAAGGGGATGAAGTTCGAATGGACATCGAGGTGTGAAGAAATTTTCCATAGGTTGAAGGATCTTCTCACTAGTGCACCAGTATTGAAGGTTGTAGATCCAGAGAAAGATTTTGTGGTGTGTACCGATGCATGCGGACAAGGGCTTGGAGGATTCCTTATGCAGGACAACCATGTGATATGTTATGAGTCAAGAAAGCTGAAGGAGCATGAGAAGAACTATGCCACTCATGATCTAGAGATTTCATATATAGTACATGCCCTCAATATGTGGAGACATTACTTGATAGGTAGAATATTTGAGCTCAGAACAGACGATTGTGATTTGAAGTATTTTTTTGATCAACCTACGCTGAATGCTTGGTAAGCAAGATGGCTAGAGTCTTTATGTGAGTTTGATTTTGAAATCAAGAACATAAAGGGAAAGGAAATTAGGGTAGCTGATGCACTTAGTAGGAAGGTGCGGGAAATGCATGTGGCATCTCTTAGTATTTACCAATCAGATTTGAGGCAGCAGATTGTTAATCATGTTGCTGGAGATGAATTGTATGAGCGAGTGAAAGACAAATTGAAGAAGCAAAGTCTTGAAAAGAGGTATGAAGGATATATATTGGAAGAAGATAGACTTCTCACTTATAAAGGTAGAATTTATATTCTAGATATAGAATATTTGAGGAGAGTCGTCATGGATGAAATCCATCAAGCTCCATATTCTGGTCACCTAGGATATCAGAAGACAATTGCTACAGCTAGAAAGCAGTACTTTTGGCCTATAATGAAAAAGGATATGGCTGAGTACATTTCAAGGTGTATGAAATGTCAACAGGTAAAGGTTGAACATCATCATCTAGCTGGTTTGTTGCAGCCTTTTCCAGCTCCAGAATGGAAATAGGAAGTTATTTCCATGGATTTCATTACAAGATTTTCGATGACTTGGAGGCAACATGATTCCATCATGGTTGTGGTAGACAAGTTGACTAAGGCAGCGCATTTTATACTGGTTAATTCTACGCATAAGACTGATGGCATTGCAAAGATATGCATGAAGGATATTTTTAAACTGCATGGATTGCCGAAGGCAATAGTCTCTGATAGAGATGTCAAGTTCACTTCCAACTTTTGGAAAAGGTTGTTTGCAAATTTGGGTACAAAGCTAAACTTCAGCACTACAGACCATCCTCAGACAGATGGTCAGATAGAGAGAGTTAATCAGGTGCTTGAAGACATGCTTCGCATGTACGTGATGGACAAACCAACCAAGTGGGAATATTACTTACACTTGGTAGATTTTACTTATAACAATGGACAGCAGGCATCCTTGGGGATGAGTCTGTATGAAGCTTTGTAGGACACCAGTGACTTGGGATAACCCAATGAACAAGATTGTGCTTGGACCATAATTGCTCAAGGAAATGGAGCAAGAGGTTGTAAAGATCAGGCATAATCTAAAAGTAGCACAGGATAGACATAAAATCTATGCAAATAAGCATAGGGTGAATAGGGAGTTCAGTGTTGGGGATCATGTTTACCTCAGAGTGAGTGCAAGGAAGAGTTCCTTAAATCTTGGAAGTTGTGCCAAGCTGTCACCTAGATACTGTGGGCCGTTTGAAGTGCTTGAAAGAATAGGGCCTGTTGCATATAGACTTGCAATGCCTACTAGCACTAGAGCTCATAATGTTTTTCATGTTTCTTTGCTTAAGCGATATGTACATGATCCTAACCATGTGATAAATTGGAATGTGATTCAGGTGGAAATTGAGGGAGAGTTCCGAATCGATCTAATGTGCATCCTCAATAGGAAGGTCACAATGCTCCAGAACTAGGCCATAGGGTAGGTAAAGGTGCAATGGGAGCATTACAGACCTGAAGAGGCTACATGGGAGCTGGAGGATGCCATGCAATTGGCACATCCATTTTTTTTCAATTCTGCAGAACACTGAGGCGATACCTGTGTATCATTTTGTTCAATTTTGTAAAGCATTGAGGATAGTACTATTGAAGGGGGAGGGGAATGTAACACCCTGGTTTTGACCCCATTGCATTAGATGTATATGATGTATATATTGTAAATGGTCATGGTGCAGAGCTAAAGGCCAAGGCCCCACCATTGATTAGTTATGCTATGTTTTAGGTTGAAATTGTCATCGATGGTATATTGGGGCATGCGGAATACATATTGAGTTCTATCATCATGTAAATATGCATCTTTAATTAAAATGAACCCAACCAGCTACGTTCATGGCAACTAAATTCAGAAGGAGCATGATTTTCACAAGGATAAGGGTGGGGGATGTCAAACCTTGGGAAATGAGGGAAAAAGCCATGTGTCATATTTCTTTGTTTTATCCAACCACCACCATTAAGAACTACTGCTATTAGTTGGGGCAGTTACGGCTGGAAATGGAGTGTGGCAGGACAGTCAGTCCTTGCCCACACACACACTCCACCAGCGTGGTTAACCTCACAATGGCAAGCAAAAACCACTGCCATCACTCCAGGCAAGCTCTCCACTCTCATTACTGTGCCTTTCTCTCAATTGTTGCTCATCCTCACGCAGGCACGGTAGTTCCATTCATTCTCATGCAGAGGAATTCTTTTCCATTTTGATCTCACGTAGCCAGGAGAGGGAGCTGTTTCAATGGTCATTCGCGTCTTCCACAAAGAGCGAGCTAGGGGCCGTTCGCTCACTTTCACCTACAATTTCCTTGTGAAGGGCCATTCACATTTTTCTGTCATGTGTATGTTTTTCCTTACCAATTTGTGGCCTGTACGTATGTTCTTCTCTGCCCAGCTGTGAACTTGGTTTTTCTTTCCATCTTTAGACTGGGTAAGTTCCCCAGTGACTTCATTGTTCAGAACAGGTCGCTATTTCTTCCCCACGTTTATTGGTTGTGTTTGTTGAGGTATTATTTACATTTTGGGGGCTGCTGTAGATTGTTTTGGGAGTCATTTTGGCTATGATAGGGCCAAGAATGACTCAAGATTTGTTTTCCTTGCCCAAGCTGTGAATCGCTTGTGTGACTGCGTGTATGCAGTGGTTGGTCTTCGGATTGTTATGGAGTAGGGATGAGGGCTTGGTTTGATTTATAAACCTGGTGTGTTGGAAACCACATGGATAGGGCTAGAGGGATGGATTTAGTCTCCACAACCCCTGAATAGCACTGGAAGGGAATTCAGGGCCCGAGGGACTATGTAGCAGAGAAGGGACTGATTCCTTGTGTTGGGTGTGTGTGGGTGTATTAGAAGTCGGGCTAGTTTTGGTGTAGGTGCTCCTAGCTCAGCCATGAGCTCACTAGCTTAGCATTTATCCTTTCCCAGCTCCTTGATGGCCCGATAAACCCAACTATGTTGGCTTGGCTATGTTTTGTGTATCCTTGGCTATGTGTAAGCCTGCTTGTTCCTTATTCCTCGGAGAATCATGCCCAGCTCGGGGGTGGCAACATTGCTGAGAGATTAAAGAGCACGCTGGCCTATGGTTGGGTGGAATGTTGCTGCAATGTAGCTGGTTGCAGAATGAGTTCTTTATAAGATAAGTAACCTTATCTATTCTACTTCTGTAATCCTATTTACTGTTAATGATTATGATGAAAATGTTGAATGAAAGCTTGTATGAATGTATGTTGCTTCCACAGTGTATGATAAATATTTGCATCTGTGTATGTTCTACTTCAATGCATTTTGTTTCAGCATTTCAACATTTTTATGAATTCACATGCTCATGGGGCTCGTAGTCGGATGGGTAATGCCAGGGTAGCATCCTCTTCACTGGTTGAAAGGGTGGGGGATGTTACAGTGTGGTATCAGAGCTCATATTGCAGCATGGGCCTGAATGGACCATGAAGATGCAGTGACAGAAGCAGGATTTCTTTCTGCCCATCAGAGGTCAGAATTTGATGACAGAAAAATTCCACACATTTGTTTAAGTGTTTGAACTGTTGGTTCATTGGAACACTTCATGGGAAGGAATTTCGATGTAGCGGAGAGCTAGGCAGAAGCATACCCAATGGAGGATAGTTGGAAGGAAAATTGCGGAAAATTTTCTAATTGTTCGACGTCCATCAGTGGAAAAGTTGATCGTACGCCAGCCGTTGCGGATGGCTAGACAGCTACGCATCCGATGGGTAAGGCCTCCGATCGTCGATGCCGTAAAGAAAGTTTAAGAAAAAAAATTTCTAAGGCCTAAAATCGTCGACTATTGGAAGAAGATAGTGTTTCGTGTGTCATCATTTCGGAATCCTAGAGCACTAATCTTCCGACAAGAAGAGACTGTCGATACTGATCAGGTTATGCCACAGGAGATTGGTCTGCCGATCAGGAGAAGATCGAGGATGGTGGGTCTCCGTTGCGGCTGCTGATGGAACTATTTCTCCGACGAAAAGAAGATAATTGAGCCGACCAAGTGGCGAAAAGGGAAGACTAAAGAGGGGGAGATTTTGAAAATTTCTTCAAGTCCTGGAATCGTCAGCCATTGGCGATGGTTAGTGGATTGAATGTCCGTTGTTGTGGCTTCCTAGATGAATAACCACCTGATGCACAAGAAACCTGACCACCGATGTAGCACATAGGATGGTTTCATCACTGACTAGGTTCAGATAGTTGGATGCGGATCCGATACAGCAGAGAAAAGTAGGTGAACAGATCACCGATGAACAATGAAGGAACTTAGTTTTGCTGACCATCAAAATGTCGGAATGTTAGTTGGGATGAGACCCGAACCTGTATAAGGAAATTTGGAGTTTTTCAAGTAGGATTTCTCAGCAGATTTCGGTTGTTTTTTAGTAGATGCATCACATGATCCAATATGGAAAACAACCATGAAATAAGAGTTTAGCTCACTCCAGAAGAACAACACTTGGGAGCTGGTTCATCTTCCCCCAGGGAGGAAGCTAGTTCAATGTAAGTGGGTTTAGAAAACCAAATTTGATGCTGATGGTTCACCTTTGAAATATAAGGCCAGATTAGTATCCAAGGGATACTCATAGATACATGTCATAGACTACAATGAGACCTTTGCACCAGTGGCAAAGATGGACTCCATCAGGCTAGCCTTAGCCATTGCAGCTTCGAAGCAGTGGGAGGTACATCACATGGATGTGAAGTGTGTTTTCCTGAATGGAGATCTTACTAAATATATTTACATGCACCAGCCTCAAGGATTTTCTACTAATCCATCTCTTGTGTGAAGGCTAAAAAAATGATTGTATGGGCTTAATCAAGCCCCCAGGGCTTGGTATGCCAAGATTGATAGCTTTCTGCTATGATTGAATTTTGTTCGATGCAATTCAAATCCTAATGTCTATTTGAAGCTGATTCATGGTTCATTAATGATTATTTTCTTGTATTTTGATGATATTCTCATTACAGGAAGCTCAAAGGATGAAATTGCCTCCTTGAAGCATGCAATGAACCATGCATTCTCTATGACTGATTTGGGGTTATTAAGCCAATTATTGGGGCTCAAGATTTCTCAAAACAAACATGGAATCAAATTACATCAGTCCAAGTATGCCTTGGATTTTCTGAACAAGTTAAACATGAAGGATTGCAAGCCAAGCAAGACTTCCTTCCTTTCAGGAGTTAAGCTTGAAGAAGCTGATTCTTCACCTATGGTAAACAATACACTGTATAGGCAACTAATTGGGTGTTTGTTGTACCTTACACATACTCAACCTGATATTTCTTATGCAGTAAGTGTGGCTTAAATATACATGGATCAGCCTCATGAGATCCATTGGAGAGAAGCCAAAAGGATCCTTAACTTTGTTCAGGGAACAAGGACTCATGGGATCTTCTACAAAGCTAAATATGATCTTGATTTGATTGGGTTTACTAACAGTGATTGGGCAGGTGACAACACAGATCAAAACTCAACATCAAGATATGTGTTCATGCTTGCTGAAGGGCCAATCAGTTGGTCAAGCAAGAAACAGAGTGTCATTGCACTCTCATCTACAGAAGCAGAGTACAGAGGAGTTGTAAATGTAGCAACTCAATGTTTATGGTTGCAGGGGTTACTTGGTGAGTGTGGCTTCAAATCAGAATACTCAACTACTATCTATTGTGATAATTAGAGTACCATTCAAATCTATAATGATCCAATTCAGAGATAGAGAACCAAACACAATGAGATCCATATGCACTACATCAGACAGCTTGTGCATGATGGCACCATTCACCTACTCTTCTGTTCATCTTCAGAACAAGTAGAAAATATATTCACCAAAGTTTTTTGTGAGAAGACATTCAGCAAACTCAAATCATTGCTAGGGATTTTTTATCATGCTGTGAAGCATGAGTGATGAGAAGATTTTCAAATTTTGTTTTACTGTCCATGTTTACGGGAGGATTTTTCCCACTGGGTTTTTGCCTCTTTCCTTGGTTAAATGGACATGCAGTATGTAAAGGGTGACTAAGAATTTTTGCTAGGACCTATAATTTTCTGATATTTTACTCATAAGTCAGGCTTAAGTGGGGGTGTTAGAATAATCAACCCATAGTTAGCTACCTTAGACATTAATTAATCCATTTTTTGTCTTATTTGCCTAGTTTCCATATTCCACCTTATGCAAGTTGTCCTCCACATGTCAAAAGTGGTTAAACTTGCTAAATTTTAGTCATGGAGTGCTTGGGAAACCACTTGAAATCAAATTTTCTTTATTCCTGGCCTTCCTAGCGCATGCCTGCTTTTTATGCTTTATTGCCTGCTTTTGTTGAGTTTTAAGGCAATTGGGAAAGTTTGACTAGGTGAAGTTAACTTGTTTTTTGTCCTCATCATCCTCCACTCTTCTCTCCTAAGAAAATAATGTAATATTTTTCCTTCCACAATCTATTAGGTTGCCTAATTTATTTTTCCAATTCGTGATCTCCTAGACAGATTTGGAAACTGCTTTATGCACCTATGGGAGATTTGCTTAGATTTAGTAAGCCTGCTTTTGACCAAATTCGAATTGCATCCTTATGCATTCGAATATCTCATGTAATTATTTATTGTGGAATCCTATGACTTCACAGGGTTGGCTATTGTACACTTATTCAATACAGATTAGTGTTCTGCTCCATATTCGGTCCCCTTTGTGTGTAATTTGCATGTGTAATTGGCAATTTTTGTGAGTGTAATTGTTCTAACACCTGGGTTCAATTTCCACACAAATACAGTGTGGAAAACAAAATATAGGTAGAGTGTTTTATCCTAGTCCAAAATAAAAATTAAAAAAATTAATTGGAAACATCGATAAAACATCGATAAAGGAATTCGGTTCATCATTGAAACTTCTTAACCAATACTATATGTAGAATAGACCAAAATTCAACTTGGAATAAGCAAAACCTTTAAATAAAATATTTCCCTTTTCATTGGGCATCCATGAGATGAGACAAATTATTATACGAGATAAAAATGGAATCAACGCACTATGGAGAGGTCGTTCTCTGAAGACATAAACAAATTTGAAACCCATTCATGGCACTAGACTCTCTTGAGAGAAAGGTCACCTTCTTTCTTTTGTAGTAATTGAAAAAATATGCTAAACAAAAACCAATAGGTGACTCTTCAAGAATTCCCCAAAAACCTCTAATGCTTCCCCTTTTCGATCTACTCAGTTTTCCACTCATATCCTTCATGAATTCTAATATGATGGTATCCACTTTTCATATCTAACTTTGAGAAGCATCTTGATCCACTCATGCAGTCCATCATGTCACCCATCCTAGGTAATGGAAACATATATCTGATTGTTATCTTGTTAATGGCTTTAGAGTCTGTACACATCCTCCACTCTTCATCCTTCTTTGGACTAAGTACTGCTGGTATTGCACATGGACTCAAACTTTTCTGAATCAGCCTCTTATCCAACATTCCTTGTACTTGCCTCCTAACTTCCTCATTATCCTAGGGTGTTAACCTATATGCTTCCTTATTTGGTAAGATTGATCCAAGAATAAAATCAATTTGATGGCTGATTTCTCTCCTTGGTGGCAACTCATTGGGTAAATCAAATACCACATGTCACCAAATTCATCCAACATTTCCTGAACTTTTTTTTAGATCTGAAAGAGTTGTTTTTGTCATCACAACTCTAGGTTTTCACATCACACAATAACTCAACTCTTCATCCTCAAACTATTGTTAATACTCCTTACCAGTCAGCATTAAGACTTTTGCTTCTTGTTGTTCCACTATAATACCTTTTTGCAAAGGAAGTAGGACATGTCTCATCCCATCCTTATCAAAACTATAACAGTTCCTCCTACCATAATAAACTATTTTCTTATCAAACTTCCATGTTCTACCCAAAAGAACATGACACACATCCATGGGCATAACATCACATATTATTATATCCTTATATGTACCTACTTGCAAATCAATTTCACATTGTTCACTTACCAGGATTTGATGTCCTTTATGCAACCAAGATACTTTATAAGGAACTAGATGTTTGATCTTATTTAAGCTCATCTTTTCCACCATCTATGTGGATATAATATTTTCAGTACTCCCACTATCAATCACCATCTTACAACACTTCCCTTTGAATTTACACATGGTCTTGAATAAGGCTTTTCTTTGAGTAGGTTCAACATTTTCCTTCTCAAGTTTCAGTAAAAATTTGTTTATCATCAAGGCCTCCCTAGTGTCAGGTAAAATTTCAGTCACTGGCAACTGGTGTTTCTCATTCTGAGGTACATAGTCTCTTCCATGTCCTATGTTTTCCTTCTCTGGACATTCAAAGGATCTATGACCCAATTGGTTACATTTGTAACATCTAAAGACAATTTCTTTGCCTCTTCCTCTACCTTTACCTCCCTGGTAAGGTCTTCTCCCTCTTGAGTCACCTCCTCTATCTTGTTGCTCCTTTGGTTTGAGTTGTTGGACTCTCCTTCTTGGGCTGCAAACTTTCCTCTTCCATTTTTTTTCCCTCTTCCTTTGGTTGAACCAATACCTATGTTGAAGTTCTGCTTCCTCAATAACTTTTCTCCTTCTCTTAGGGAACATTTGTAGGCCCCTTCTATTGTCTTAGGAGATATCATCCTAATCTCATACTGAATCTCTATCCTCAAACCATTAATATATGTAACAGTCTTCTCTATTGACTCTTCTACATAGCCTCCTCTTAGGTTCACTTTGTAGAATTCTTCAGTATATTCTCTTGCAGACATTAACCTTTTCCTAAGGTTTTTCATTTGTCTATATAAAGACAACTAATAATCTTTGGGAAAGAATTTGGATCTCATCTTAGCCACCATCCTATCCCATCTCTTTATCAATGGCTTGTTCTTTCTTCTCCTTTCAGCTTTCACACTATCCTACCATAGGGATGCATGCCCTTTCAATCTTGTCAGTGCCACTCTGACCTTCTTTTTCAAAACCCCAAATTTTCATAAAAATTTGAAATTTTGAGATAACAAAAAAAATGTTAAAACTTGCGGTTTACTAACAGCTAAAGGTTAGCAATAAAAGATACAGTCAAGTGATTAGTATTACAAAATCTCAATTATGTTAACTCAGCAATTCTCTTTTGTAACAAGAAAAAGGCTTACTTGCGTATTGTTTTATTTCAGTTTAATGATGAGTTTCTTCACATCAAGTAGGTGGAATCTAACTTTTGAATCCGGGGCTTACTTTGCATTTATGCTAACACAGAAGATTACTAGTTCTTACAGGTTTACCGGTATGATCGAATGAGTAACGTTTTAAAATTCATAAAGAATCCAGAAGTGTTTTATTTGTAATTATAAAGCTTAGTAATTAAGTTCCTAAATTCCAAACAACTTTCATGAGGTAAAACTATTTGGCTTCCTTCAGTTTTTCTTGTAACAAAGTTCAAGTGTACGTAGCGACAGTAAGATATGTTTTATGGCTCTAAAATTATAATCTCAGCTGTAAAGTAACTTCTACTTTAGTGTGCATAAATTGCAATGTTATAATGATTGTTTTGTCAGTATGTATACATTAACATATTATATTATTTGTGTAACAACTATTCGACATTTATCTTCTGTGAGGAAACTTATAGCCTGTAAACTTCTTGACATTATAAGTTTGATCTGTACAAACAAAAACCATAATGCCTTCTCACATGAAATCATTGTTTGCCTATACTTCTTAACTTCATGTCTAACCATGTGGTTCTAATGATTCTAGACTCAAGTAGGATCATTCCTATTCAATTTCTTATTTTCCTATAATACTTCTCTTGTATTAAGTTACTGTCTACAAACAGTTTTTTTGAGATTGATGCTTTCAAAAAAAGTCGAATTTCTAGTTATTTTGTATAATTCTATAACCACTTTACTAACCAATAGACATGGTGAATCATTAGAAAATACCAAGTTCAATCACAACCAAATTCTATCAAAGTTTCATCGCTCTGAACTATGTAAAAGAATTTCATAAAAGTGTTCTTACAATACACTTTGCCAACTTCATAGTTTGCTACCATTTGATTTATTAGTTCCTATATGACTTATAAAAATGCATAAACTATTTTGTTTATTAGACATTCAAGTCTATAGTTAGTTCAAGGTCATAAACAAGTTTAAAATAGAGTTTATAATTCTACATAATACTACGTTGTGCCATTTTATAAATGTTACAACTTGAATTGTCATTTTACAAGAGACTAACCATGCATAGACTATAATGTTTCTATATATAGAAAACTATAGTTGTTCGATGGTTATAAACCTTTTAACTTGAGCTCTCCCATATAACACATGATTTCTACCCATATCAAGGCCAACGTTTAAAGAAAAGGGTCACTAACATCCATATTGTATTAATGATGTTACGATATAATAGACATATGGTTAATGATGGAGTAAGTTTCTATGCATGATTGATTTCGAGCAATAACCAAAGTTTAATGGTGACACATTTTTGCTATGTCAACGAAAAATTTTAATGTTGTTATTCTAACATTGATCTAGCATACCATATAATGAGCGGTGTATTCGATTTACAAAGCAATAACTTATTTTATAATATAGTTTATGCATCATGTTCATTGATTAAATAATTGGTTATAATTGTAATGCAGGAAACTTTTGAAATGATCAACTACATGGTTTAAATTATTGTGACCACATGGTCTTCTCTTGGCCAGTGTTGGAGATATAAAAATCATTGTAACCCTAACCCTTTTCATTTCTCCTCTACAGTTCACACTAGCCCTTGAGGTTGCTCTGCATGGTTTTCATGGCAGCCGTAAGTTCTCCTATGTTCCAGTTGTCCCTAGTCTTGGTTTAGTGTTTCCTTTACCTCCAGTATTTGATTTTAATGCCATTCTTGGTGATTGTGAGTTCTCACTCTGCAAGTTTTGTTGAGTTTATCGTTGCCCTTGGCTTGCTGTTTGCTCAAACTTCCTTTCATCATCCTTGTGGCTCACCTTTGCATGATAGGTTTATCCTTTACAGGCTATTGGGTCTATATTTTGCAAAAGTCTGTTGGTGACAATATTTCCATGAGACTGATCGATGTTTCATTTCACAAGTAAATTTTTTTCGTGATAATTTAACTTGCAGCAGGTGCTTTTCTGTTACAATAGCATAAACAAATATTAAGTTACTCATTTTCTGACCCTTGTATTTAAAACTCCTTGCAGGGGGCCCGAGACTATGTACATCCATGGTGGAGGAAGTATGCAGACTATCTTCGAAAGCCGTGGCTTTATACGGGTAATCCCTATGGTCAATATGTTGGGTTCTTACCTTACTTGTATCAGGGTGGTCATTTGGAGTAACCTAGAGTTGGGGAAGATTTCCTAGGCTTGCCATAAATTAAGCGGTCTCTTTTACAGGTCATTATTAATACAGTACCTATAATGAGTTATGGCTATTTCTTTTCTAGCCTACTTACATCAACAAGCCGATTAAACAGTAAAAAAAATAGACAGGTTAGTGTTCTTTTCTGATAATAACCTACAAACAAGAATGAATTATTCTGATATTATGAAATGTATAATACATCTATTCAATTCAGTCTTCTATCATATCCTTCATCTATTTTTAAATACACTGCCTGTGTTGGAGTACAGTCTGGTCATTCCAGATGTGGAAAAACGCAGGTTAGGATTATTTTTCATCTATTTCAGATTCATTCATTCAATCAACTAAGAGAATAATAACTCTAACAATTCACAACTAAACATTTTAACATTCATAAATCAGTCAGATTCACATTTAAGCATTTAACACAGTAAAATAAAAGATTGTAGAACCTAATTAAGCTGGACAACAACAACATTATGAGGTTGTTCCTCCCTACCAACTCCTGGAGAGCACTCAAATAGCGTCTCCTCAGGACCCATGAGCATGTTCCTGGTCTCCTTGGCTGAGAACTGGTGGAGAAAGCAACAAAATACTAGTCCAATGACTCAGTACTAACTCTGCACTCGGCAGCAAGATCCTTCAGCTGAAAAGTTGTACTAGATCACTTTCCACAAACACATTCCACAAATTCCCTTCCTAATGAAATCCTCTGAAGTACATTCACCTGAATGGTTCCTTTCTTGGAATGAGCAGCCTTAGCTCTCTTCAATGGAAATTTTTATTAAGATTGCCAAGGTCTTTTTGGGTTAGTTGTCATTAATTGAGCCACCTACTCTAATCCCACTTTCTTGGGGGATCATGACCCCAAATGTAGGGAGTTTGCCACCTGCAACAGTTGGAAGTATTTGAGGATGTTGCCACTTGTTTGTTTGCTCTCCACCCAGTCTCTTCCACCAACTTGACTAGTAACCACTCTTTTCACAACTATCCTAAGCTATTGTCTCCACTTTTATTTATTTATAATTAAAATATTCATAATTACATTCAATATCCTTGACTCTGCTGAGTCATCATTTACAACTTAGCATAAAATTTAACATAATGTCTTTGAAATAAAATAAAATAAGATAATATTATTTTTGCAAAATTGGGGCATGTGACATTCTTGTTATCTTCAATCTCATCATACTCAAAGTACTTGTCTAACTCACTCATCCATTCAATGAGATGTTCAGCAGTGAGGCTCCCCTCATAGTGTAGCTAGGGTTTTCACCCTAGCTTGTGCTGATGAGCACCTACTAAGGAATCTGGAATCCTTAGTAGCAGTTCGATTAAACTAAAAATAAACTG
>LPNX010694545.1:7719-121616 GCA_001517045.1 Pseudotsuga menziesii
TTTAATCTTGTTTCATATATATATATATAAATTATATTAAAAAATTAAATTAACATTCTTAACTAAAATCTTTAATTTAAATAAAATCTACACATAATAATCAATGTCACAAATAATAATAATGAAAGCTCTGAATTTAATATCCATTCGATAATGCTGCAAATGCACATGCTGCCTTTCTGAAAACAGTTTTATCCAAAAGCTAAATCCCATCTACAAAACCAATTCCTTAGAAATATGAATAATGTAAGGCATTTACCATTGATAATGTTGTAGTTACACAAAATCTGGATAATCCTGCAGCGACAATGATGATTTGGTTCGAGCAAAATACCATCACACAAAACGTATTTCGCGAGGAGTTTTTTTTATATGTAAAATATCATCTACAGATTTTAGAGAACAAAATTGACTGAACATATTATACGCGATTTTAACACTTAGTGGCTAAAAGTTTTTTATAATATGGCAGACGGAGGGTACGCGTGCGCCTACACTTGGCTAGCTACGGTTATGGCCAGCTGAGCCGTCGTTCTAGCATAGTGTTTGGTCTTCCACCTTCTCCATGACCGAACTGATTAGATCATGCTTTATGAGACTAAATGCATTTATAGCTAAAGTTAAAGAAAAAATAAAAAACAAGAGTATATTATGTAGCCACAAATTCAGTGACGGATTCAAACTTCATCCGCAAAAGAACAAATTAAGAACTGAAATGGCAGGCTCTGTATTTCGATTGGTTTGGCTAGATCCACGGCTTGCTTTCTTCCACAGACCCTCCATCTTATTCTCTCGTTGAATATCGGATGAATATGATATCAAGCCAAATAAAGTCTAATTAATTCTAGCATTCAATTAATCTTATGCGCAGATATTAGCTGGCAAAGAATCTATAGTTTCATAGCAGAATATGGAAATAATGTGCTTATTTTTCATTTCATCCATTTGATCGAGTTAGACGACCATATGGGTCATTGACCCACACTTGTACTTCTAATCTAATTAATTAATTCTAATCTATTGTTAGAATCCAACATGGTTGTTACTAGACGGATGAGACATTTGGTGTTTCTCCTTTTTAAGATGTTTAATATGCTTCTTTGCATCCTCTGCTACACTAGCAGGACTTGAAGGCAGTGGCCGAGAGATTGATAATAATCACAATTATATTGCAGATTATAACAACCCAAAACATTGTTTGAAATGCATTTAACACCATACATCTAATTGGGACTAGTTCTGTCAGGCAGTTATAAATTGCTTCAGTCCCAACTAAAATCATAACACTGGATGGGCGATAATACAACAAATTGGGCTCCAATTTCTTCTAGAGGATTGCTTTGAATTTTTCTTTTAAAATCCAATTGAATACTATCAAAGATAATAAATTAGAGATAACTGTAAGCAGAACTGAACTCTGTTAGAGCATCTTGGTATTCCCCAATGGCAGTTGCTTCCATTGTATTATAAATAAAGAATTCCAAGAATGTAGTATACACAAGATTTTTAGAACTGATTATTCTTCCAACGATAATCAACAATCTACATGGTTACAGTACTTGTACTTCCTCCACATAGCCATTTTTAGATATAACTTAAAGCTGCAGAATTTAGAGATCTATGCTCCATAACTCTCGATATAAAATTTATTTTCTATTTTCCCATTAGCTAGAGATATTTGTCTTTAAAAATTACACGACCACTGACGACTTCTATTTGCTAATTAGCTATTGATTTTTCTACATTTTGCTCAGATCTCTCCTTGATTGCCTGTCAATACATTGACATTCCCCATCTTTATGATGGAATTACTAAATGCAACTCGAAATTTGTTTACATCTCTGGCGTATGTTGCGGCGAGATCCGATAAAACATCCGTATACGGGAGCTCTTGATCAATATGGAGGATCGCTTTGTTGTGAAGGAATTCATGGTAAAAACCGTTGTCGAAAGAGAAGGAGCTACCCTGGGTGCCGTCGAGAAAAACCTTTGGATCATTACGAATATCTGTGATTTGGTCTAGAGGGGGGCACACTTTCTTCAAGGATTTCACAAGAGTCGGATCCATCGATGGATCGAGTATACCAGTATTCTGGAAATCGTAAACCCGGTTGCTAAAGAATCCACAGTGAACGAAGCCTATAGTGTGAGCTCCTGCTCTCACAAACAAACAATAAAACCAACTATGAATGGAATGGCCACTAAAAAAAGTTGATTTAGCTTCAGCAAATGCATGAAACTCAGCAATATAGAATATCAGACCATGTAAAGAGGCCACTTACCAAGCAATGTGGCTAAATCGTTAGGTTTAAGCCACTAACAAAGATCTGTTGGCCGATTCTGTGAAAAATGAACTGTTGATGATTCATATCAGTAGAGTTATGATCTGTGTGTTCGTTGGGTATTTGCTTCTGGGAATGGCTCGTGCTGCAAGCAAAAATTACAGGACCAGAATAGTAGCCTTGCTGCTCAGTATTTCGTTTCAGATTGTTTTCGAGATCTATGCCATTAATCGTAGATCTAAAAATGACGAACAGAACAGAGATGCATACGTGGATGAGAAGCCGAGAGGTGCTTCTATCACAATAACGACTGCAACTGTATTGGGATCTATTTTAATGCTGGTTCTCCTTCTCAGCTCAGCAACTTTAGCCAGTAAGAGTATCAAGGATATCGTTTCTCAAAAAATCCATGTTATTTTGTCTTTCAAAATGAGCCATGGCGAGGAGAATCCATGGCAGAAGATTGAGGATCAAGTTCTCAAGTCATGGATTGTGATTCGTGTCTGCCATACAGAATACATTGTGGCTAGATCTGTGCTGGCTTCATCTGCTAGAATGGTTGTCACGATTTGCATATTGGTCTCTGTTGTCGGTTGGGGAATGGAAGGAACGAGCAGGCATTTCAAGAATCGATTCGATTGGCTCAAGTTCACGGTAATCGCTCTCCACATTGCGGGAATCGAACTCTGGACCAAGTAAATGCTACCTTTTGCCACTCCAAACTATGCAAAAAAACCTACGGAATCGAACCCTGGATTAAGTTAATGAGTTGGAAATTTAATAGATGGCAATGGGATATAATTTTGATTTTTTTAATTTTATTATTATGACGTCATGTTCCCACATGTCAACTCAAATCTAGATACCAAATTCCAAAGTTTACATCATCTTCTATCCACCAATCAGCTGTTTACAAAATAGTTTTTTTAACAAAATTAAAAAAAATATTTTACAAATCCCTAAGTTATACTTTGCAAAACAGATTTTAATTTTTTATACCTGCATCAAAAGAGAGCAACTAATACCAAAGTCAAAAGAGTTTGACTTGCAATCGATTACAATATACCTGCTGAGGCAGGTATAAAAATAAAACTTGTAATGATGATGATGATGGTTAACGTTCATTAACACTATTTTTATGATATTAATAATAAAAATATGTATATATAAAATGAATATATATATATATATATATATATAGGTTTTATAAAATTAAATTTATACAAATTTATATTTATAATAATCTAATTTTTTTAATAAAATTAAAATAATTTAGTATTTCACACTTTATAAAAATACTAAATATTATTTTTTAGTTTCATATAATTTATTAATTTTACTATAAAATAAATTTACATATTTTTAAAAAGTTTTTATAATCCATTAATTTTATTATAAAACAAATTTACATTTTATAGTATGAATCTATTTTTGAGGCAAACATTATTTAACTATTAAAGTATTTCATATTTTATAAAGTATTTTAAACCAAACCAAATAATTATTTATTGCATAAACTAAAATTAGTCTCAATAAAATTAATTATATCATTATTAATTAATATTTTTTTTAAGAAATTGTTTTATAATGATGGTGATGATGATGATGATTAACCTCCATTGATACGAGCTTTGGTCTATTGGACCTTAAGAAGGATAATACTTGGTTTATTTTAAAATCTTGTTCCTGTGTTCTAAAAGCTTGCCAAGAAGCTTTCCAAGCTCATTATAGTTTTGACATGTTAGGAGGTTATAAAGGTTTGTATTGTAGCAAATACCATGAAACTAAGAGCTAATGTGGGTGTAAGCAAGGAACTTTAAGAGAAAGTGATTTTCATCCTCAATGCTCATAAACTCACACATATGGCAAACCCTTTCCGTCCATGGAGTTTTAGGAAT
This sequence comes from Pseudotsuga menziesii, assembly GCA_001517045.1. Classification (NCBI taxonomy): domain Eukaryota; kingdom Viridiplantae; phylum Streptophyta; class Pinopsida; order Pinales; family Pinaceae; genus Pseudotsuga; species Pseudotsuga menziesii. Next base: position 11,900 of record LPNX010694545.1, read on the forward strand.
AGACCAATGCTTCGTTTCGCTATGGAGTTCATGAGAGTTCGTTCTAATCTTTTCTATATTAATTTTCTTATGTGAGACAATTACTATCGAGAGATACTTCTGATCTTCCAAGTTAGGATTAATGACCTCCTTATAGTATCTTAATCGTTAAATTTTCTTCACACCAAAATTTCTCTTTAAACATAGAAGTAATAATATTTTTGACATTATCAAGGTTCTGCAAAATGTCATTTTCATTAATGTTCCAAATGTTTAACCAAGCCATGGTATCATTACACCAACACCACTTGAGGCATAGTTGATTTTGACTTGACTTTAAAGCAATTTTAGGAAGTCTCTCATTTCCCATGTTATTTATCTTATGCGTGTACATGAGGTACCTAGTCATAGCCATGCTCTCGATGGGGGAAAGACCCACTTTTATGAGGAGAATATGATAAGGCGTATTGCTTTTAATTTTTAGGTTATAAGTTATAAATGCTTTTGGATTTTCTAGAAATGTTGCACCCTATAACACACCTAGAACTCAAAAATAAATATTTTTATTTACTTCAAAAAACATTGTGTTAAATTTATTGTAAATTTTATATGACCAAGTTGGTAATTGAAGAATTATTTATGTTAATAATTAAATAGAAGAGATACCTATCCAAAGGATATTGATGAATGAGTGTTCACTGACCCACTAGGAGGAATGAGTAGCTGTAGAAGGATGGCTGACAAGTGTAAGCACCGACATTTCACTTTCTAGCTATTGCAAGAAGCATAATCCCTAAAATTGTGTCCATGTTCCCTATGAGTGAGAAATGAGCTAGTGGCTCATTTAATTCCAAAACTTACCCAAAGACCTAGGTAATATTATAAATACCATCAAATTGAGAAGGAGGCTCACTACTCATTTTGTTTCCAAATGAATGAACCTTGTGACTGTTGCAAACTGAAAAATCAAGCACACAAGGAATTTGGTGAGGGGATAGCTAAAGTGGAACTGCTGAGTTAAGTTGGCTACTGAGTGCTAAGCTATAGCAAGTTGTTTTTGTGGTCTAATGTCGAGTGATATTCGTCCTAGTGGTTCAGTGAAGAGGCTTAGGGGTCTTAAGCAAGTAATATTGGCTGCTTAAGGATAAGGTTGGGTGGAACAGTCTCCTTTGGGTGTTTGTCTCCTTCTGCATATTATCCAGGTTCTAATTGTTATTATTTGTTTGTGATTTAATTCTAAGTTTGTATTTTTATTTGGAAGTATGCTTAGTAGTTGTATGTTGGATGATTGGATATGTTCTGAACTCTATATCTGAAAGTTGTTTGGAAATTGTTCTAAGAGAAGAAAACTACAGTTTAGTTTATTCAAAGTTAAGGTTTAAATTTACTGTTCTAGTTTTTCTGTTAAGCACATCTTTAGCTTAAATGATGTTTTTCTCTTTCTCTTGTATATTGATTATAGTAACTCTAGCTTAGTTATTTCAATCTACTATTTTGTTAATATTATTGGTAATTCTCTGTTAGTTTAAGTTTTTAATAGAAAATCACATCTATATTCAGTGAAGACTAATGAAAATCCTATAAAACCTATTACCAAGGTTATTATGATATATATATATATATATATATATATATATATATATAATTACAAAGATTTATAAGTAAATATACATAAAATCGATAAATCATAATAAGGATAAAACTCTTAGAGAGTTTCGTAAGCTAATTATATAGTTTTTTTAATGAAACTAAACAGTGCTTATTCTAAATCATATCAAGGGTATTGAATATGCAATAGAAGATATACGTATATGCACATGATGAAGTCTTATAGAAATAAACATAATAACTTCAAACTGGAATCTATGAGTAAACTACAATGTTCAGGTCCAAACCTTACAAGTATTTTGCAAATATGATATTTCCAATCTATGGCCGAGTTCTAGCCTCTTAATCAAAACCATAGATATGGTTACAGTAAACAAAACTCCAAATTAATTAATAACTAAGCTAGGTTACATATTGATTTCGATTAAGTATTTCCTTCCATCAGATTTACTTTATAAGGGAGACATGAACCAGTCTTTCACAAAAACCATTAATGTTGAATACCAAATCGAGATTATCGACACGCCGTGGCATTGTCATCTGTAATGTATTAATCCATATTGGCATTGTCATCTGTAATCTATTACTTACAGAAGGAAATTACAAATAACCTTATGGATTAATTCATTTGCTTTATAATTAGTATTATCCACTAAGAAAAAATTAAATCACATTGGAGGTGGCCCTATGACCCTCTCTTAAATGTTTGGGACAGTTTAAAGGCCTCACATCCATCATTTAGTTTTATAGAAAGAAACCACAGAATTGCAAAACCAAACATGACTAGAAACCTTATACATAACGAGAAATCAAAACAAAGGCCTCATGACCTAGAATATTTAACATATTCGTTACAAAGAGTATTCATGGCTTTACGGCCTACTAACTAGTGCATTAAAGAAAAAAAACTCTGGAAAAAAAATAAGATAGTATTTAAAGACTACAACAGTAAAATTCACATGGGCTACCATCAAATTTATAAAACCTTCTCTATAAAAAAAAAAAGAAGAATATCTTATTGAAAATGCCTTTATGGCCTATCTCAAAATTAAGTGTGAGAAGGTAAAGGCCTCACGACCGCATTATAGTTGTATAAAGGCCTCATGACCGCATTAGAGTCATATAAAGGCCTCATGACCGCATCATAAGCTTTGTAAAAAAAACAAAATGGAAAAATCAAAATAAAACTCAGCTTATACATCAGAAATCCCTCACGGGGTCAAATATCTTACAGAGATAGTTGTAGGGTTGTTCTTACAACTTAAAAACAAAATAAATAACCCTACATTTTCATAGTCATCTCGACTTCACGGTCATAGCGTTTATCCTTCACAGTTTTCAAATATAAGAATGCCTCATGGCTACCAAAGAGACTCGTCACTTTGACAAAAATCCAACACAGGGATGGGAATCCGGATCATGCCTTAAAAATGCAGGTCAAACATAGATCCAAGAAGGACGTGGTACAAATATTACCCGGATTGCAACACCCTTTCGAGCACAATCCAAGTCATTGCAGAGAACCATTCGGGATACCTCCTGCACAAACAAACTCAAGAGTCAAAACAATGGTTTATAAACTATTGTTTAACAAGAGAAAAACAATATTGAAATTGCAGAGGAGGTGTTTACCTATATTTGCATTTAGAACCATAACCAAAGACACACAGACATCACCGTAACTAGGAGTTCGAACTTCACCAATGAACTGTTCATTCTTGGACATGTTCAAAAGGTGTCGAGGGCTGAGAGCCTTGGCTCCCCACCATGGTTTTTGAACATAGGAAATACCAGGTTGAACAACTAGAGACCGATTGTGTCGAAGGAAAACAATGAACCCCAAATAGAACCTCTTTGAAAAGACAAACACAATTAATAATATGCATTAAAACCCTAGGGTTTTGCATCGTGCACAATGGCTTCCAACTTGAGCATTCAAGGCCTCCTCATGGCCTGCATGTGAACCCATTCAATTCATGTCCTTTGCACATCTTTTCAACCTTCATTGTTTTCGATTTTTAAGTCAACCGTTGTGTCAGTTAAAAGTCTAGGTACTTTTGCATAGTTTCCTCATGATGGCATATATGATTCATGACATAACATATAGTATGGGGGGGGTGAAAATAGTAAGAAGTTTGATTTAAAACTTAGTTATAGGTTGATTTTCAAGCCCTTGGTGTCCCGCATTTTGCTAGGGATGGTTGATGCCTTGTAGTTTAGTATTTGGTTTCTTTAAGCAGGAAACTTGAAGCTTGATCTCTTTTCACCTGCACAAAGAAAAACAAAGTTTCTTGTGTTAGCCTTAAAAGGCTAAGTTAGACTTTTGACCTTTTCTTTCCTAGCTCATAGGTAGGATCAAAACTGGAAGAACAAAAACAATTTTCAGAGAATTACAAGTAGTTATAGCAACAAGATAATATTGACTGGAATACATGACGATGTATCGACATATCGTCGTAGAAAAAGACATGTTGGTGAAAAAACACTAAACAAAGTCTTACAAGTGTTGAAATTTAACTAAAGTCATTTGTTATTTGTTGTGACAATAGAAAAAGCGTGAAATATAACATCTCATGGATTTATCATCCTAGGAAATTATAAAGTTACATATAGTAAATATTTTTTTTTAATTTTCGAATTTTAGGGATGTTACATGTGGTATCAGAGTGAGTTTCCAAACACTAGGCCTGATTGATTCACTCACATACAAACAAGAAAACAAATATACTGATCATGTTTTACATTTATTTATGTATAAAAATATAAAATTTGTTTTTGCAGAAAAATGGAAGGTGTTGAAACATTTGCTGAAAATGGATCTCAGGCCCAATAACCCAGAAAACATTTATGTAGAACAAAATAATCCACCTTCAGAGTTACTACAAACAATTAAAGAGTTAAGAGATGAACTACAAACTATAAAAATAGATAATGAAAGAATTCTGGAATTGAATCATATTTTATTAGACAAAATACATAACAAAGGAAAAGATAAAATAAATGTTTATGAAACTAATTCTGAAACAATATCCTACAAACATAAGGTAAAGAGAGTAAAATATTCGGATAGTGAATCTTCCTCAGAGGTTAATGCAAGGTCACATAGGGGAACACGTAAATATACAATTCAAAGTAGTGAAAGTGACCGTAAACCTAGAAAAAGAAAGTATAAACCTTATGAAGAAATTTCTAGGCAATTTAAAAAGATAAAGCCTCCCATGGTTAACGAAGAAGTAGAAAAAGGTGAAGAATTTGAGGCTTGGTTGTCAGGAATGAAGAAATATTTCCATATTTATAACTACTATGACAGATTGAAAGCCCAAATGGCTATCTACAGTCTAACCGAAAAAGCTTGCATCTCATGGCAAGCCATAAAAATAGTAAAAAACCTTAAGGAAAAGTATTTAACCTAGAGAGTCTTTAAAAAATAATTTTAAAAGGAATTTTTTATCTCAACAGTACTATGAAGAAATAGCTAAAGAATTTTATGAACTAAAACTCGGTTCAATGTCAATGAAGGAGTTAAGTAGCAAATTTTTAAGTCTGTTAATATATGTACCTTATATAATTGACGAAAATTGTAAAATACAAAGATTTTTAAGTTGTCTTCCCACTAGCTTCAAGGACAGAATTGAGTTTGATAACCCAAAGACCCTTGAAAAGGCAACGAGAAAAGATGATTTTTATTACGAAGAGACTAAAAAGAGAGAAATAATACCTAACTAGAATAATAAGTGTTATAGCTCAAAATAACACATCTCTTCCTGTGACCACTTTCCCATGATTCCGTCGCATGTTGACACTTCCATGATGACACTTCATGAAAGTCACTAAAAAACACCTATATTGGAGGACCCATATCTTGAGTTCTTTAAATCTGTTTGACCTCATCTCTACACCATTTGAAATCTATCTAAGTCAGATAAAACTTTTTGGATGACACCAAAGTCTAAAAATGCCCAGAAGTACCCTTAAAATGAGCTTTTTTGATGTATACGCGAGTTTCCTTAAGGAAACCCGTGTATTGTATGCGACTTATTATATATAATAATCATGTATGCTCTAAATAAGTGACTATTTACATTGCAACCCATGTATACCTCCTGCATACGCGACTGTTGTATCTGCAACCCACGTATTCCTCCTAAAAATGTCAAAAAAATACGTTTTTTGAAATTCGAGTAGTTTGGGTAGTTATGCAACTGACTCCTTCATTTGTAACTACTTTGTGTTTGACCCTATCTCTTCATAAAGCATATAAATAGAGGTATGGAGGTCTATGAGAAGAGACTTGAATCTTTGCATTGTTATGCTGGAGGAATTGGGACTCTCTTTGCCCAGACCTTTTCCCTAGTGATCATCTCCTTGTGTTGCAGAGCTTGGAGGCTAAGTTCCTTGGAGAAGAGAAGTAGTAGAACCAGATCAAGATTTCGTGAGGTGCCCAACTTGAAGAGAAGGTGTATTTGTACTTGTTTTTAAGATTAATAAAGATGGGATGCCCTTCTTCTTCCCAAATAATTGTTCAATGTGTGATTGAATCTCAGTTTATGATCATATTATGATGTTAATCAGATTATTATTTCATGTCTATTTTATTATCATTGCTTTTATGTGGTCATATTGATTTGAGAAAGGCATAATTCATTTTGCAGGTCTCTTGGAGAAAGAGGAGCAAGAGGAGCAAGAGGAAGATTGAAGGGCTGCTTGGATCAACCTTCATTTGGCTAAGGTATGAACCATTCCAACCTCTAACTTTGCTTATATATACTTGGAGAACTATATGCATATCTCTTTCAACACCAGTATGTTGATGGCCTCTTAAACCCTAGCCATGGGAAACTTTCCTTTATAACAGAACTGGCGACACCACTAGGGAGAGCCTTGTCTGTTTGGGGTTTCTCTGTTTTTCTTTCAGTATTTTGCAAGTTTTAGGTCTTTCTTCCCACTTAGGAACACTTTATGTGTCTAATAGAACACCTCCCTTGCCTTCCTAAGGAATTTTTTCACCTTTTTTTTGTTTTTTCCCACCCATACGCGAGTTGCCGACTGAACAGTCACGTGTCTGGTTTGTACATGTGACTTGCTATACTGTCAACCCACGGATGATATGCAACCTGTCAGTAGTACAACCTACGTGTGCTTGTACACGCGAATTTCTATACTGTCAAATCATGTATGATACACGACCTGTCAGTAGTACAACCCGTGTGTGCCCCTAAAACAATGCTTTTTTCCTCATTTTTTTGGTTTTTTCTGCTATTGTGGGCTGTTTGGTAGGTCTTTTGGGGTCCTTTGCAGGTGCATGACTCCAGGGAGTAAGTGTCGCCCATTTTGTTTTTTTTTTATCTATGTGGTAAGTCTTTTTATAGCTTTAGGGTTTCTCTTTGCTCATTCCCCCTACCCCCTTTGCTTGGCATGATTTTTGGCTTATGTTTCTGGTCAACCTCTGTTAATGATCTTTGTCTTAGTTTAGAAGCTTGTTGGTGTTTGTTTCTTTCTTCTTTTGTTGGTTTAATTTCACCATGCCAAAGTAGTTGACTTGCCTCTTATGCAAGCCTTCCTTCCAAGTAGGGTTTATATTGACTTTAGGGCATTCTAGAGTTTGTTTGGTGGTTGTATAGCAGAGTTCCTTTTGCTTTGTTCTTGTCATCTGCATACTTTTGTTTGTAGGTAGTTTTTATTTTGCATTTATAAAAGAAAAAAAAACATATAGTCGTTTAATATGAATGTAGATTAGGGGTTTGTCTTTAATACACTTCATATCATTATATTTGAAAAAATAAAAAAATTTGTTCTTTTGTGGCTTTCAAGTTTTCTATTTGAAAAAAAAAAGGAGAAAAGTTTTTGCTTTTTGCATTTCATTTCTCTTTGCTTGGTCATTTTGTTTCAACTTTGAGTCAAAACATCACATAACTTTCATGCCATTTTCCTCTGACTAAAAAAAACCTTTTAAAATGAACGACATAATTTAAAAATTATTAGTAAGTTTTATTTTATAGGCTCCTACACCAACTAGCTTCAACTAGACTTGTGGATTAGGGAGTTTTAACTCTCCACAAGTCTAAAATTTCAGACATAGTCGGCCAATCACTAGGTAAACCCTTTTCTATGTTGATTGTATCTAGGAATATCCTCTCAAATGGGAGTTAAGCACGAGGCCGTGTGGAGGCCTGGACAGAGGAGATAACCCTCCAATTCCTTGTTAAAGCGTAGAACAAGGTTTTTGCGCATCCGGGGATTCTGTCTTAGACATCTTTTCGAGCTTTGCTACCCTACCCATGCGTAGGAACTAGGATTGTGTCTGTCCCCCCAGAATGTCAATATAGTTAAGGTATCCTTTAGTCTCTTTGACATCTAGGGTTCATACACAGGTACACCAGAAGGATATTTTTGGTTGATCTTGGACGTGCTTGGAAGGTAACCCCAGTAGAAGGTGTGGGAGGGCAGTGGGTGATTCCTCCGCTTATGCCTAAGAACATCTACAGGGACTCCAAGTAAATGTCTATCAACTTTCTTCTAGAAAGCATATATTATACATGTTTGTCTATTTGGATTTAGGAATTATTTTAGTGAGTGTTGTGTGGTTTGTCTATACTTAGTTTTCCTTCAAGTGTGTTCTTTGTAATTTTCATTTCCTATCAACTTCAGACTTTGTCTTATTGTTTGAAACTATGGCTAACCCCACTTTGAACACCAACCAAGATATCCCCATGCTGGGAACTCCTTGTACTATTCCCGTCACAGGGAATGTTGGTGTTCCTTTTATGGCCACCTTGAATATTCCTGGATTTACCCTAGGGATACCGGTGTGGTTGTTTTCCACTCCAACTGTCCTGAATGCTCATGGTGCTTCTCAAGTAAGCTCCTTATATAGGGGGAATCAAAACAATGCTTCCCCTTCACCTGTAGTTGATTCTCCTACTCCTTATACCTCATGCAGTTAAAGTACTGATACTAGTAATCAACAGTCCTAATGGAGTAAAAGAAGGAGGAATAGGAAGAAGGCACATAAACAAGGGGGAACCCGTTCAACCTATGAAAGTTAAGTTGAACCTCACCACCCAGCCTCTGTAGTTCATGCTGGGGGAAATTGTTCAACCTCTACAGGTCATGTTGGATCTAAGCACTCAACCTCTGCAAGTCAAGTTGATCTTCACCACCCAGCCTCTGGAGTTCATGTTGGGGGAACCTATCCAACCTATGCAGGTCATGTTGGATCTAAGCACTCAACCTATTCAAGTCAAGTTGATCTTCACCATCCAAAATATGTTGATCATGCTAGCGGGATCCTTCCAACCTTTCTAGGTCATGTCAGATCCTATCACTCAACATCTATATTTCATGCTAAGGGCACCCGTTCAACCTCTGATGTTCAAGTTGAACCTCCCCATCCAACCTCTACAAGTCATGTTCGATCCATCCACCCATCCTATGAAGTTCATGCTGGGGGCACACACTCAACTGCTGCAAAGCATGTTGATCCTAACCATTCAGCCTCTCCTGTTCATTCTGGTGGTTCCCATCCAACCTTTGCAAGTCATGTTGGAGCTAGTCTCTCAGCCTCTACGGGTCATGCTGGGGGCAGTCTCTCAGCCTCTGTGGTTCATGCTGAAGACAATCCATCAGCCACTGCAAGGCATGTTGACAATGTTGAAAAGACTACTCTTTCAAAACACAAGCCCAAGTTTCCTTGTAAGTTTGTGACGGAGAGCACCTTACTTATAAATTCCCTTCTATCGCGGAGGTGCAAAAATTTTGGTTTCATGGTCATCCCATTTTTGAACATCCTGAAGTTTTTCAACAATCAACCTCTGTTAGTCAGGTTGGACCCAGTCACCTAGCCTCTAGTGGTCATACTGGGGGAAAAATATTAGCCTCTGTAGGTCATGCTGAGAGAAAATATTCAGCCATTGCTAGTCATGTTGACACCATTGGAAAAATTGGTCATGTTAAAGGAAAACTTAAGTTCCCTTGTAAGCTATGTGAGGGAGATCATCTTACTCACCGGTTCCCTGTTATCGCAGAGGTGTGAAGAATGTGGTCCGAGACTCAAGAATTTCCTTCTCCTGAGAAACCTATAATTTCTCAACAACCTACTCAACCTTTACTTGATTAAGTGGTCGAATCAATATCAGCTTTGGTCGATCCCACTCTTCTTTCGGAGAGTGATCCTGATGTGATTGAACCAATTTCATCTTTGGTCAATCCCAATATCCATTCAGAGAGTGATTTTCACGAAGCGGTTGAATCGATTTCAGTATCAATCAATCCCACTCTTCCTTTGGAGAGTAAAGTGGTTGCTAGTCACATTTTATTCACTGCCAGTTCAAAACTTACTGAACAAGGGGGCACTGAACTCACTTTGGATCAACCCCCACCAAGATCTCGGATTACTTCCTTTATTTGGGATAGCCTGGTTTAGTCATGCCTTCCTTCAGATGCACCTTTCCAAATAAAGGTCAAAGTTGGACAGTACATGATTTCTTGTTGTATTGTTGATGAAGGATCCTCAGTTAGTATCTTGTCTGCTCATGCTTGGTGAGGCATGGGATATCCCAGCCTTGTGTCGACATCTAGTTAGTTACTGGCATTTGATAGAAGAACTTGTATAGCCTTGGGAATTCTTGCTCAAACACCTATTAATTTGGGTGGGAAGACAGTCTTAGTTGAATTCATGGTGATAGAATACCCCTTGGACTTCAATATGCTCCTCAGATGTGATTATGTCTATGCCATGCAAGTTGTGGTGTCAACATTATTTCATGTGATGTACTTTAATCATGTTGAATAAATTGTCACTATTGATCAATTGGATTTTCTTGATCCTTCTCCCGACCCAACTAGAGACCAAGTCTTTACTTTATTGATTCCCAGTGTTTCTATAGACACTACCCCGCCACATGTGATCTATGTGGCCTCATGTCCTTTGCGTTCAATTTCTACTAAGAAGCAACCTCTGTTTTCATGCTTACCTTCCCGGGACTTGGTCCTAGCAGTTGACCAGGTGAGTCATCCTATGCAGACTATGGAGCCTGTTCTCCACTCTGTCGATCCATTTGAAAGTTTAGACATGTGTCCTATCTCAGATGATCTCCTTCCTTCGGATGAAGTCTTCCTAGAGTCTTTGATACAGTCTGACCTTCTATTCGATGTTGGTTCAGTTGTGACTAAGTCTAACCCTGATTTTCCTAGTAAGCCTGACCTTTCTTCTTATGTTGGTCTTGTTAAGTCTTTTGACTCTTCGTTGGAAGAACAAGTCAGTTATCCTAATGAGCTTGATTTTTCTTATGAATTTTTCAACTCCCATGATAGTGAGTTTGTTCATGCAGACTCTATCTCCCTTGTTGATTTTTTCTCTCCTTATGAGGTTGATCTTACTGATTATAAACCTTCGATCCTTAGTGCTATAGAATATTTTTCAGTCAATTCTGCCTTGACATTACCTTTTATAGAAGATAGCAAAGTCACACATGTTTCTTCCAAAGTGACTTGTGTCAGAACTTTTATTTTGAATATGATCCTAATGCTATTGTTTCTTGAAACAGGATTCTTAGTTGGATTCACAACTGTTTACTGGCCTTGTCTTGTTGTTCAAGTTGTAACTTCATTTGCATGTGCCCTGCTCACACTTATGAGACTGATGCCGGCTTCCACGCTTTAATCTCATTGTATAATCCCTCATCTTTGTTCTCATTGTCGCTAAGCCTTGTATCATTTGGCCTTTGCAACTTGACACCTTGTACCTTGAGGGGACATTCCCCGATTGTGCTTATCTTGCTCGATTTCCTTGCATTATGCATAGGTTTGTTCCTTGTGCTTGGAACTAGTTTCACGTGCCTATGACACTCATCTCCTCTCATTTAGAGAATTCTTTCTGCTCTCCTTTGAGCTCGTGAAAAACAGTAAGGAGGCCATGAGTTGACTTTTCCAGGCTCGTTAAAACTTCATGGGAAAGATATTGAGTTTCTTTAGGCCCAGGTATGACTCCTAAAAATAAACTTGACTGCCAAGTAAACTTGTTTGTTCAGGATCATTAAGAATATGTGTATGGACATCCACATTGGTGGTAGGTTATCACTTTCTCGGACCATGTGGAATAATACAAGAAGGGAACACTCTCTTTTCTTCGAAATTGAGAAGAGTATTCTCAGGCATATGTTTATCACTTTTTCGAACCTGAGGGACTAAACTTACGTAAAAGGAACCCCCGATATGAGGTTAGTTTTCTCTTTTTTGTGCTCTGTACCTAAACATGAAAAAGATTCTGAGTGTACTTTATGTCTTTGTCATGCTCGTTAAACCCTAAATAACAAAGCATCGATTTTACTATTGTAAGCCCCATTTCTCGTAATCAAATGGATCTTTCTGAGTGATCTTTCCTTCCTTCACACTTGTAAAACTCAGGCTATATGCTCATTTTGAAAGAGCTTTGGGTAGGTGGTAATTTAACCTTTTTCAGACCTCCTTGACTAAATATGAAAAAGGTGTGCCTTACTTCTTTAAAAGCTAAGAGAGTTATTCTGTGGTTTGTTTTATACCTTTTCGGCCTCAGGAGACTAAATTGGATGAAAAAGCACCCCCCTGGAGTCTTCTTTGGATTTTTAGAATCTCTAAACTATGAAAACATCATCAAGCATGGACTAGTTCAGGCTCGTAAAATCCATGAATCAATGCTTTATCAATCATTTTTCTATCTCTTCTTTGAGCTTTCCAAAAATGAAGAAGGTCCCGAGTTTTCCTTGGATTCGTTAAAATTTTACAAGAAAGTGGGGAAGGGAAGTTCATTCACATGTATTTTACATAATGGTAGGAAGTCTTGTTTCCTTGAACAAAGAACCAGTTTTGAGTCTATCAACAGTTGGGTCCTAGTATTTTGACCTTATCCCGATTCAGAGATTATTACTCCTCCAGTTGGTTTCTTTTCCAATTATATGGGAAATCTGTCAATGTCTCCTACATTGCATATTTGTGTCATTGGTTCTTTTGTGTCAAAAGATACCTAAATCAATTTTGTTTTGTGCTCAATGTTCAATGATTAAACATTTGTCGGCCATTCTGCAGTTGCCTTGACATTTTGTGTCGGCCATTCCCTGGTATCAGTTCATTACATCATGTATTCGGCATTCCTTGTCGTGAAATTCAGTACCAATTCAAGATCCAATTAGTCTTTGACTTACCTCATGTTGGATGATGAAGGATGTCTTAATTCCTTCCTTCCAATGGATCTCTTCTTATCGACTACAACACATCTTTCTTTAGGAATGAGATTTAGAGTTTATGACAATACCCTGGTATTGCAGTCATCAGCGGCAATTTCTCTCGCTCTTGGGTAGTGGGAATACCTTACTGTATCCTACTTGATGGAATCTTCAAGTGTTCGACTTCAAGTCCTTGTATTCAGACTTGTTAGAATGTACTAGGTACCTTGGGGACCATTTTCATTAATGGTGGTTTCCCTCGTGTTTTTTAACGGTTCGCATTATTGACCAGGAAATCAAATGGTTTCCTCCATATTTGACTTCAACACCTTTATTCGCATGGTTAGGATTCGTACCTTTTGGGCGGCTTGGATTGAAGACCTTGGGCTGATGGCAGCATCATCATTTTTTTCTATTTCCCAAGTTACGCAAGACCTTGTTACATGTTATATGACATTTTGCTGAGACATAGATCCACCTTGTATTTTTGTTGCTATGATCGATTATCGAGTATGGATCCACCTTGTCCATTTGTGGCCATGGATCCTTTAGATTTGATATGGCGCCTTTTTGCATATTGAGCGACCATGATAGTTTCACCAGTTATACATAAGTTGGATATGCCTATATATTTATCACGATGTTTTGTATATGGACTTGTATGTCCCAGAGATCAGTTTTGTCTAACATTTATCTCTCTTTTTGGTACCTTTGTTCGAGCCTTTTGATCTTGGATTCTCTGCTCTCTCCATACTCAGCTGTTTCCTTTATAATGTATTTCATCTATCATATTTCCCTCTTACCTCATACATTAAGGGGCATCTGTTATAGCTCAAAATGACATATCTCTTTTTGTGACCACTTTCCCATGATTCTGTCGCATGTCGACACTTCCATGACGACACTTCATGAAAGTCACTGAAAAAACACCTATATTGGAGGACCCATATCTTTAGTTTTGTAACTCTGCTTGACCTCATATATTCACCTTTGGAAAGGTATTGGAGTCATGTAAAACTTTACAGAAGACACCAAAATCTAAAAATTCACAGAAGTTTCCTTAAAATGAGTTGTTTTGATGTATACACGAGTTGCCTTAAGGAAACCCACGTATTGTATGCGATTTGTTATATATAATACTCGTGTATGCCCTAAATATGTGACTATTTACATTGCAACCCATGTATACCTCCTACATACGTGACTATTGTCTCTGCAACCCACGTATTCCTCCCGAAAATGTCAAAAAAATATGTTTTTCGAAATTCAAGTAGTTTGGGTAGTTATGCAACTGACTCCTTCAGTTGTAACTACTTTGTCTTCGATCCTATCTCTTCATAAAGAATATAAATAGAGTTAGGGAGGTCTATAAGAAGAGACTTGAATCTTTGCATTGTTATGCTGGGGGAATCATTAGAGGAAATTTGAGGTCTAAAATGGGCCTCCTAAGGAAAATAATAAAATAATAGTTAAAATAATAAAATAATACTTATTAATTTTAGAGGTAGAATGAAAAAACCTACTTATTGTGTTTGTATTATTGACATATATCCCTATTTTTTTAATCAAATTCTGAGCGAGAGAGCTTGTTGGATGCAGAATTTAATTCCGCATCCAACGAGTACCCACACTGCATACTTTTGATAGACCCCGCTACCCCAAAAACAAGAAATAATTGAAAAAACATGATGATGATGTCATCATCACATTTTTTCAAGTATTTCTTATTTTTGGGGTAGCGGGGTCCGTCAAAAGTATGCAGTGTGGGTACTTGTTGGATGTGGAATTAAATTCTGCATCCAACGAGCTCTCCCGCTTGAATTTTGAGTAAAAACACAGGGAGATATGTCGAAAATACGAACAAAAAAAATAGTTTTCTTTTATGACAAATATGTCAATTCAACCATTATGGTTGAATCATTTTATTGAAATTCTATTGGCTCTTGAATTCCAACTCACAAAATTTATTGTTGGTGCGTTTTCTTATAAGGCCCATTTTAGACCCCAAATTTCCTCTAATGTGGGACTCTCTTTTACCACACCTTTGCCCTAGTGATCATCTCCTTGTGTTGCAGAGCTTGGAGGCTGAGTTCCTTGGATAAGAGAAGTAGCAGAACCAGATCAAGGTTTCGTGAGGAGCCCAACTTGAAGAGAAGGTATATTTGTACTTGCTTTAAATATTTATAAATATGTGATGTCCTTCCTCTTCCCAAATAATTGTTCAATGTGTGATTTAATCTCGGTTTATGATCATATTATGATGTTAGTTAGATTATTATTTCATGTCTATTTGATTATCATTGCTTTATATGTGGTCATATTGGTTTTAGGAAGGTATAATTCGTTTTGCAGGTCTCTTGGAGAAAGAAGAGCAAGAGGAAGATTGAAGGGCTGCCTGGATCAACCTTCGTTTAGCTAAGGTATGAACCATTCCAACCTCTGAATTTGCTTATATATACTTGCAGAACTATACGCATCTCTCTTTAAACCCCAACACGTTGATGGCCTCTTAAACCCTAGCAATAGGAAACTTTCCTTTACAACAATAAGAGAGCAAGTAACTTTGACTAGAGGAGAAAAGGGCTTAAGTCTAATAAAAGTTTTGGAAATAATTCTTGGAATTTCTCCAAGAATAACTATCAAGGAGTAGATTTTAAAAACAAAACACAACAAAATACTACAACACCAAAAAGGAGGGATGTGCCTAATAATTTTGTTAAAATTAATGAACATAAGGAACCTGTATAGTGTTGGGAATGTCAAGGACATCATTATGCCAAGTACTGTCTGATCAGAAAAGGGAATTTCAGAAACGTACATATGATTCAAGAAAAGGAAACAGTTGGAGATGTAGCAAATGAAATGCCCAGAATAAATGCAGCCTTGGAGAACCGACAGGCTGATCATGAGAATTTCATGGTGGAAGTGCAAGGTATGATACAAAACCAGTCTATTTCCATTCTGATTGATCTAGGTGCTATTTTAAGTTATGTGTCACCTAGCATAGTGGAAAAATGCAATTTATCTTTGAAAAAGTTTGAAAAGTATTGGATGGTCCAATTACCTACATGAAGTAAAAGGAAAGTGGTTAATTATGTTGAAAAATGTGATTTTCTTATTAGTCAGTTTAAAAGTCAAGTAAAGTTAAATGGGTTACCGTTAGGATTTTATGATGTCCTAATAGGTATGGATTGGCTGGAAAAATATCAAGTAATTTTAAATTGTTTTCAGAAAACGTTTACTTGTTTAAATGAAAACGGAGAAAGGATTACAGTTAAAGGAATACCTAGGAAAGTTTCTGTTAGACAAATTTCAGCTTTACAAATGAAAAAGGCTATAAGAAAAGGATGTAAAGTCTTTGCTGTACACATAATAAATAACGAAAAAATTGAGAAGGAAGATAAGATAAGATTTGATTATATTCCAATCCTACAAGATTTCTCGAATGTTTTCCCAGAAGAAATTTTAGGATTACCTCCAAAGAGAGACCTGAATTTTACGATCGAATTAGTACTAGGAGTTGTACCTAATTCAAAGGTTCCTTATCGAATGAACATTTTAGAACTTAACAAATTAAAATTAGAATTGCAAGAACTAATAGAAAAAAATTATGTAAGACCAAGTGTATCCCCATGGGGAGAACCTGTCCTATTCGTTAGGAATAAAGACAGTACATTACATCTATCTATAGACTATCATCAATTGAATAAAATTACAATTAAAAATAGTTATCCTCTTCCCTACATCGATGATCTATTTGATCAGATACGCAGAGCAATGATATTTTCAAAAATATATGTGAGATCTGGATATCATCAAGTTAGAATTAAAGAAGAGGATATTTTTAAGACGAATTTCAGAACTAGATATGAGCAGTATGAGTGTGTGGTTATGCCCTTTGGGATAAAAAATGCTCCAACAACTTTTATGTGCTTAATCAACAGTTTCCTAAGCAAATACTTAGATAAATTTGTAGTCGTCTTTATAGATGACATATTAATTTATTCTAAAATGAAAAAAGAACACGATGAACACTTGCAGATAATACTACAAGTTTTAAGAGAACATAAACTGTATGCTAAGTTCAGTAAATGCGAATTTTATAAAGATAATATACAGTATCTAGAGCACGCGACATCTGAAGAAGGGATATCGGTAGACCTAGATAAGATAAAAGAAATACTTGATTGGCCTGTCCCCAAGGACGTAACTGATGTACGATCAGTTATGGAAATTACAGGTTATTACAGAAAATTTATAGAACCATTTTTTAAAAATCACAAATCCTATAACATCATTACAGAAAAAGGGCAAAATATTTGTCTGGGATAAAAAATGCGAAGAAATTTTTAATAAATTAAAATAACTATTAAACATTGCACCCATTTTAAAAATAACAGATCCAGAAAAAGATTTCATTGTATGCACTGATGCATGCAATGAAGGTTTGGGTGGAGTACTGACATAAGAAAGTCATGTAATTTATTATGAATCAAGGAAGTTAAAGACACACTAAAGGAATTATGCCACTTATGACTTAGAGATGGATGAAATAATCCATGCTTTAAAAATGTGGCGTCATCATTTAATAGGTAAAAGATTTTTGCTAATGTCTGATAATATAAGCTTAAAGTATCTGTTTGATCAACAAAATCTGAATGCAAGGAAGGCTAGATGGTAAGATTTCCTGAACAAATATGATTTTGATATCGAACACATCCGAGGGAAAGGAAAATAAAGTGGTTGATGCATTAAGAAGAAATGAAATAAAAATTTTCATAGCTTCCATTAACACTTATAAAACTGAATTAGATGATAAATTGGAAGAAGGAATAAAAATGGACACAGAATACCAAAGTTTAAGAGAAAATGTAACTCATAATGCATCTAAAAATATAAATACAGACTACAGTTTAAATGAAAAAGGCTTAATGCTGTATAAAAATATATTTTATGTGCTTAACATACCAGAAGCTAAACTGTTGATTTTGAATGAATTACACAAAAGTCCTTATTCTGGACATCTGGGGTATCAGAAGATGATAACAATGTTGAGAAAATAGTATTTCTAGCCTAATACGAAAAACTAAGTTGTTGAATTTATAGCTAGGTGTATAGAATGTCGGTAAGTTAAAGATGAACATCAACACCCAACATGTCTTTTACAACCATTGCCAATTCAAAATTGGAAATGGGAAGTCATGAGTCTTGATTTTATAACTAGTTTGCCTAAAAATCAGAAATAAAATGATTCAATAATGGTATTTGTGGACAAACTATGAAATAGTCAATCAAGTACTAGAAGATATGTTACGAATGCATGTTAGCGACTATCCCAAAAAGTGGAAAGATTATTTGCACTTAATTGAATTTGCGTATAATAATCATTATTAAGCGTCAACAAAGCTTAGTCCTTTTGAAATTTTATATGGTATGAAATGTAATACTCATATTACATAGAGTAATCCATTTGACAAATTGATGTTAGGACCTGACTTGTTAAAAGAAGTGGAACTAACAGTCAAACAGGTACAAAGCAATTTGAAAACTACTAAGGACAAACAAAATAGCCATGCCGACCTTAAAAGAACTTCGAAAGAATTCCAAGTAGGTGAGCATGTATTTGTTAAGGTAAAGCCCATAAAGAGCTCCTTAAAACTAGGTAGTTGTGCTAAGTTAATACCCAGGTATTGTGGACCATTCAAAATATTAGAAAGAGTGGGGCCAGTGGCATATCAGTTAGATTTGCCATCTAATCTTAGAATACATAATGTATTTCATATTTCTATATTGAAAAGGTATGTACACGATGCTACTCATGTGATCAACTGGAATTTTATTCAAGTAGAACCCGAATGAGATTTTCAGGTGGAACCAGACTGTATTCTCGACAAGAGTGATTTTTTTCTCTGGAATCACACCATTTGACAGGTAAAGGTGCAATGGAAACAACTCAGTCCATATGAAACAACCTGGGAATTGGAGAGCGATATGCGAGTGGCATATCTATCTCTGTTCCAAGAAAACCCAGAATAAACTTAAGCAACATCGAGGATGATGTTGAGCTTAAGGGGGGTGTTTGTAACACACCTAGAACTGGGAAATAAATAATTTTATTTATTTCAGAAAACATTATGTTAAATTTATTGTAAGGTTTTTATGACCAAGTTGGTCAAGGATGACTGTAATTCAAGAATTATTTAGTTTAATAATTAAATAGAAGAGACACCTATCCAAAGGAGACTGTTGAATTAGTGTTCACTAACCCACTAGGAGCAATGAGTAGCTGTAGAACAATGGTTGACAAGTGGAAACACTAGAATTTCACTTTCTAGCTGTTGTAGGAAGCATAATCCCTAAAATTATGGTCATGTTCCGTGAGAGGGGAAATTGAGTTGGTGGCTCATTTAATTCCAAAACTAACCCAAACACCTGGGCAATCTTATAAATACCATCAAATTGAGCAAGAGGCTGACTACTCATTATGTTTCCAAGTGAATTAACATTGTGACCGCTGCAAACTGAAAAGTTAAGCATACAAGGAATTTGATGAGGGGATAGATAAAGTGGAATTGCTGAGTTAATTCTGCTACCGAGTGCTAAGATATAACAAGTTGCTATGTGGGATAATATCTAGTGATATTTTTCCTAGTGGTTTAGTGAATAGGATTGGGGGTCCTAAGAAAGTAATCTTGGCTACTTCAGGAGAAGGTTGGGTGGAACAGTCTCCTTTAGGTGTTTATCCACTTCTGCATATTATCCAGGTTCTAATTGTTATTATTTGTTTGTAATTTAATTATAAGTCTATATTTTTATTTGGAAGTATGCTCAATAGTTGTAAGTTGGATGATTGGATATGTTTTGAACTCTATATCTGAATGCTGTTTGGAAATTGTTCTAAGAGAATAAAACTACAATTCAGTTTATTCAAAGTTAAGGTTTACATTTACTGTTTTAGTTTTTCTGTTAAGTACATCTTTGGCTTAAATGATGTTTTTCTCTTTCTCTTGTATATTGATTATATACCTCTACCTTAGTTTTTTCAATCTACTATGCTGTTAATATTAATGGTAATTATCTGTTAGTCTAGGTTTTCAAAAGAAAATCACATCGATATTCAGTGAAGACTAATGAAAATATTATAAAAACTTATTATCGAGGTTATTATAATATATATATCTAATTACGGATTTTTATAAGTAAATATGCATAAAACCGATAAATCATAATAAGTATAAAAATTTTAGAGAGTTGTGTAAGCTAATTATATAGTTTTTTTAATTAAACTAAACAATGCTTATTCTAAAACATGTCAAGGTTATTTAATATGCAATAGCAGATATATGTATATGCACATAATGAAGTCTTACAAAAATAAACATAATAGCTTCAAACTGGAACCTCTAAGTAAACCACAATGTTCAGGTCCAAACCTTACAAGTATTTTGCAGATATAATATTTCCAATCTACGGAAGAGTTCTCACCTCTTAATAAAAACCCTAGATATGGTTAGGTTAAACAAAAATCTGAATTAATTAATAACTAAGCTAGGTTATAGTTCGATTTCGGTTAAGGATTTACTTCCATCAGTGTTACTTTATAAGGGTGATATGACCCACTCTTTCACAAAAACCATTAATGTTGAATACCAAATCAAGATTATCGATAGGTTGCAGCACTGGTTACAGGTTGTAAGCTGAATTGGTATTGCCATATGTAATCTATTACTTACAGAAGTGTTGCAGCTGCAACCGTTCTCCCCAAATTTTTAAATTTTGGGCCCCTCCTCATGATTTAGCATTGTTTTTAATCGTTGGATCCTTTGAACCTTTTGGTCGTGCTTTAATTTTGGATACGTTTGATGATTATAAATAATCTGGCTTAATTTTCGCTCGTGTGTGGAATTGTTGTAAATATCAGTTTTTAAAGTTTGTTTTTGCTGAGTTTAACGTGGATCAGGTTTTTGTCATTTGCAAAACATTGTTTCAGAGGCAAAACAGTTCAATCGCTTCCAAGTTTGAATTTTTTGTCGCTTAGATTGGAGGTTGCTGTCGTTGCGGCTCTCAAAGTAGCTAAGCCTCCAAAGTATAAAGCACTCCGCCCTTCGATATGCGTCGCGTGGCTATAACCTTTCTTCTTCCGCCGTTGCGGTTCCCGAATCGACTAAGCGCCCGAAGTCTAAAACGCTCCGCCAACCAACGCGTCAGTCTTTTAGTCACTTTCCCATAACTTTTCTTCTTCCACCGTTGTGGCTCCCAAAGTGATTAAGCTTCCGAAGTGTAAAACCTTCCGACTTCCGATGGTGAGTTTTCTCGCCCACGGGTGGCGTATCCTTAACCTTTCCTTTTCCGTCGTTGCGGTTGGGAAAGTCATTTAGCTTCCGAGGTAAAACCTTCCGAATTTCGATTGGTTTTTTCCTTTTCCCGCCCGCAGCTCAGTTCTTAACTTTTTCGTCCCCCGGCGTTGATGTTTTCTCCTGCGCCTGTAGGTGGACGAGACAACGGTGCGCCGGGCCATTTCTTGTGGATTAGCTATTAGTTGGTTTAATCTGATGTTCTTTTAGAATGCAATCCTGGTAAATAATGCACATCATTTGATTGCAGGTGGTTTCCGGAGAATGGTCAAACTACTGCGGCGCGAAGGGAGATGGGTAATTTGGTAAAAGCAGAGCCGAAACCTCAGGATCGCAAGCAGGACAAATGAAGGAAAATACAAAGTGAATGGTGACAAAGGCACAGACCCAAAAAGATCTGTCAGTTACTCATCAGATCATGAAGGCATACAGAAAATAAAATGGGAAGATGAAGCATTTTGAAGGACTGGAAGGCCATACGTTTGAGGGGGGGGGGGTATCCAAAGCGTTCGGTGGTGGTAGTTTAAATATTTGAAATTAGAACTTAGAAAGGGATTTTTCCCTGGAAAAAATTGTAACTTAATGCTTGTAAGAGGAACTATTTCGTTTTACAACCAGAGATTGCAAATTTTTCCTGTTGGAGGAAGTACTATGTGGAATATGTCAATGTGATTAAATGAGCAATGTTGAATGTGAACTATTTCATTTTCAGCCGTGCCTCATTAGCTATAAGAGTGTTCTAATTTCTTGAACCTATGTTCTTGTCGGAATGTTCTTCAGTACCTTTATGATGTCTTTTCCACTATGAGTAATGAAAATTTTAACTGTTGATGAGCTATCTTATCATATATACTTTTATTCATGTTTATATGTTTGGTTATAAGAACAACTATCTGTGATTTACCATAACACATGAACAGGGGTGCATTACTCATGAATGAATAACCAGCTCTCTAGAGATAGTTTAGTCAGTATTTATTTTCTTGCATGATTTGGATGCTTGTGAGTTCTAAGACGAGAGGTAAGAACCTGATCATCACATTGTGACTAATCTTTGCATATTTATCACCCTGCATGGTTAATTAGGCACTTGCATATCATACTTAATTCAAAAAATACAAATACACGGTGGACTGGGCCACAACCGGTAAAACCTTTGTTTTGTTACTTGACCTACGGTAGCCGGACTGCAAACCGGATGGATTCCCTATACTAAACAATCACAGGATAATTAGGAACGTTGACTGGGGAGAATCCTTTGCTGTTGTTGCCTGCAAATTTTCAGGCCTCAACAGTTCTGGCACTAGAAGGTTGTTTTTTCCACTTCATAATCCAATTTCGGAAGAAAGGAATAGAGAACATCTATATTCTATTGGAAACGAAGTTGTTAATGACCTGAGAAGACACACCAAGGCATATGTAAAGAAGATTGGATGATTTCCAATTATCCCTGAATTTCCCAGAAGGGAATATAAAAAGAAAGATCGTCCTGTAGTAGAAGACTCAGTGTTGGTTGGAGACTGGGAAGAAATTGTAGAAACAACCTTATAGGAAGTTGTACTACCTTTGAGTCAAGAAGGTCCAGATACCCCTCACAATTCTCCTTCTCACACTCCTATTGGCTCACCTCCTCACTCTCCAACCAGACTCATGGTAGGAGTAAATGCTAATCCACCACCTGCTTGGAGAGCCAGATCACCTTTAAATCTAACGCCTCCACTACATGATTTACCTCAATCCTTTGAAAAGATGCTACCCAAATTCGACCCAAATAAGAAGATACTAGTAGATGATCACCTGCAAAATTTTTACTTGGTGATAGAAGGGTTGAGGGCTGGGGAGCATGAGGATGTAGTTTGCAGACTATTTCTGCATACCCTTAAAGGAGCTGCAACATCATGGTATTTTGGGTTGCCTGCTAACTCTATCCCTGATTGGGATACCTTCGAGAGAATTTTCAGAAGTAAGTATGTGATTCAAAAGACTCATGTAGACCTCATGAATGGACTATGCGCCTTGAAGAAAGAGAGAAAGGAGAAGGTGCACAGTTTTACTCAAAGATTTGCAGCATACCTCAAGAATTTCTCTGACACTGACAAACCTTCAGACAAGGTCCTGATTGAATATTATACCTTATCTTTAGGCCCTGATTTGGCCATGTTTTCCAAGGGTAGGGCCAAGCCTACTTTGATGGAAACCTATGAAGAGGCGGAAATAGTGGAAGCTGAAAGAGAAAGTATCGAAGACTATCCCGAACAAGCAGGAGAGAAAGGTGGGGGAAGGAAAGCCTTATTGTTTACTAAGCCTAAGGAAGAGAAATCACCATATTATGAAAGTATGGCCAAAATGATGTAGAAGCTTTCTAATAAAATCATAGACTTGGAGAAAGAAAAGGAAGCACAAAAGTTCTATAAGCCCTATTATAAGAAAAGAGAGGATAACAATCAGTCTCAACCTCCTCCACACAATTCTGCATCTATGAATTTAATAGAGGTAGGCATGGACAATTTTTGCACTTTTCACCAACAACCACACTTTGAAAAGAATTTTTCTCAATGGATAAACTCGGTGACATTGGTCATGAATCAGCTGTTGGATTCTATATTAACAAAAGAGGGAGAGGAAGAAAGAAAATAGAATACTACTTCAACGAAAGAACAAGAAGAGGAAACCATGGTTTTGTGGGATTCTGTTTCGTTATTTGATGCTGAAGGGGAAAAGAATCACGTGTACAAGGATGTCATGGAAACCAACGTAGCAACAAGAAGCCAAGGGTTGGTTAAAGAAGAAAGTCTCCTACTCCCAAAGATCAAGAGGCTTCAGTGAAATGTTAAAAATTTCAAAATAAATCCTTAGCTGATAAAATTCCATAATTCACTATTACCAAAAAATATCCTAAGCAGAATAATACGTTCACCAATCTAAATGAAGAAAAGATGAATGCTGATAAACCTCATCCCATTGAACAACAGATGGATTATGAAATCATGGAAGATATTAAGAAGGCGAGGTCAAACGTGTCACTATTTGAAATGTGTAAAGTGCCGGAGCAAAAAGAAAGACTATTGAAAGCACTTGAAGCATTGGACGAGAAGCTTCCCACTATCAATCAACCTCAGGAAGAAGAAGAAATCAGAGAAACCAGCATTGGAGGTAAGTCTAAGAGAAAACAACCACCTTTCCTCCTCATCTTTGAAATTTTCAATCACAACGTACATAATTGTCTGGTAGATTCAGGGGCATCCGTTAATGTCATGCCATGATCAGTCTGTAAAAAGATAAATGGGAAGCCTAAGCCATCCACGTGGAGGGTTGTTCAGTTGGAAAGGACGGATGTAAAGATAATTGGTGAGATGGAAGATGTCCTAGTCCGTCTGGCATCAAATGATAAAGTGTGCCAAGTCATTAATATTGTAGTGGCTGATATACCAGACGCTTACGGTCTTGTCCTAAGCAGAGATTAGTCGGCCAAAATAAATGGATATTTTGCCTTGGATTGGTCGCATCTGTGGCTGCCATACAAAGGAATTCCAAACCAGATTAAGATTTTAAGGGAACCTCACATGAAATACAACGTTACTCGATTGGATGAGAAGAATGAACCAGTGGATTCTGTATTGGGAAACTACTTCATTGAGTTGGAACTAGGAAATTACCAAGTAGAAGAAGCCAGAAACACATCAGACACTCAGCCTGATCTCCTTCGATTCTCACAGGCTGTGAGATTGACTGTAAAATAGTAGACTTAGCAGTAGGAATAGATTCGCATTCATTAGTTAGTGATTTTCGGACTTTGTTTTTTGATGGCTTTAAGACATTATAAGGGTCAGGGGTTGGTTGTGTCCTGATTAAACCCCAGAAGAATAAACATTTTCTCTCATGTAGATTAGAGTTCGAATGTACGAATAGCATAGCTGAGTACAAAGCGCTAGTGTAGGGCTTAAGGAAAGTGATTGAATTAAAGGTAAGTAATCTGAAAATTTTTGGAGATTCCGAAATTATTGTGAAACAAATCCGGAATCAAATACATTGTGTTTTGCCTCACTTAAAGGCTTACCAAAATGAGGTATGGGACCTGCTTAAATGTTTTAATGCATTCAATATTATTTCAATTCCAAGACTTAAAAATGCAGCGGCTGACTTTTTGGCCACATCAGCCGCTAGGTTGGTACCCACTAATAATCGATGCTCTGTTGAATTACTTTTCAGGCCCTCAATACCTGATATGATTACCAACCTACGAGTATTCGATGATGACCAACATATTATAGAATGTTTAACAAATGACGAGGTATTTAAAGGAGCAATTATAGATGATGAAGAACATCAGGCCGTGCTGAAGTATGATAATTTCATCCCTAAAGGATTCAGAACGTTAGAAATAATGTTCGATTTAAATGAGAAGTTCAGAAGACTAGCCAATGTGAAGACTCACAGCTCATCTCTACAGTTCGAGCTGATAAATTTAGGGACTGAGACGAATCCTAAATTTGTGAATCTTGGCAAATGTTGTTCACCAGCAGAAAGAGATAAGTTTGTCAGTCTGTTTAAACAATATAAAGATGTTTTCGCATGGACATATGAAGATTTGAAAACATATGACACCGGCATCATCAAACATGTTATTCCCATCAAAGCTGGTGTCAAGCCATATAAGCAACCTTTAAGAAAAATGCATCCAAAATTGGAACCGCTGATTCAGAGTGAAGTGAAGAAATTATTGGATGCTAGAATCATTTTTAAGGTCAGACACTCGGAGTGGGTATCAAATCTGGCACCAGTGAGGAAAAAATATGGAGAAATCAGACTCTGCGTGGATTTCAGGAATTTAAACCGTGCTTCAGACAAAGATAACTATCCTGTTACATTCATGGAGCAACTGCTACAAATGGTTTCAGGTTCTGAACTATTTTCGTTATTAGATGGTTTCTCTGGCTACAATCAAGTATTAGTAGCCGAAGAAGACAAATTGAAGACAACGTTCAGAACCAAATGGGGAACCTTTGCCTACAGAAGGATGCCCTTTGGGCTTATAAATGCTGGAGCAACGTTTTAGAGGGCTATGGACATAGCTTTCCGCAGATTGATTGGCCGTAGTGCTGTAGTGTACCTTGATGATATTACGATATTCTAAAAGACGAGGGAAGATCACGCTTTTCATTTAAGGAAGATTTTTGAACGCTGTCGGAAATACGGCATCTCGCTCAATCCCAAAAAGTGTGTGTTCGCTGTCACGGAGGGAAAATTGTTGGGTCATATAGTTTCAAAGAAAGGAATATCTATATATCCAGAAAGAATTAAGGCCATCGAACAAATTCCTTTGCCCCATAATAAATAAGGGATGCAATCATTTATGGGAACTATAAACTTCGTACGAAGATTTGTGCCTGATTTTGCTCAAATTGTCAAGCCACTGCAGCAGATGGTGAAGCAAAATGTACAATTCAAGTGGACTGAGATTGAGAAGAATGCTTTCAGCAAAATTAAAACTGTTGTTGCACACGCACCCTCCCTGAAAAGCCCAGATTTTGATAAAGACTTTGTTCTGTATACCTTTGCATCCGATGATTCGCTAGCAGCTGTGCTTACACAAAAGGAAGATGGGGGGGATGAACTCCTAATATATTTCATGAGCACTGGTCTACAAGGGTCTGAATCAAATTACTCAGCCATTTATAAACAAGCTTACACAGTATTCAAAGCAATGAAGCAATTCAGGCTTTATATTTTAAAAAATAGAACCAAGGTAATCGTCCCCTACCCAGCTGTAAGGTCCCTTCTTGTACAGAAGGAGTTAGGGGAAAGAAGGGGAAACTGGGTAACAACTCTTCAAGAGTACAACCTTGAATTCAAGCCAGCCTCTATAATTAAAGGACAAGGGTTGTGCAAACTGATGAATGAAAATGGAAAAAATGAAGAACACGCCTGGGAGGATGAAGCCGAATTACATGTAATGGAGGTATGTCATTTGTTTACAGCTCCTAAGTCTTGGTATAGAGACCTCATGAATTACCTACAGGCAGGGCTGTTGCCAGAACATTGGAATTCTAAGCAAAAAAGAGCACTGCATCTTAAATCAGCTTCCTATCAAATTGTTGAAGGAGTATTATTCAGAAAAAATTATGACAGAGTTCTTCTCAGATGCTTAGAGAAAGAAGATGCAAAGAAAGTAATGTCAGAATTGCATGACGTTCCCATTGGGGGACATTATTCAGGGGATACTACAGCCCACAAAATCCTCAGAGCCGGTTACTATTGGCCTACGCCCTTCAAAGATGCACACGCACATGTCAGGAAGTGTGATATTTGCCAAAGGTGTAGTGGGAGACAACCTAAAGAAGCAGCACCCCTAAAGCCTGTGATGATCATGGAGCCATTCGAGCAATGGGGGTTGGATATCATTGGAGAAATAAAACCAAATTCCTCCCTACAACACAAGTACATTCTGACCGCGACCTATTATTTCACTCGCTGGGTCGAAGCAGTCCCGCTGCGCAAAATAAATCAAGACGAGGTCATCAGCTTCCTGCAGGACCACATCATGACCAGGTTTGGAGTTCCAGTTTCGTTAGTTTTTTATAATGCTACGTACTTTTCATCAATTAAATTAACTGCTTTTACTCATGATAAAGGGATAAAATTGCATTATTCTGCTAATTACTATCCACAAGGAAATGGCCTGGCTGAATCCACTAACAAAAATCTGATTAGAATTTTAAAGAAGACTGTGATAGAAAACCAGAGGAGCTGGCACTCAGTGCTACCAAACTCCCTTTGGGCCGATAGAGTCACCCCCAAGTCTGCAATAGGAGTGTCTCCATATACCTTGGTGTATGGTAAAGAAGCCATTCTTCCCCCCAACATCATGCTACCCTCTTCTATAATAGCTCAAGAGTCCAAAGGGACAGAGAATGAAGTTTTGCAGATGAGGATATGCAATCTTCTGAAAGCATAAGAGGCTAGATCTCAGGCCATAGAACGCTTTAAGCAACAGCAAGAGTTAGTAAAGAGATGGTTCGATAAACATATAGCTGGAACAAAAGACTTTGAAGTGGGAGACTTAGTCCTCAAATGGGATCACCCCCATGATGAGAAAGGAAAGCATACTGAATTCTAGCAGTTGTGGGTAGGCCCTTTTCAGATTGTGGCAAAGCTTGGCCCTTCTACTTATAAGTTGAAAGATTTACAGGGGTAGGAGGAGAACTTACCAGTAAATGGTTTGGTTCTCAAGCCTTATTTTTCCTGAGTTTCTTTGAGTTCTTCTGTCTTGCATATAAATAACCTGTTTGGTTGTCTTTTGAGTCATGTTTTTCAGTTGGTTTTAGTTTGAGTTTTCTTGATTTCAATAAAGGGAACAAGCCCGTGGTTGCATGGGGAACACCAATTTTTTTGGGAATGATAAAAAATTTTGGGCATCAGATTGTGTGTTGTTGTTTGTCTAAAAGAACTTCTTCCAGTTTAGCAGTTTTCTCGAATAGCTCTGAGTGCATTGAAGTCCTGCTTAACCCCTGTGAAATAAACCGGATTCAAAGAGTCTGGAATACTATGTTGAGGCTCCATCCACGGCACACTTAAAATGTTCTAAGGGGCGACAACAAAGGACCCATGGAAAGGAGCAAGGTGAACAATATATTAAATATAAATGATCCCATGCCAAGAAACGAATGCCAAAAGGCAAATAAGAGTAAAAAAACTCCTATGAAAGCATCATACATCAAAGAAAATGCTGAATCATAAGTACTAAATTGCCAAAAGTTCCTCTCCGTTCGTGAGCTGAAACATGAAGTACACCGCTCACACAAAAGGACACTATGGGATAGAGGAGCCTGAATTAAAATTTAGAAAGAAAGGCATGGAGGAGGACTCATATGAAAAGGGACAAAAGTCCAAAAGCACAAAAACGCTAAAGTGGCAGGGGGATGAGGAACAAACGAATATTTCTGTTTACCATATGCTACATTCCTCTGGTGTCCAATCTATCAGCTACTTGAACACAAAATTAATAATGAAATTCATCCTCTGGCCTCAATAGAGTTATCTGGACTTGAAAATCTTGGTTTCCACTCTCCCAAATTGGACTATCATCAATGATTAAAGGTACACACTTCCATCATTTGAGAAATCCAGATAGCTTGAAGAATTCAATAGATGCATTTGTTGTTAAACAGTCTGTCACTCAAAGAATAATCGCCTAGAGATCTAGGTTCACTAGGTAATCGCCAATTGTTGCAGCTGCAACCGTTCTCCCCACATTTCTTGAATTTTGGGCCCCTCCTCATGATTTAGCGTTGTTTTTAATCATTGGATCCTTTGAACCTTTTGGTTGTGCTTTACGTTTGGATAGGTTTGATGATGATAAATAATCTGGCTTAATTTTCGCTCGTGTGTGGAATTGTTGTAAATCTCATTTTTTAAAGTTTGTTTTTGCTGAGTTTAACATGGATCAGGTTTTTGTCATTTGCAAAATGCTGTTTCAGAGGCGAAACAGTTCAATCGCTGCTAGGTTTGAAGTTTTCGTCGCTTAGATCGGAGGTTGCTGTCCTAGTTTGCTTCCGCCATTGCGGCTCTCAAAGTAGCTAAGCCTCCGAAGTATAAAGAACTCCGCCCTCCGATATGCGTCACGTGGCTATAACCTTTCTTCTTCTGCAGTTGCGGCTCCCAAATTGACTAAGCCCCCGAAGTCTAAAAGGATTTTCCAGCCGACGCGTCAGTCTTTTAGTCGCTTTCCCTTAACTTTTCTTCTTCCACTATTGCGGCTCCCAAAGTGATTAAGCTTCCGAAGTGTAAAACCTTTCGACTTTCGATGGAGATTTTTCCCACCCGCGGGTCGCGTATCCTTAACCTTTCCTTTTCCACTGTTGCGGCTGGGAAAGTCATTTAGCTTTCGAGGTAAAACCTTCCGACTTCTGATTGGTTTTTTCCTTTTCCTGCCCGCATCTCAGGTCTTAACTTTTTTGTCCCCTGGCATTGATGTTTTCTCCCGAGCCTGTAGGTGGACGAGACAGTGGCGCACCGGGCCATTTCTTGTGGATTAGCCGTTAGTTGGTTTAATCTAACATTTGTTTAGAATGAAATCCCGATCAATAATGCACATCATTTGATTGCAGGTGGTTTCTAGAGAATGGTCAAACTAATGCGGCACGAAGGGAGATGGGTAATTTGGTAAAAGCAGAGCCGAAACCTCAGGATCGCAAGAAGGACAAATGAAGGAAAAGGAAAAGTGAATGGCAACAAAGGCAGAGACTCGAAAAGATCTATCAGTTACTCATCAGATCATGAAGGCGCATAGAAAATAAAATGGGAAGATGAAGCGTTTTGAAGGACCGGAAGGTCATACGTTTGAGGGGGGGGGGCAGCCCAAGCGGTCGGGTGGTAGTTTAAATATTTGAAAGTAGAACTTAGAAAGGGATTTTTCCATGAAAAAACTTGTAACTTAATGCTTGTAAGAGTAACTATTTTGTTTTACAGCCAGAGACTGCAAATTTTGATTGTTGGAGGAAGTACTATGTGGAATATGTCAATGTGATTAAATGAACAATGTTGAATGTGAACTATTTCATTTTCAGCCGTGCCTCATTAGCTGTAAGAGTGTTCTAATTTATTGAACCTATGTTCTTGTATGAATGTTCTTCAGTACCTTTATGATGTCTTTTCCACTATGAGTAATGAAAATTTTAACTGTTGATGAGCTATCTTATCATATATACTTTTATTCATGTTTATATGTTTGGTCATAAGAACAGCTATCTGTGATTTGCCATAACACATGAACAGGGGTGCATTACTCATGAATGAATAACCAGCTCTCTAGAGATAGTTTAGTCAGTATTTATTTTCTTGCATGATTTGGATGCTTGTGAGTTCTAAAACGAGAGGTAAGAACCTGCGCATCACATTGTGACTACTCTTTGCATCTTTATCACCCTGCATGGTTAATTAGGCACTTGCATATCATACTTAAGTCAAAAAATACAAATACACGGTGGACCGGGCTGCAACCGGTAAAACCTTTGTTTTGTTACTTGACCTACGGTAGCCGGACCGCAAACCGGACGGATTCCCTATACTAAGAAGAAGAAGAAGCAAATTACAAAGAACCTTAGGGATTAATTCATTTTCTTTGGAATTAGTATTATCTACTGAGAAAAAATTAAATCACATTGGCGATGACCCTACGACCCTCTCTTAAATGTTTGGGGCAGTGAAAAGGCCTCACAACCATCATTTAGTTTTATAGAAACAAACCAGATAACTGCAAAGCCAAACATGACTAAACCTTATACATAACCAGAAATCAAAATAAATGCCTCACGGCCTAAAATCCTTAACATATTTGTTACAAATATTATTCATGACTTGACGACTTCTAACTAGTGCATTAAAGAATAACAACTCTGGAAAAAAACTAAGATAGTATTTAAAGACTACAATAGTAAAAACCACATGGGTTACCGTCAAACTTATAAAACCTTCTCCATAAAATGATAAACAAGCAATATATTATTGACAATGGCTCTATGGCCTATCTCATAATTAAGTTGGACAGGGTAAAGGCCTCACGACCACATTACAGTCGTATAAAGGCCTCATGGCTGCATCATAAGTTTTATAAAGGCAATGAAATGGAAAAATAAAAAATACAACTGATTTTATACATCACAAAGCCATCACAGGGTCAAATATCTTATAAGGACAGTCGTATGGATGTTCTTACAACTTAAAAACAAAATCAACAACCCTGCATTTTCACAGTCATATCGACTTCACAGTTGTAGGGTTTATCCTTTATAGTTTTCAAATATAACAATGCCTCATGGATACCAAAGAGACTCATTACTTCCATGAAAATCCAACACAGGGATGGGAATCCAGATCATGCCTTGAAAATGCAGGTCAACCACAGAGCCAAGAAGGACGAGGTACAAATCTTACCCGAACTACAACACCCTTTCGAGCACAACCCAAGTTGTTGCAGAGAACCGTTCGGGATACCTCCTACACATACGAACTCTAGAGTCAAAACAATGGTTTATAAACTATTCTCTAACAAGAGGAAAAAAATATTTAAATTGTAGAGGAAGTTTTTACCTATATCTATGTTTAGAACAATAACCAAAGCAACACAGACATCACCATAATGAGGAGTTCGAACTTCACCAATGAACTGTTCATTCTTGGATAGATTCAAAAGGTGTCGAGGGTCGAGAGCCTCGTCTCCTCCACCTTTGTTTTTGAATAGATGAGATACCAGGTCGAACAATAAGAGACCGGTTGTGTCAAAGGGAAAACAATGAACCCCAAACAAAACCTCTTTGAAAAGACAAACACAATTAAACATATGCATTCAACCCCTAGGGTTTTGCACCGTGCACAATTTTCGCCAACTAGAGAATTTAAGGCCTCCACATGGCCTGCATGTGAACCCATTCAATTTGCATCCTCTGCACATATTTTCTACCTTCATTGTTTCCTATTTTTAAGCCAATCGCAGCGTCAGTTAAAAGTGTAGGTACTTTTTCATAGTTTCCTCATGATGGTATATAT
The DNA here is from genome assembly GCA_001517045.1 of Pseudotsuga menziesii. Lineage (NCBI taxonomy): Eukaryota > Viridiplantae > Streptophyta > Pinopsida > Pinales > Pinaceae > Pseudotsuga > Pseudotsuga menziesii. The sequence goes on from LPNX010694545.1 coordinate 44,583, forward strand.
GATTCATGACATAACATATAGTATGGGGGATGAAAATAGTATGACGTTTGATTTAAAACTTAGTTATAGGTTGATTTTCAAACCTTTGGTGTCCCACCTTTTGGTAGGGATGGTTTATTCCTTGTAGTTTATGATTTTGTTTCTTTAAGCAAGAAACTTGAAGCTTGATCTCTTTTCAAGTGCACAAAGAAAAATCAAGGTTCTTGCATTAGCCTTAAAAGGATAAGTAATACTTGTGACCTTTTTCTTTCCTAGCTAATAGGTAGGATCAAAACAAGAAGAATGAAAACAAATTTTCAGACAATTAAAAGTAGTTATAGAAACAAGATAATATCGACTGGAATACAGGACGCTGTATTGATATATTATCGTAAAAAGAGACATGCTAATGAAAAAAACTAAACAGAGTCTTACAATTCTTACAGTTTAACTAAAGTCATTTGTTAATTATTGTCACAACAGAAAAAGTGTGAAGTATAACATCTCATAGATTTATCATCCTAGGAAATTATAAATTTACATATCGTAAATAATTTTTTTTTTTATTTTTGAATTTTAGGGAGGTTACACACCCCCATACTTCACAACCATTCCTAGATAACATGGATGACAAGAGTTTCAAAGAGGAACTTCTTTTTATCACACATGACCGTATTGGCTGATTTATAGTTATTTTCAAGACCAAAATAAGTTTCCCACCCTCCATTAATCATAAAAAAATCTTTAATATATTCAAAAATTAATATTTTTCAATTTATAAGACTAAAAATTATAAATATAGTTTTGCTTAATGAAAAATATCAAACGTGAAGTAAATTAACTTTAAAATATATGCATAGATATAATAAAAAGTTATTTCAATCCAACATTCACACTTTATTTTTTAAAATATTTATTATTTGAATTATTTTTAATATATTTTAAAATTAAAAATTAATTATATTTTAATACAAATTACATATAATACATTTAAAATTAAAATTTATAAAATTATTTCTAACTAATAATATAATTAGAGAGTTTACAAATAGAAATTAAATTTTGATATTAAAGATTACTTATTTAAAATAAAATTTATATTTTAATAAAATTTAAAATTATTGTTTTATATTTTAACGTGCACAAGCAAAAGATAAATAATATAGGTTAGTGGACACTTCTTAAAATGACTTTACCAAGTGTCATGAGTTCTGTAGCTAACATGGACGTTGGCCTATTCCTAAAACTCAATGGGTGGAAAGGGTATGCCATCTTTGTGAGTGTACCACATTAGATTTGGGTTTCACAATACTTGTTGCAATACAAATTTTTCTTACCTCGTAACTTGCCAAAACTATAGACCTAGGACAGCTTATGACCAAGTTTTTTTAAAAGCAAGATAATTAATACCCTTCTTAAGATCCTATATACCAAATTTGATCTAAGTGGATGGTAATCATCACAATCATCATCATCATTACTTCCTATTATAGTTTTTTTTGTTAATGATATTATTAGATATTTAATCATTATTAATATTTAATATGAATTATTGAAAAAAATACACAATACAATATCCATGAATTCTATATCTGTGAGCAGCCTTTGTGTGTCCATACACTCCGTAATGTATCCATGATGACATGGTTGACGACCCAGAGTTATTCATGGCCTGAGCTTGATGGAAGTAAATATAGAGAATGATCTCTTCACAAACAACAGGCTTGTGATGGATTGAACTATGGTTAATGATCATGTTCTCCCAGCTCTGATAAGTGGTGGAATTAGGCTCCCCCTCTTACTCTTATCAAACCTACATGCCTATAAACCACCATAGAACATATGTTGTTGTTGTAGTAATATATAGCATGTGAAAGTGAAAACATTGAAGGAAAATTGGTTGAAGATGATGATCCACTCCTGAAAAATAGTGACTTTAATCCTCTTGGATTTAATGAAAATGAGCCCTTCGAATTGAATGGTGAACTGAACCTCTTGCTCCATCTGAAGGTCCTATTATATCTCCATGGAGATGCAGTACTATCTATAGCAGGAAAATAATCCAAAAGATGGGTTCTAGAATATCTAGATGTAAAATTGTAATGATCATTCCCCGAAGGTCCAAATGAATAATGTCACATCCCCGACCCTCCGACCGGTGAAGAGGATGCGACCATGGCGTTAACCATCCAGGAAACCAGCCCCATGAACATGTGAATTCATAAAATTACTGAAATGCTGAAATAAGATGCTTTGGACTAGACATGCATACATGATCATTTATCATACACAGATGAAATTGTTTATCATGCACAGCGGAAACCACATACATTCATATAAGCATTCATTCAACATGTTCATCACATTCATTAACAGAAAATATGGTTGCAAAAGTAAAATATACAAGATTACTTATCTTATAAAGAACTCGTTCCGCAACCAGCTACGTCGCTGCAACGTTCCACCCAACCATAGGCCAGCGTACTCCTTAATCTCTCAGCAGTGCTTCCACCCCCGAGCTGGGCATGATTCTCCAAGGAATAAGGGAACAAGCAGGCTTACACATAGCCAAGGATACACAAAACACAGCCAAGCCAACATAGTTGGGTTTATCAGGCCATCAAGGAGTTGGGAAAGGCTAAATGCTAAGCTGGTGATCCCATTATAGAGCTAGGAACACCTACACCAGAACTAGCCTAACTTCTAAGACACCCACACACACCCAACACAAGGAATCAGTCCCTTCTCTGCTACACAGTCCCTCAGGACCTGCATTCCCTTCCAGTGCTATACATGGGTTGTGGAGAAGAAAGCCAACCCTCTAGCTCTGTCTGTGTGGTTTCCAAACACCAAGTTTATCAAGCAAACAAAGCCCCCATCCCTGCTCCTAACACAGTCCGAAGACCAACCATTGCACACATGCAATTAAATAGCTATTACAGCTTGAATAGGGGAAAACGACTCCCAAGAGAATTATACAGTCCCAAAGGTATCAATGAGCACAGCTCACAACATGGGGAAAATGACTACAAACAGTCTGTACATGATGGAAGCTTGCACCAGACCCCCAAATGTAAAGAAGACCGCAACAATCACAACGTAAGGGAAACCAAAGAAACCCAAAATTAGCCTGTGAGGTAGGTATCTTCCCACACTGTCCACAAAATCCGTAGAGGAGAACAACATGAGTAGAACCAGGTAAATTCATGTGCGTTATAATAATCAACAAGCAACGATCCCTGCATGAGGACGAATAGCTCCCAGCTTGCGCGTGGATGAACATACAATCGATAGACGCGAGTAGGGAGTGCATGAGCATTTCAGCACTGTCGTGGGGAGAGTGGAATGCCCGCGGGAGTAAAACCAGGTAAATCCTATGCGTGGAGGTGAACAGACAATGAAGAGGATGCACAGGGGAGTGAAATGCAATCGTGAGTCCCCTGGAGTGATGGTGGTGGTTTTCCCTTTCCACTGTGAAGTCAACCATGGGTGGAGTGTGCGTGTAGGCAAGGATTGACAGTACTGCCACCCCACTCCCAAAAACAATAACTGCCTCAACCACCAGCAGCAATTCTTAATGGGAGTGGTTGGGTAAGTCAAGGTGGTGACACATGGGTTTTTCCTTCATGGCTCAAGGTTTGACAATTGCCCCACCCTTATCCTTTTGAAAATCATGCCCCTTCTCAATTTATTTTCCGCGAGCATAGCTGGTCGGGTTCATTTAATTAAATATGCATATTTACATGATGACAAAACTTAATATCTATGCCGCGTGCCCTGATACACCATTGGTGACAATTTCAACCTGAAACATAGCATAACCAATCAATGGTGGGGCCTTGGCCTTTAGCTACGCACCATGATTATTACAATAAATAGATCATGTACATTTAATGCAATGGGGTCAAAATGGGGGTGTTACATTCCCCTCCCCCTTCAATAGCACTGTCCTCAGTGCTTTACAAAATTGAACAAAATGCTGCACTGGTATCACCTCAGTGTTCCGCAAAATTGAACAAAAATGGATGTGCCAATCGCATGGCATCCTCCAGCTCCCATGTAGCCTCTTCAGGTCTGTAGTGATCCCATTGCACCTTTACCTGCCCTATGGCCCAGTTCCGGAGCATTGTGACCTTCCTGTCAAGGATGCGCATTGGCTCGATTCGAAACTCTCCCTCGGATTCCACCTGAATCACATCCCAATTTATCACATGGTTAGGATCACGGTACATATATCTTAAGCAAAGAAACATGAAAAACATTATGATCCCTAGTGCTAGCAGGAAATGCAAGTCTATATGCAACTTGCCCTATTCTTTCAATCACTTCAAACAACCCACAATATCTAGGTGACAACTTGGCACAACTTCCAAGCTTCAAGGAACTCTTCTATTCCCTCACTCTGAGATAAACATGATCCCCAACACTGAACTCCCTGTTCACCCTATGCTTATCCGCATAGCTTTTTTGTCTGTCCTGTGCTTCTTTGAAATTCTGTGTAATCTTTATAACCAATTGCTCCATTTCCTTGAGCAATTCTGGTCCAAGCACAATCCTATTCACTGGATTATCCCAAGTCACTGGTGTCCTACACCTTCTTCCATACAAAGATTCATACGGACTCATCCCCAAGGATGCCTGCTGTCCATTGTTTTAAGCAAACTCTACCAAGTGCAAGTAATCTTTCCACTTGGTCGGTTTTTCCATCACATACATGCGAAGCATGTCTTTAAGCACTTGATTAACTCTTTATGTCTGCCCATATGTCTGAGGATGGTATGCAGTCCTGAAGTTTAGCTTTGTACCCAAATATGCAAACAACCCCTTCCAAAAGTTGGAAGTGAACTTGACATCTCTGTCAGAGACTATTGCCTTCGGCAATCCATGCAATTTGAATATCTCCTTCATGAAGATATTTGCAATGCCATCAGTCTTATGCATTGAATTAACCGGTAGAAAATGTGATGTCGTTGTCAACTTGTCCACCACAACCATGATGGAATCATGTTGTCTCCAAGTCATCAGCAATCCTGTAATAAAATCCATGGAAATAACTTCCCATTTCCATTCTCGAATTGGAAAATGTTGCAACAAACCTACTGGATGTTGATGCTCAACCTTTACCTGCTGACATTTCATACACCTGGACATGTACTTAGCCATATCCCTTTTCATTCCTATCCAAAAGTACTGCGTTCTAGCTGTAGCAATCATCTTCTGATATCCTGGGTGACCAGAATACGGAGCTTGATGGATTTCATCCATAACAACTCTCCTCAAGCCTGCTACATCTGGAATATAAATTCTATCTTTATAAGTGAGAATTCCATCTTCTTCCAATTTATATCCCTCATACCTCTTCTCAAGACCTTGCTGCTCTAATCTGTCTTTTACCTGCTCATACAATTCATCTTCAGCAGCATGACTAACAATCTGCTGCCTCAAATCTGATTGGCAAATACTAAGAGATGCCACATGCATTTCCTGCACCTTCCTACTGAGTGCATCAACTACCTTATTTTCCTTTCCCTTTATGTGTTTGATTTCAAAATCAAACTCACATAAAAATTCCAGCCATCTTGCTTGCCTAGCATTCAGAGTAGGTTGATCAAACAAATACTTCAGTCCATAATGGTCTGTTCGGAGCTCAAATCTCCTGCCCATCAAGTAATGCCTCCACATCTTGAGAGCATGTACTATGGCTGCAAGCTCTAGATCATGAGTGGCATAGTTCTTCTCATGTTCCTTTAGCTTTATTGACTCATAACATATCACGTGGTTGTCTTGCATAAGGACTCCTCCAAGACCTTGTCTGCATGCATCGGTACACACCACAAAATCTTTCTCTGGATCAGAAACCTTCAATACTGGTGCACTGGTGAGAAGATTCTTCAACTGCTGAAAGCTTTCTTCACACCTCGATGTACATTCGAAATTCATCCCCTTCTTTTGCAAAGAAGTGATGGCATGTGCAACTTTGGAGAATCCTTCAATGAATCTCCTATAGTATCCTGCAAGTCCCATAAAAGATCTTACATCTGTCACATTTCTTGGAGTAGGCCAATTCATAATGGCTTCAATCTTTTTAGGGTCCACAGATACACCCTCCTCTGAGATAATGTGACCCAAATACTGAATTCTATCTCTATAGAAGTCACACTTGCTCAATTTTGCATACAACTGATGCTCCCTAAGCAATTTCAATGTCAATCTCAAATGCTCTTCATGCTCTTCCTCATTCTTAGAATAAACAAGAATCTCATCAAGGAAAACAAAAACAAATTTGTCCAAATACCTGCTGAAGAAGCTATTCATAAGGCACATAAATGTAGCTGGTGCATTTGTGAGACCAAATGGTACCACTACAAAATCATAATGTCCATACCTCATTCTAAAGGCTGTCTTATGAATGTCTTCATCCTTGATTCTCACCTGATGGTAACCAGACCTCAAGTCAATCTTGGAAAATACCTTTGCTACTCTCATTTGATCAATCCTAGGCAAAGGATATTTATTCTTCACAGTAACCTTGTTCAACTGTCTGTAATCAATACATAACCTGAGTGTACCATATTTCTTCTTTACAAATAGAACCAGTGCTCCCCAAGGAGACACACTCGATCGAATATACTTCTTTTGCAACAAATCTTGCAGTTGCATCTTCAATTCTAACATTTCCGGTATACTCATCCTATAGGGTGCCTTGGACACTGGTGCTGATCCTGGCATGAGTTCAATAGTGAATTCAATGTCCCTCTTTGGAGGAAGCCCTGGAATCTCATCAAGAAATACATCCCTGAATTCCTGTAACACCTGATAGTCTTCCAACCTAGGATTTTTATCCCCCATTTCCTCCAAAATATGAGCTGCATACAACTAGCAACCCTTCCTACATAACTTATTTAACTGCATTACTGAAACCTGCCGTACTAAAATCACCTTTGGAATGCCTTTCACAACTACTAGGTTCCCTTCTTCATTCATGCCTTCAAAAGTCTTATGGTAACAGTCAAGCTTCACCCGGTGAGCTTCTAACCAATCCATTCCAATGAGAACATCATAGGAACCAAGCGGTATAACATTCATATCTACACAAGTGACCAATCCATCCATGACCAATGGGAATTTCTCTACCACTTCACTAACCTTTCTCTTAGTTCCAGTGGCTAGCTGAACTAACGAAGGCTTCCTATGCTTTACTTTCTTAAAAGCACAAATCTCCACTACTCTAGGAGTAATGTAACTGTGAGTAGAACCAAGGTCAGTCAAAATAGAAATAGATTGCTCAACAATCTTACCTTCTACTTCAACCACAGTTGATTGGTGATCTACCTGGAGGTCCTCCAGTGCTGCATAAATCCTAGGGATTTCCCTTGCTACTTGACCCACTGTCTCTGCTTCCTGAATGTTGTAAGCTGGCCTTGCACTCTCATTCTCGAGTGGACAATTTCTACACATGTGGGGTCCTCCACATTTCCAACATTGGAGTGGTCCTCTATTCTGTTGTGGATCCTTAGGTTTTTCTCCTATCACTCCAATGGGTTTACTCGTAGCTTGGGATGGCTGCTTCTGCTGATTCTTGAAGTTAGAAGGCTTGAGACCTTTCTTTCTTTGGTCAAACTTCTCATTCTTCTTGTCCTTCCATGCCTTATGGTAATCAGGTTTACCTTTGCTTTGCTCATAACAATACTTATCCTTCCTTATTGCTTCTTCAAGAGTTCTAGGTTCATAAAACTCAATTCTATCTTTGTAAGACTGAAGTAATCCATCAAAAAACATTGGACCTTCAATTTTTCATCTCTAATGTACTGGACATACCTCAACAGCTCCAAAAAATTATTTGCATAATCTTCCATGGTCTGTTGTCCCAATCTCAACTCATGCAACTCCTTGATCTTGTCATCATAATACCTATCAGAGAGGTATTTCTGCTTGAAATACTTCTTGAATTGTTTCCACTTAAGCCTCCTTTCACTAATCCGCTTTACTTGCTTGAAGTGCTCCCACCAAATGGATGCTCTTCCATTCAGATTGAATATGGAAACTCTTGCCTTCATGTTTCCTGAATAATCATGCACTTGAAAGTACTTCTTTATCCCAAGAAGCCAAGCTTTAGCCTCTTGTCCAATCGTTACCTCACCATCAAACGTAGGAGGTTTAGCTTTCTTAAATTCGTCCCAAGAGTGATCCCTATGGTGTCTCTTTCTTTTCCTTTTATGAGAAGAAGAACTTGAATCCCCGCTGGATTCTTCAGAATCAGATGATCCACTAGAATTCCTTCTCCTTCTCCTAGTACTGATATTACTGCCTTCTGGTCTTTCTGTACCTCGTCCAGAGTCTATCATTCTATGTAAGTCTGTCAAAATCTGCAACATAGCAGAATTCAATTGATGCTGCTCTTCCTGGGCTTTGATCAAGATTCTCATGGTGGCTGCAACATCTGACGGTGTCTCTTGGAATCTCCTTCCATTAGACTCAATGTCATCATTTCTATTACGGACATTTTCTCCCATGGCATCTCGCGCATGCTCATAATAATCCTGAGCATTATATCTGTCATGGGTTCTCATAACTGAACCACCACTTATTTATCAAAATACACTACCTAGAATACTGCCCTTGAAGGTGACTATGACTCTGCAAACGTGTTAGTAACACAACTGTTAGATGCATAACATTGATATAAACCAGCATTGCTTACCTTCTCTTGGAAAAATCATAATACAATTTTTTTGTTGTTGTAAATCTATGTTTTCGCACAATCTAGTGCATAAGATCATTTCCTCTTTCTCATTTTCATCTCTAAAAATTCAGTGAGAAACAACTGAAAATCCCATTGAAAAACAGTCAAAATCTGCTGGGGAAATCCCACGGAAAACTCAAATTTTCCTTATGCAGAATCGGCTCTGATTTCCACTATTGATCCGACGTTTCGGCAGTCAAAACAACTAACTTATCTGCTGTATCGATGGTCAAAACAACTAGCTTCTTCTGTTGTTCATCGGCTGTCGAAACAACTAGCTTCTTCTGCTGTTCATCGGCTGTCGAAACAACTAGCTTCTTTCACTGTTCATCGGCTGTCGAAACAACTAGCTTCTTCCATTGTTCATCGGGAGGATAGTTCACTAAACAGCTGCAACGGTGGGTAGTGATCTCACTATGGGTTCCGCAGACAATAACTCATCGGCTGTCGAAAACTCTATCCACTAAATTCATCCGACGTTCTTATACTTAAACAAAAATTTCAAATTCCCTTTTCATCGGCGATCGGATCCACTATCCTTCGGAAGGATAGTCCATTAGACAGCCGCAACGGTGGATGTTCAATCCACTAACCATCGCCGATGGCTAACGACTCCAGGACTTAAAAAAATTTCCAAAATTTTCCCTTTTGTCTTCCTCTTCACTTATTGATCGGCTCAACTTTATTCTTTTCATTGGAAAAATAGTTCCATCAGCAGCCGCAACGGTGGAAAATGATCTTCGATCTTCTTCCGATTGGTGGCACAACCTAATCGGTATCGGAAGTCTTTTCTCATTGGAAGGCTAGTGATCTTGGCTTCTGAAATGGTGGCACACATAACACTATCTTCTTTCGACGGCCGTTGTTTTCATTACTTAGAAAAATTTTAAACTTTCTTTTACGGCGTCGGCGGTCGGAGGCCTTATCCGTCGGACGTGTAGTCGTTTAGCCGTCCACAACGACAGGCGCTTGATCAACTATTTTCCGTCGACAGACGTCAAATCAATTAGAAAATTTTCCTTGATTTTCTTTCCAACTGTGCCTCGTTGGGCATGCTTCCGCCTACCTCTTTCGCTACATCGGAAGTCTTTCCCACTGAGTGTCCCGATGAACCGACTGTTCAAACACTTAGACAATTTTTTAATTTTCCAGTCATTCCCTGATTTCTGTTGGGAAGAAAGAAATACTGCTTCTGTCCCTATATCTTCGTGGTCCATTCAGGCCCATGCTGTAACATGAGCTCTGATACCACGCTGTCATGTCCCCAGCCCTTTGACCAGCGAAGAGGAACCGACCATGGTGTTAACCATCTGGGCAACCATCCCCATGAACATGTGAATTCATAAAATTGCTGCAATGTTGAAATAAGATGCTTTGAACTAGACATGCATACATGATCATTTATCATAAACAGATGCAATTTTTTATCATGCACAGTGGAAACCACATACATTCATACAAGCATTCATTCAACATGTTCATCACATTAATTAACGGAAAATATGGTTGCAGGAGTAAAATAGACAAGATTACTTATCTTATAAAGAACTCGTTCCGCAACCAGCTACGTCACTACAATGTTACACCCAACCATAGGCCAGCGTGCTCCTTAATCTCTCAGCAGCGCTGCCACCCCCGAGCTGGGCATGATTCTCCAAGGAATAAGGGAACAAGCAGGCTTACACATAGCCAAGGATACACAAAACTTAGCCAAGCCAACACAGTTGGGTTTATCAGGCCATCAAGGAGTTGGGAAAGGCTAAATGCTAAGCTGGTGAGCCCATTACAGAGCTAGGAACACCTACACCAGAACTAGCCTGACTTCTAAGACACCCACACACACCCAACACAAGGAATCGGTCCCTTCTCTGCTACACAGTCCCTCAGGCCCTGCATTCCCTTCCAGTGCTATTCATGGGTTGTGGAGAAGAAAGCTAGCCCTCTAGCTCTGTCTGTGTGGTTTCCAAACACCAGGTTTATCAAGCAAACCAAGCCCCCATCTCTACTCCCAACACAGTCCGAAGAACAACCATTGCACACATGCAATTAATCAGCTATTACAGCTTGAACAGGGGAAAACGACTCCCAAGAGAATTATACAGTCCCAAACGTATCAATGAGCACAGCTCACAACATGGGGAAAATGAGTACAAATAGTCTGTGCATGAGGGAAGCTTGCACCAGACCCCCAAATGTAAAGAAGACCACAACAATCAAAACGTAAGGGAAACCATAGCAACCCGAAATCATCCTATGAGGTAGGTATCTGCCCACACTGTCCACAGAATCTGTAGAGGAGAACAGTGTGAGTAGACCCAGGTAAATTCCTGTGCGTGAGAATAATCAACAGGCAACGGTCCCTGCATGAGGACGAACAGCTCCCGGCTTGTGCGTGGATGAACAGACAATGGATAGACATGAGTAGGGAGTACGTGAGCATTTCAGCACTGTCGTGGGGAGAGTGAAATTCCTGCAGGAGTAAAACCAGGTAAATCCTGTGCGTGGAGGTGAACAGACAGTGGAGAGGATGTGCAGGGGAGTGAAATGCAATCATGAGTCCCCTGGAGTGATGGCAGCGGTTTCCCCTCGCCACTGTGAAGTCAACCACGGGTGGAGTTTGCGTGTAGGCAAGGACTGACAGTCCTGCCACCCCACTCCCAAAAACAATAACTGCCTCAACCACCATCAACAATTCTTAAAGGGAGTGGTTGGGTAAGACAAGGTGGTTACACATGGGTTTTTCCCTCATGGCTCAAGGTTTGATTATTTCCCCACCATTATCCTTGTGAAAATCATGCCCCTTCTCAATTTAGTTACTGCAAGCATAGCTGGTCGGGTTCATTTAATTAAATATGCATATTTACATGATGAAAAAACTTAATATCTATGCTGCATGCCCCGATACACCATCAGTGACAATTTCAATCTGAAACATAGCATAACCAATCAATGGTGGGGCCTTGGCCTTTAGCTCCGCACCATGATTATTACAATAAATACATCATGTACATTTAATGCAACGGGGTCAAAACCGGGGTGTTACAAATATGATCTTGATAAAGTTGAAAATAATTTAGATAATGGGTCATTTTCATTTATTGGGTTCCGCTTAGAACTTGCGATAGTTTCATCTCCCCCTACTTACAATATTATACTCATAGAATTAATCCCATCAGCATACTCGTTAAAGCCTTTTGTTTCCAAATCTAAGCATGTATGTTGTAGTCCTGTATCCCCACACTCTTGAAGATCTAGATAATTCATGCATTATGCACTATTTCTAGCTCTAGTGGCACCTGATTCTTATGATCTAAAACTATCATGCAAAACCCCAACCATCCCATGTTCCAGAATAGTACGTATTCGAAATGCCATGGTAGGGACAAAGGGGTTTTATAAATACACAATATTGGCTCTACATAAAGGACAATTCGAATGTGACCTTAGCCAAACGTAAATGCAGTTAATATGGAATGCATGGCTGCATTTAGGAAGAATCCTGAGAACCTGGTTCTCCTGAAAATAAATCAGATAAATTGTACACTCCATTTTGTCTATGAGTTTCTCTGCTTTAGTGAATCTGCACAAAGGAATGGATCTGATCAGAGCCTCATCCAGGCCATATGATTGAGTAATTATCTGCCTGCCTTCTGGGTCTGGGAATCCTTCCAGTGAATAAATATTGACTTGTGTATTCTCTTTAGAGACCGTAATCCTACCGTCTCCTCATGAAAAAAGTTCTCCATCGAGAAGCTTTGCAATACTTGATGAAAATCTTGTCATAACTTACCACCAGTAAAGCGCTTCCTCAAAAAACAACAATGGCTATCAGGGAAGGATTGATGGTGGTGGAAACGTAGCTATGTTTAGTGGTTCCTTTACGTATGGCTGCATCTCATGAGGCTCCCCATCCAAACTCATATCTACCTGTTGAAATTTCCCTTTGGACGTGATTGCTCCGGAGGTAAACACATGGCGAATTTCTTTAACAGATCTACTTTAAACCTATAAATTTGTTGAAAATACATAGATGTAATTAGCTACTATGTTCGTGGAGAATGAAGGATAATAAACCCACTACAAAATCATAAATAGCACCACTACAAATTCAGATTCAATTGATGTGACTACACAAAATTGATGACAAAATTGCAAATCACCTTAGAGAAAGTGTATTCATGGTGTGCTAAGCTCTGCAAAATGATGGAATAGCCTACCCATTAAGAAAATATACTCCATGGGTACAATTTTCATGAGTTTTTGAGCTTGTTAACCTAAAACCAACACATTCTAAACTTCAAAATCGAACTGATATTGAATCATAGATGCCTAGCCCTAGTACTGCCAAATGTTATTGAATTCTTCTCTCAGGTTTTTAATTATAAAAGCCCTAGATTAGAATGCAACTAGAACCTAACCCAATAATTTCCAAATTGTAGCAAAAACAAATATTTGCCTATAACACCCCGGTTTTGACCCCGTTTGCATTAAATTTACATGATGTATATATTGTAATGAATCGTGGTGTGGAGCTAAAGGTAAAAGCCCCACCATCAATTCAGTTGTGATATGTTTCGATGAACGGAATCGTTGCTGATGGTCTATAGCGGTACGAGGCATATATTAAGTTTTTTCATCATGTAAATATGCATATTTAATTAAATGAACCCAACCAGCTATGTCAATGCAACCATATTGAAAAGGTCATGATTATCCCAAGGACAAGGGGGGGGGGGATTGTTAAAACCTTGAACCAATGGGGAAAAAGCCATGTGTCAACCACCCATTCAAAACTGATGATGTTAATTAAGGGTATTTATTGCTGGGAAGTGGTGGGTGGTAGGACTATCAGTCCTTTCCCACACGCCCACTCCACCAACAGACTTCTATCTTCACGTAGGCAGGAAAACCACTACGGATTCACTCCATTCTTGCTCATTCTCACACACAGGATTCTTCCTGGTTTTTACTCATGCAGTGAACTGGGAGCCGTGTTCTTTCACCCATGATTTCCCTATGAAGGGCCATTCACATTTTTTTGCTGTGTGTATGTTTCCCTTACAGATTTGTGGCTTGTGCATTGTGTTTTCCCCTGTCCGGGCTGAGAAAGGAATTTACTTCTCCATTGTTGCTCATTCTCACGCAAGGAAAAACGTCCTGTGTCTCACACAGAGGCTTCTTCCCTGTTTGGTCTCATGCAGCCAGGAGAGGGAGTCTTTTTGGCTGTCATTCACGTTTTCCATAGAGAGGTATCTGGTGTGTTTCCATTTGTATTTTGGGATTCGGTGTAAATTTATCTCATGCACAGGTTGGGAGGTTGATTTCCTTCCCCATTTGTGGTTTATGTAAGTCTTCTTGGTGTCTTCATTGTTGAGAACAGGTTTTTGTTTCCCCATGTTGCTGGTTGTGTTTGTTTTAAATTTTGGGACTACTGTAGGTTGTTTTGGAGTCGTTTTGGCCACGATAAGGCCAAGAATGGCTCAGGAATTGTTTTCTCTATCCAAGTTGTGAATCGCTTATGTGACTGCATGTATGCAGTGGTTGGTCTTCGGATTGTGTTGGAGTAGGGAGGAGGGCTTGGTTTTCTTGATAAACCTAGTGTGTTTGGGAACCACACAGACAGAGCTAGAGGGATGGATTTCTTCCCCACAACCCCTGAATAGCACTGGAAGGGAGGTCAGGGCCTGAGGGACTGTGTAGCAGAGAAGGGACTAATTTCCTTGTGTTGGGTGTGTGTGGGTGTGCTAAAAGTCAGGCTAGTTCTGGTGTAGGTGTCCTTATCTCTGCAATGAGCTCACCAGCTTAGCATATGACCCTTCCCAGCTCCTTGATGGCCTGATAAACCTGACCATGTTGGCTTGGATGTCTTGTTGATGGCCTGATAAACCCAACTGTGTTGGATTGGCTGTGTTTTGTGTATCCTTGGCTATGTGTAAGCCTGCTTGTTCCTAATTCCTTGGGGAATCATGCCCAGCTTGGGGGTAGCAGCATTGTTGAGATATTTAGGAGAATGCTAGCCTATGGTTGGGCGGAATGTTGCAGCGACATAGCTGGTTGCGGGACGAGTTCTTTATGAGATAAGTAATCTTGTCTATTTTACTTCTGCAATCATATTTACTGTTAATGAATGTGATGAACATCTTGAATGCTTGTATGAACGTATGTTTGCTTCCGCTGTATGATAAATAATCACGTATGCATGTTCTATTTCAAATCATTTTGATTCAACATTTTATATACATACATGTTCATGGGGCGGTTGCCCGGATGGTTAATGCCATGGTAGCATCCTCTTTGCTGGTCGGAGGGTCGGGGATGTGACATTGCCAGAATTTACTTTGTGCTTGTTTGAGTACTTTGGATGTCAAAATATAATAAAATAAACAACTGGAAGATTAAACATTGGAAAGGACGCAACTAGCATTAAATTTTCCTCTGTGCCTGCTGCCACCTATATTAATTAATGAATATCATCCATCTCAAAGTTAAATAACTTTTATGTCATGGCTTTCTTTAATTTTGGTCTATTTGTGGTGTACATACTATGCATTTGACCAATGCAATGCAATCAAAATCTCGCAGCAGTGACCCTGACCTGAAACGGAGAGGGAAATTCATGGGAAGATAAGTTCACTTTTAAACTATACTATGAACACAGTCTTTTCAAATTTTCCATACTAGTATAAATCCATGCTAAATTAATATTTCTTCTACATAGAGAACTTGCTTTTTATAATTCCAAATCAAAATTATTTGAGAAAACATATATTGTTTTTGTTATTTTATTAAATCTGTGGGTTCTTACCTAATTGAAATTTCGTTTCAAGAAAAAGACGGGGTATTTATATTTTAAATTTTTCAAGGATAATAATAAATGAGAGTTAAAATCTTAAACTATAATTGTTGGTATTTGGATCTCCTTTATTTTATAAATGTATTTTTATAAGTGAAAAAGACTGAATAGAATGAAGTTATGATCGGGATACTAGGGCTACAAATCAACCTTCTTATTTTCAAGCAGAATGAGAAAACCACCCTTCATGCGCACAATAAAGCTATGAATGGGATTTGGATTTCCCATAGCCGAATATTCAACCAGGCACTGCAATCTGAATATAGAAACCACAGTTTCTGCAACATATTTCATCTGAATAAACACCATGGGTGAAATCATGAACTTGGGTGTCTATTCCGTGAGAATCCACTTTCGGAATCCATATTTAAAACACTTTTGACCGAACTATTTAAACTTTTCAGCTGAACTTTTTACTTTTTTTCATCCGAATAATTTAAAAACCTTTCGGCGAAGTATTTTTTCGGCTGAATGTTAAAACTAATGATGAACCTCATGATGCGGGTTTGTAAGGATCACAAAAAAAAAAAAATTCCGATAGATTTGTTTTCATCTGAACATTTTTTTGGCCGAAATATTGTTCAGCCGAAAAAAATGTTCGGCCAAACAACGTTTTCGGTTGAAAAACCTTTAGGCCGAAAAAAGGTATATATGTTTTTAATGACGCAATTGTTTCCAGTTTTGTCATTTGTTATTTTTTCCTGTGCCTCGGCTCTACGACGCCTCTGCTCTGCCTCGCCTTGACTCTATGACGCCTCGACTCTGCCTTGTCTCAGCTCTACCTCGTCTCGGCTCTACGACGCCTCCTGCTCTGTGACGCCTCCTGCTCTACGACGCCTCCTGCTCTGCATCACCTCTTTCTCGGTGACACCTCACCTCAGCTCTTCCTCCCCTTGTCTCTGTGACACCTACGCCTCGGATCTGGCTCACCTCGCCTGTTAGGCCTTGGCTCTGCCTCTGCCTCGCCTTGCCTCGCCTATCAGTCCTCGACTCTACCTCTGTCTCACCTTAGCTTTCCTGTTAGGCCTCGACTTTTCATTTTCCTCATCTCATCTCGCCTCTCTTGTTAGGCCTCAACTCTGCCTCGCTTGTTAGTCCTAGCCTTTGCCTCAACTGTGTGTTAGGGGTTCATGGTGGTGGTGCTCTGCCTGCGTGGTGTTTCACGATGGTGGTGCTATGCCTGTGTGGTGTTTCATGGTGGTGGTGCTTCTCCTTTGTGGTGCTTCACGGTGTTGGTGCTTCTCCTATGTGGTGCTTCACGGTGGTGGTGCTTCACGATGGTGGTGCTTCACCTATGTGGTCCTTCGCCTGTGTGGTCCTTGGTGGTGTATCGCATCTTTGTGGTGGTGGGTGTGCTTCACGGCTTGTCGGCATCCATCTATGGGCTTCACGGTTTTCAAGTAAGCATGTAATTCAATTTTTGTTTAATTTTATTTAATTTTTTTTAAGCCTATTCTGTCTACCATAAATACAAGGCCTTTAAAAAATCTAGATAAATTTTGTTTTTTCATTTGCATTAAATTTTCTTTTAAAAAGTAGAAATTAATTTTGTTTTCATTGCTATTAAATTTGCAATAAAGATAAATTAGCTTTCTTTCAAGTTGTGTATCCTTTTAAAAAAGCAGTATTCCTAAGTGAAACTCTTATTTTTGCCTTATTATTAACTTAATTAGTGTAAGACTTCTTAGCTGTCTGTATTCCCATTATTTTGTTTTCAATACTAGTACCAGCTATTACTAGTTTATTAATAGTTATGGAATGACAGTAAGAGTTAATCCTAATATATAATACCTAATTACAATGGGATAAAATATTAGTAAGCTAAGAAATTTAGTGTTACATCAGCTCTACACTAGCAGCAATTTAGTGTTACATCGGCTCTACACTAGCAGCAATTTAGTGTTACATCGGCTCTACACTAGTAGTAATTTAGTTTTACTAGCAGCTATGTACCTCACTCCCCTCTTTCACTAGTGAGATTACCACTCTTCTGGTTTTCAGAGGTTGAGGCTCTGCCTGTTTTGTTCTTAAAAATATTATATCTGAGGGGCTAGGTGAGGCGAAATTAAAAAAAAAAATTAATTAGATAAAATATGAATATAACTTATAATAAGCCTAAAAATTGGAATAGAAAATATTTAAGACAACAACATCTACCAACAAATTTCAATATGATTTTGTTTTAAACATTTACCAACAGTTAATACTTTTTGCAAATTTATCTTAGGTAAACACACAAAACTACAAATTGGGTTTTCAGATAGTTCTGGTGCAAACACATAGAACTACACTGAGCTACAACTCAACAATAATAAGAGCATAATATTCCTCTATCTGTTAAATCCCTTACTAATCCGCAAGACTGAAAACTCTTTATATGCATTCTTTAATTTAAAAGATCCTAGGTCGAGCCAGTTTTGGAAAATATCCAGTTAAATATTTCAACAAAAAAAATTTAAAAAAATATATGGTATGTTAGTGCTAATTATTTTATTGAACTATGAAAAGTTATGACATGCAGTTATTCAACTATAATCCCTAATTAACGCCTCTTGCTGCTCCCTAATTAAAATTCTAGAAAGGATTTTTCACATGGGGCCAATTTCACAAGTACCTTCAGTTTGTTGTTTCATTACATCCATACAAAAAACCATAGCATTCTATGTTCTGTTTGAAGTAAAACTGGCCTTTCGAGCAAAAGCTGTAATCTGCCATGAGAGCACAAAACTGTAAACTAGAGTCTATAGACTGTCATCTGTGTGTAAAAGTATACTAGTGTTTATTTCATTTATTATTTTTCTTTGTGTCTATTTAAACCTTTGTATATGCTAAGCCAAACCTTAAGAATTTCATTAGAACCTATACATAGAAAGAGATTGAATATGTTACCCCCCTAGGTTGTCCAAAATTCCCACTATATGTTCCTTTACAGTTAGTGCGCTTTAGTTTACAAATGAGAAACTTTTCCATGAAGTTTCTTCGAGGTAGATTATTTGGTTTGTCAAGGATAATTTCCTACCATGACAACTATGAATAATGATATCATGACATCATGCATATGCTTGGTTCAATATTCTAAGATCTTATCTTTTTCTATTGTTCAATTGTATGTTCTCTCAACTTATGTTGGTTGTTCATGTTACATAGTAGGTTGTTCCAACAAAGGTGTTCCCTAGAGCACCAACCCATGGGCATAAAACCCTAGATGCTGGAGACTTCATCACACTAAAGGGGCAGTCAACAAAGCCACTAAGCCAAGTACTTTTGAGAGTAAAACCAAAGGTGTTGTCCATGTTCAGTCCAAGGGGTAAAAATCTCTCAAACATTATATCCATATAATAAATCCCCCTTTGGTCTATACAATAAAAAATTTTGACCCCTTGCTCTAGCCTTAGCGTTATAGGGACACTGAAGTAGCTCTAGTGTGTAACACACTCCATATGAATCAAAGTACATCAACAAAAAGGCTCTAAATTATTTCTTTTTTCCTCACCAGCATTTCCACAAGATTAATAACTTGAAGTGGATTGATCGTATTATGTTTTAGACACAATAAGTATATTCATTTTTTTTCTTGTCCTCAAAAACTTCTTATGGGATAATCTACATTAGTTCATTGGTGCTTATTTTGATGTTTATAGGATATATATAGTAGATATGGTTCGAGACAAGGTGGTCACTCATTCTTCGAGTCGAAGATGTACAGAGACATCTGAGACAAGGAACCCTAATACCACACCTACATCTACTGAAATACCTTCAAATGTTCACTCTCGAATATGGTATGAATCATATAGAGATTCTAGCATATTATATCGAGACACATTAGGTATGTGTTTGAAATTTATGCACATGCAAAATTTATGAGTATGCATGAATATTTATAGTTGTTTCAAGTCTTGTTCATTGATTTTACTAAGTTTCATTAGCATTTTTCTTTGTATAGACACGACGTAATAGATTGTCTCCTGAGAGTGGCCAAGCTTCTGTGTCTGGTCGATTGTTTGATTCATCATCTCGTGACGGTTTGCCCTCTTCTGGTCATTATTTTAGAGAACAACCAATGGACCACCAACATTTTATTGGTAATATGTTACATATATATAATCGATTTAAATAAATTACTAATTTGCATGTGTATATATATGCTTGTGTCTTTATGTACTAAATTATACATGATTACATGTGTAAATGTAGAGGATCGTGGTTTTGCTAAGGGTTACGATGATGCATTCAGAGAAAATAAGGGTTATGTATTTGGAGAAAATGAGGGTGTAGATGCTGAGGATGTTGCAAGGGACCAAGAGAAAGGTCATGCAAATGCTCAGAGAAAGGGTTAAGGTCGATGAAGGGCTAGTATTGAACAAGCACATGGTTGTCAGCCCATGACCATTTATCCTTCAAATATACCCGATGCTCTTCCCTAGGAAAATGAAGAGGTTTCTATCACCCTTGAACAATGTACAACCAACCATAAAAAAATGAGACATGATCTTGCTAGCTTGGAACTCCCAACAGAAAGTCAACAAAGCTTGCAAATACTTTTTAAATCTTTAGGAAAGTTTATTGGTGCCTATAGAACTGTTGGGACAACAACATATTATTTTATTCAATTGACGTGAATGTGAAGGGCTCAGGTGATGGGTCCTGACAAGAGGGTTGATGTAGAGAAGAGGGTATCAAAATCAGATGCCATTTCAATGTTTAATTTTAAAGAAGGAACGAAGCGGAAGGTGTTAAAGGTGCAATATTTCAAGCACCCCGAGATTGCACACCATTTATATGATAGATTCTTGGCTTCCTAAGGTATATTGCCATGGAATGATGAAGTGCCACATTATTTTGTGAGATTTTTTTATGCGGAGTTTTTTTTAAACACGAAGCCAGATTACAGAGATGTGTCCAAATTTTACGGGGTTGGAAAAGGTATGGTGTATGAACGATAAGGATCCTATCACAATCCATTGTTTCCTAAGCCTACACCTCTTTTGGTGCCTCAGCCACAAAGAGTTGTTACATTACGATCAGAGATGGAGGTGCCCTCTCAGATTGGTCAAGAGGTCAGAATCGTCATAGGAGTGTTGAGGCCTTGAAATTCGAAGGCAACAACAGCAAGGGATTCTCCCCAATCAATGTTCCCAACTAGCCCATGACTGTTTGGTGTAGGGAATCCATCTAGTTTGCGGTCTGACTATCGTACGTCAAGTAACAAAAATAAAAGGTTTTACCGATTGCGGCCCAGTCCACCGTATATATTTTTATACTTTTGACTTTGAGTATAATATGCAAGTGCCTATCTAAAATGCAGTTCTATAAAGAATTCAAGGAGCGGTCACAATGTGATGCGCAGGTTCTTACCTCTCGTCTTAGACTCTCTCGCATCTAAATCATACACAACTAGAAAATACATACTAACTAAGCTGTCTCTAGAGAGCAAAATATTAGTTCATGAGTAATGTAATATTGTTCACATGCTAAGGTAAATCACATATAGTTGTTCTTAGGATCAAAACACATAAACATGAATAAGATATACATGACAAGATAGCTCATGAATCGTTAAAATCTCCATTACTCATAGTGGAAATTATCACAGAATAAACCAGAGAACATTCAGATAACAACATAGGTTTAGAAAGTTAGAACGCTCTCACAGTTAATGAAACACAGTTGAAAATGAAATAGTTCCCCTTCAACATTGTTCATTTTATCACATTCGATCATTCCACACAACACCTTCTCCAACCAACAAAATTTGCAATTTTTTTATTGTAAAATGAAGTAGTTCCTCTTACAAACAATGGCTCACAAGTTTTTCCAGGGAAAAAGCCCCTCTCCTCTCTAACTTTCCACTCTTTATACAAAACAACAAAACCCTTGGGCTTCCCCTACATTCTGACCTTTGGGCTCCCCAAAAACCATTTAATCTCACAATTTTGTCTTTTTCATGAGTACTCATGATTCATATAATGCGTTACATTTCGGATTTCTTCTTATGAGTACTTTATAAAACGGGATCAACTCGGTAACTGGCGGATCCCTTCCCAGCCTAGACTCTTGTTGCCATCAATTCTTCCTTGTCTTTTATTTGTCCTTCTTGAGATCCCGTTGATTTCATAAAAAACTCTACTTATCACTTTTTAGCCAACTTTCCTCAGCTTTATCCTTTAGCTAAGTCTTCTCGCAGCAGTAATCTGAAAAATCTTCTGTGTCCGTCTGCAATCAAACCAAATTCATCATTAATTAGGATTGTATTTTTTCAATAAACTTAAACTATACTAACAACAAAAATGATCATCAAAATGAGGCCCTGTACTGCGCCCTCGTCGTGAAAACCTTAACAAGAATAAAAAAACACTGCCGCCCAAACAGGGGTTAAAAACTTCACAAGACGGTGGGAAAAACCTTATCAGCGGCGTGAACCATTTAAACATCGGCCGGATAGTCATACTTACAGCCACAACAACGGATTTCAAACGGACAATGAGTTCCGCAGGACCATTAAGTCTATTGGAGTTGGAAGAACAAAATGCCAAAGCATCGGGTGGAAAGGCTCCCTGTCGGGGAACGAAAAGACATCAACATCAGGAGGTTAGTGCATTACGTAGCCGCAATGGTGGAATATGAAAAGACTATGGACCCCGCGGCCCAAAGACATATCGGTGAAACCTAGACACAGCATCAGTGAACGGAGCAGTTATATAGTGGACACTTAGTTTTCTCGGGAGCTACAATGGTGGAAAACAATCAGACGACAGCCTTCGATCAAAGTCATAAAATTTTCGCTATAACGCTGAAACAATGTGAAAACGTTAAGTGTTCGAAACTTAAGGTTGTGCATCGGTCCAAAAGTTTGTCTCACTTCCAAAACAACGGCTTCACAAAGATCAAAAAACCCCGAATCAAACTTCGACCAACCTCTAATAATGAAAACAAGTCAAAACAATAATGACACGACATCGGAGAAGTCAAGACTATTCTGCGGAACACTCATCGTTCAGCTTCTGCAATGGAGGCTACATAAGGAAATATGGCTCCGATACGTTGTTTAAAAGGCCTCCGAACAATCAAACTAAAAATGTTACTTCGGCTGGGCAGCGCTGAAAGTTTGTTTCACCCCCGAAACAGTGGTGAAAATGAGAAATAGGCTTTCGAGAAGAAAGAAAGAAATCACAGATCAAAGGGCAATCTTTAAAACCAAACTCCAAATTCCACACTCAAAATAGTTTCAGACATAAGCAATTCTCCGAAAGCATGAAGACAGTTAACCTCAAAATAGTCCAAACTTGTAGGAGAGGGAAAACAAAAACAGAGTTCATGGATCCAAATGATTCTAGGTAAGATAAAAATTAAGAGGAGGGTCCAAAATTTTGAAAATTTGGGAAAACAGTTGTAGCTGCAATAAGGAGACAACTTACCATCTCCTCTAATGGTTGTTGATGTGGGAATGGATCGACGTAGAGCACGTGCTCGTTCTCCTGCACATTTTTCTTATAAAATAGACAATGAGTTAGATTCAATGAGCCTTAAATATGCCAAGGCATATGCAAAACATTGTTGAGATGGATTGTTTGATTTACTCCATCGCAAGGAAGGAGGGAGGGGGGAGGTATGTGAAAATTTTTATGTTTTCCTCATAATTGTTAAATCCCATTTAGTTAGTTTATCTAAATATATATTGAACTCATTTGATTTGTAGTTCACCCAAATATTGGATGAACGCGATTTTATGGTCGACTCTAGTGTTAACCTAGGGCCATTGAAAGAGGTACATTTGCATAAATATCTAAAAAAGTTTATATGTTCTTATTATTGACATGACACATTTTTTCAAGATTGAAATTTTGTTTGTGTTCATAGGTTCCGATCTCGTCGCCAAGGACCATGGGTATTGGGCCCCTCTCATCATCAATTTTGGGAGACATTCCTAGTGTCTCCCAAGATTTGGATGTAAATCAAGCACCTTTCAAATGTTTTAGTAATAATTAAATGTTTTTTTAATGATTAAAAACAATTGACATTTTATTTAAATTTGAATTAAGTTACATTTAAATTACATGTTTTAAATGTTTAAGTAATGGTATTTTAATTGTAGGCGGGTATACATATTGCACAACCTTCCATTGCTGTGGATGTGGTGACCTCTTTGGGTGTTGGCCTCACTCATGTATATTTATTCATTTTTATTATTTTAACTTCAAACTGTATTTTTATTTAATTTTATTTACAGTATAAAATTTATATATTGAAGCTTAATTGTATGTTGCATGTGTTATATAGGTCAATCGCCAGTAAAATGTGGAGAGTGATATCCATATAATTGATATCACATAGTTATATATGTTTTTATACATGTGAACTTGTTTATTTGACATATTCCATGTCAAAACTTTAAACTTAAACTTATCAGTATAACTTATATATTTTAAACATATATATAATTTTGGACCATTCATATATATTGTTTTTGGAAGTTTTTGGTTTTAAATGATTTAATTTAATTAGTATCTTAAGATGTGTTTGATGAGATATATACTATATTTTTTATTTGTTTAATTAGCATGGGTTTGGTATCTTTGGTTTTTTTAATTAGCATGGGTTTGGTATCTTTAAGTGGCTTTGTTTATTTGATCATCAAACACAAGGGAAAAATATATGTAATTGATAAAGTGCTCTAGCATGACTGCATTGGTTGCATTGGTTGTATGATCACACCTAACACTTTGATGTTTCTATGCAAATTCTTATCCCTCATCATGCAAGGGTGTTCACTTGTGAATTTTTTCACAATTTCAACAGTAGGGGATGCATTTGATATTTTGGAGTTTTGCTTGATATCGTGGTGCTAGCCTAGATGTTAGTGGTTATGGTTAACAATTGGTAGTTGTAATGTGGAACAAGTGTACCTTATGGAGTTTAAAGAGGTTGTTACAACTTATTCTTTCATGTAACTTTATCTAACAACATAAATGGGCCAAGGAGGAACACTGCAATGGTTTAATTCTAGGCAAACTTTGGTAGAATAACCAATGATATACTTGTAGCATTTACCATGTTATTTGTTGAATCTATCAAACCCTGTAGAATATTTGGGACAGCAATTTTGGGCAGCCTTTAGGTATATATTTGTGGTCATTGCAGTCTCAAAATACATGATATTAAGTTAGAAAATACTAGTGAATATTCTGTTGTATCTTTAGGAATATAGTGAATGCATCTTAAATTAAATTTTCAAGTATAATGGATGCAATATTCGCATAAATGCATAGTCCAGAATAAATGAATATAAAGGAAATTTAGCATATCTTGGTAAGTTGATATTAAGTTAGAAAATACTAGTGAAGATTCTGTTATATCTTTATGAATATAGTGAATGCATCTTAAATTAAAAATTTTAAATTAAAATTTCAGGTATAATGGATGCAAAATTCTCATAAATGCGTAGTCCAAAATAAATGAATATAAAGGAAATTTACCATATCTTGGTAAGTTGGTATTAAGTTAGAAAATACTAGTGAAGATTCTGTTGTATCTTTATGAATATAGTGAATGTATTTTAAATTAAAATTTCAGGTATAATGGATGCAATATTCTCATAGATGCATAGTCTAGACTAAATGAATATAAAGGAAATTTACCATATCTTGGTAAGTTGATATTAAGTTAGAAAATACTAGTGAATATTATGTTGTATGTTTATGAATATAGTGAATGCATCTTAAATTAAAATTTCAGGTACAATGGATGCAATATTCTCATAAATGCATAGTCCAAAATAAATGAATATAAAGGAAATTTACCATATCTTGGTAAGTTGTATAGTTGTTGATTAGTGGCAATAGGGAAATGTTGAATATCCCTGAACCTGCATTCATACTCAAATTTTGAGCTTGATTTGAAGTAATCACTAGCGAAATCCAAGCAATGAAGTTTCTTATTATTCTTGAGATAATTAATATCATGATTTATCCTAGTTGGTGGACTATTTTATGGTGTATATCTTACCAAGAAATATGAATTGTTTTAGCTGAAACAAATCATAACTTACATAGTAGCTAACTCAATTCTTTGGTAGCTTGAAGACCTAAAGTGCTTCGATGGTTTAGGGAAACCTGTTTAGATTTAAACCCATGAATCCTATAGCAGCCACACCATCATTTGGTTGCCTAATGATATCCCTAGATCAAATTTAAACATTAAATATCCCTAGATCAACTTTATCCCTAGAGTCAAAACCTTAAGATCTATGGTTTCTTCATTTCTTTTGGACCATCTAATTTATTCAAAATGAATTCAATATTGTTTTATAAAAGGTGTATTATTACCTACATTAGAAGTCCTTTCTGAAACCAATCATGGATATGGAAACTTTTATTTGTCCCATCTCTTCTAAAATTCAACCTTTTGCATTCCAAGCTCAAGCTACTTTTTTTTTATCTTGCTGAAAAATCTACTTTTGTGAAGTTTAGATCAACTTCAAGTTTTAATGAACAAAATTTTTTAATGTCCCATACATGTAAGTTCTAAGTGTACATTTTTGTTTTGCATGACATTTTCAAAGACTTTAAGGAGCTTAGTGACATCATTGGGTGGGCAATTGTCATTATAACCTAGTTTTGGACCTTTGATACAATATGATATATTAGACTCACAGATATTCATTCTCATGTTTAGGAAGGTCCAAAGTTAGTAATATTAAAGTAAATGTTGACAAGAATACTAAGAGGCTATATTTAGTGTTGATCAAACGGTTAACTATCATAGACAAGAAAATGGTCTAATGTATTATGGTATTTTGGACGTGATGGATTTAAAATTAGAAAATACAATATTTAATTGTGACTGTTTAGATACAATGCATGTATGGAAGATGATTTAAATAAAGGAAAAATTCAACAATGTGTGTTTAAAAATGCTCTAAATTTGTGTTTTCTTGATGGGCCAAAGATATTTTGTTGAGAAAAATGTTTAGTTACAATGGCATATTTGGATTCAATTCTAAAGCTAACCTCTACAATGCTGGCCATTCCTTTCCTTTGTTTCTTCAGTAAATGGAAGGAACTTTTGCATGGCAACATTGGAGAAAGAGAAGTAAACCTTTTCCTGTAGAAAAGGGAAGGTACTTCTACCTAATCTGATGGTGTATGAGAAATTAATAAGATCAATAAAATGTGGCTAGTAGAAAAAAAATAAATCCAAGTGAAGGTGTATGAGAAATTAATATACTAACATGATATTTCATTATGTTGAACCACATGCCTTTGTTGTGAACATTATGATATATCTAGATCCATAAAAAATATCTAAAGGATATCCAATCCATTTCTTAGGGAACTTTGCATGATAATTATGCATTATGCAGAATTCTCTTGAGATAAGAGGATATTTCATTCATAACCCTTTCAATTATAATCCTTCTAAGCATACATGTAATTGCAATCTTCAATCTAAATTTTTCTTTTCGTTTTGGTTGAGGATCAATGTAATTAGTATCTTAATTCATTTATGTAATTAGTATCTTACATGATGATTAAAGTAGTATCTTAAGATACTAATTAGTATCTTTAATTTAATTACATAAATGATTTAATTAGTATCTTTAATGATTTTGGTTTTAAAAGAATTTATTTCACAATCCTCTTTTGTGCAAATTCAATCAAGATTTTCAATCATTAGTAATGATTTTTAATATTTAGTAATGTTAATGTTGAATGTTTGTATGTTATGAATTTATACAATTGTACATATCAATTTCATTATAAAATTAATATAGATCATTTTGATTTACATATGTTGAACAAGCCAAGAACAATATATCATATAATTGACATCAATTTGATATATAGATATGCTAAACAATCTAAGAACAATGAGCTATAAGCTCAACAATGCAAGAACGCTATTTTATAAGTTTCCTCAATTTGATGGACAGAAGCTCAACAATGTAAGAAATTTAAT
Organism: Pseudotsuga menziesii; assembly: GCA_001517045.1. Classification (NCBI taxonomy): domain Eukaryota; kingdom Viridiplantae; phylum Streptophyta; class Pinopsida; order Pinales; family Pinaceae; genus Pseudotsuga; species Pseudotsuga menziesii. Next base: position 72,116 of record LPNX010694545.1, read on the forward strand.
CAATTTGACATGTACATAAGTTCAACAATATAATATAATAGTCTATCATATTTAAGTTTAAAAGAGGCACATATCTCATAATTTGACAATTTCATAACGAACGTGCTTAAAAATTCATCAAAACAATATAGATCAAAACTTATCAATAATCACTCTATTTGAGTGTCACAATTATAAAACCAATGAAGAATACCTTCATGTAAAAAGTATGTATCATGTTCAACATGATTCTAATTAGAAACAAGATCTCAAAGGAATCTCTTCTTCAATTATTCTTTCATGATCAACTTTTGACATCTTGCATCTTCTAGCTTTCAATTTTTTATTTGATTTAACTTCTATCAAATTTATGCGAGCTGCGCATACCAAATGACTATATTGGCAGCATATGACATCAAGTTGATAGTATTTAAAGTGAACATCCCTTTCAGTTTGATACGTTTCTTGAAAAAAATAACCTTTTAATAGAATTGACCCTCTTTCATATATAAAACCTCTGTCATCATAGTCCTCCAATAATTTCATCTTTCTCTCTGTGCATCGCATCAAATAATATCTCACATTTTCATTGTTTGCTATGGGTGCAACCACAACAAATACATCTCCTACACATAATTAAGAACATTTAATTTGTCAAAAAAAACTTTAAAATAAAAATAGAAAATTTAGTATTTAGTATATATACATAAAATTACCTTCTCTAACCAAATCGGAAATTCTATTACCATGAGTTGATATTGCAATGTCCTCTAATTCCAACTCTTCAAATCTTACGAGTGGCATTTTTCCTTTTATATAAATATTGTTGTATTTCCAAGGTTTAACATAATTGTCATTGATGTTTTCACAAATCTCTATTGATTATGTGTCCTCTATGCAAATAGGACAAAAGCATTTTAGCTTCCTACTATCAAATGAAAACACATTTTGGAAGGTTTTTGTTTTGATTGAGTGTAAATATCAAGCTCCATGAATAGTGGTAGCATCATATGGGATTGATCTGTCTATATCTTGGATTCCAATATTCCAAAAAAACATGTCCATCATAAAAAAAATTCATGTACATGTGAATAAAATGTTAGTAGATGTAAATATTAAAGTCATTCTAAGTTGAATAATTCTGTTTTGAAAACAAAGTTCATACCTGTACACATCTTTTGATTGTTGATTGTAATCTTGGATGAGATTTAAACGACACCATTGAACAACTTGATTATCACACACAAATCGATCAGTAGAATGGTTCATTTGATACCTTTGAAGTGCTCATTTTACACACACCCTCACACCATCTTGCTCCCTTTTCCATGACCAGTTTCAAAAAATTCCAATGATGTTTCATATTTGTTTTTTTATGAAGGGGACATAGCCAGAAGAATGATCGTGAAGATTGAAATTTCCCTGCACATCCATCTGACCATATTCAATGTTCATTCATTACAACTCCACATGTTTTCAATGAACCATAAATAATATCAAAAAATGTTCTAAATAATGTGTATCATGTGTGCGGTCATTGTTGATATAGAAACGATATTCCTTGATCACATGTCAATTGTCATTCGTGCTTTCTATATCATCAACATTTTGTTGAGCATGTCTATATAGAACATGGACAAATATAGAAACATGGTTAGAATGATAATATTCACTCTGTATTTCTTTTTGTGCTTCAAATGTGTAATTCTCTGCGAAATCAACCACAGAAAAAATAGTCCTCTTGGGAAAAACATCACGTGATTTTTTTAATTGCAAGTCTTGCCATCGTGCTCTATGTGAATGTTTTATGTATTTATAAATTTATTTTTCAAACTTTTTCAAAAACTCTGTAACATTGATTTTTTCTTCTTGTAAATCTATTCTTTTCGAAAGAGTGTTTGAAGAACTTATAAAATTGTGAGAATACATGACATATTCATATCTCTTCCAATCAACTATGATATCTGACAATGATGGATCGTTAATAATATAAATAGGATATGTATGATGGAATAAAGCTATAGTTCCACAATTATCACATTTCTTTCCACCGACACATCTTTTGTTGTACAAATTCTCGTGACTATCTCTTTCACATAGAATTTCAGATATAAAAGCACGAATTGTGGAAGAAGGTGAATTCGACTGAAATGTTTTAACAAACTGAAGGAATGTGTCATAGTATAATTCAAACTCAACATGATAGCAACAACAACATGTGTCACGAATAGTGATAGGTCTAGCATACCATGGCTTCTATTGTACAAATGTATTGATTGACAAATTTAATTCACTATGTTCATCTTTGAATTTATTGAACAATTGTATTTGAGTCATGTCCAATATATGTTTTGGATGGATTTCATACTGATTTCGAGATATTCTGTGTCATATCACGTCTCTCGCATTTGGTGAAAAATGAGAATTTTCCACCCAATATTCATGCATCATAGCTTTAACACTTTCACCGACCCTATCTTTATAGGGTTGTCTACAAATAATTTCCCAACAAGCAATCTCATCATTTTCATCTATTTGTAATCGAAATTTCTTATATTTGTACAATGTTTTCCGTGAAGTTCCGGTAACCTTTGCAATCTGCGTTTTGAAATGTTTTTGTCTAGTACTAGATGAAATAATCGTTGTTTGTATTATTCTACGTGTAGCACTAGTATCTTTCTTTCTAGATTTTCCAATCATTTTTATTACACTGGATATATTTTCGAACAAATTTTGCTTCACCTTTGAATATTTTGTCTTCTTTTGAATAACCAATACTAACCAATATTCCTTCAACTTCTTGGAGACTAACAAACACCTCAAAATTTGAGCTTGTGTGGCCACTGATTCTTTTTCCAGAAATTGTTCATGCATCTTTTCAGCACGATATTATACAATATGGTCAGGTTTCATGTTTCCAATTTTTTCTTTATCAACATTTTGTAACATGTCATCGTCAATGATGAAGCCACCTATATATATTTCAATTTCAATTTTAAATTAGAATATTTCAAATATACTTAACTTTAATCATAAAATTATGACTCGTAATTATAATTATAATTACATGGTTTAAAATCTTTTAATAACAAATATATATATATATATATAATGTTACCTCTATTGGATTGAATATTTTCATCGTTTTGTGAATCTTCAATGTATTCAACATATTCAACATTTGTATCTACATTTGGAAATTATATTCAAAAATACATCATTTACAAAAACCCGTTACTGCATTTTAAACAAATTTGCAATATTGGTACATACCTGGTTCAATTTTTTCTTGAGTTTGATTTTGAACATTCATATCATCAACATTTTGATCCAAGTCTCTAGTTACATCATCATTAGCGATGTCATGTTATCTGATTTTTTGCTTTTCATTATGTAAGGCATCATCTCAAGTGCAATCACATTTCCGCTTTCGCTTTTTTTTGTTGCCCATGATTATTCAATGTATACCTTCAACTTAGAATAAATTTCCCTGGAGAGAATCTTAATCATCAAAGAAAATAATTCACCTTAGAAAATACAAAAAAAGTAAGAGTCATCCACCTAAAACAATATGACTACAAAAAATAGTGATAATGGCTACAAGGAAGGTTATCAACCAAATTTGGCACTTCTAGGCCACGTGAATTACAAAAAAATTAGAGTTTATTTAAATGTTATAAAAGTATAATTAACAAGTATAAAGTCGCGTTCACTAAATATAAATTACGAGTTAAAAGTCCAAAATATGACTACTAAATATTGATAATTAACCCGTTTAAGGCAAGTTTATAAAAAGTAAATATGTCCATAAAATATTGTTCAAAATATTTTAAAAAAATGCACCATAGACTAAATTGATGCAAAATTTTTAAGAAAAATTGTACCATAAAATATTTTCAGAAACATCTTTCGTAAAGAAAAAAAGACAATAAATTTTCAAAAGAATGTTTGGTATCAAATAAAAATAGCCTTCACCTTAAAAGATAAGTTTTAAGAACACTTACCAGAAAAAGAGAGCCTTCCTTCTTCTATAACTGTGTAAAATGTTGATCAAATATGTTGAGCCTTCATTCATATAAATAAAGAATTGAAACGGTGTTTCGGAAAAACATAAAAACGTTTCAAGTTCATGCAATGAAACGATGTTTGGAAAAAACGTTTCAAGTTTTTTTCTGGCAAGCGAAAAAAATTGAATAGACATTTTTGGCTGAACTATTTTCCATCCGTTAAATCTAACGTTCGTCCGAACATTTGATAAATTTCGGCCGAAACATTAGTTGTTTTCAGCCGAAAACCTGTAATATTTCAAAAATTGAATTCCATCAGGTATTTGACTCTTCTTCCCATTTCAGAGAGATCAACTCATATCAAATTCTTACAATTTCTTTTCACAAATAATACCCTTAGTTGCATAATTCAATTTACTTTCTATATATGTGAATTTTGTTGAAATTGATATGATCCACTAATTTTATTTATTATATTTCTTAGAAGGTGTGTGGATGGCTTCAAAATTTAATAGAATTCATTGAAATGAAAAATCAATAACTTCTTAAAGAAACAATAAAAAATTTTGGAAAATCATGGTGCCAAACATTGATGTGTTGTCTTCAAAAGGGTACTTTTTTTTTGAATTGGAAATTAGGGAAGATGCTGTGCCAAATGAAACATGTCACTTTTATGCTATTTTTTCAAATTGGTCCATTTCAAAAAATTCTAATAATTATTGCATGCGGCTGTTGCATACAAACTTATAGACAACCTTTAGTACAATCTGTCTAGATCATCATAACATATTTTGTTTTTAGTTAACAATAGTTGAATAATGAATAAAAAGGTGTAAAAAACATGACTATTTATCATAATTTCATTAATTAATAACATACTATCAAACACTTTCAAAAATGACATATCAAATGACAATAAAAAAGTCTAAAAAACAACCAATAGAAAGCTAACACAATTCTCTACAACTTTTGTTTTTACTAAAAAATGAAATTCTAAATACAAATCTAATTTTTATTTGCTTGAAGTTGACAAACTTGGAAAAACAACATTGCTTTTCTCATAAACGCCCTTAAAATAGACACTGAGATTCATGATTTCACCCCCATATGTTTTCCCAAACAGACCCATGCGCCGCCTTGGAAGACTGCGAATTTGAAGGGTCTCTACGGTATACAATTCCCATCCTTGTTCATCCATATTTCTTGTTTGAATTCAAGGAATTCAGTACCCCAGATGGCGTCCCTACAACCCATGGTGTATGGGTGGTAAGTCACTCGAGTGCCTCTGGGCATGATAGTCTCTCCAGGAAGAACGTCATTGTGGAGAGCATGCTTGGAGTCTAAAGAGCATCGGAGGATAAAGGCTCATTGACTCATAGATTGATGTGTGTAGGTAATGCATGCTCTACATATCCTCATATGAAAATAGCCAGTATTTTTTGTCTTGTTTGGCTTTCAGTTTGACGCCATGAGACGGGAAATTTCTTTGTATATTGCTTCCAAGATGCCTACAAAATGTTTACATGTACCATAAGCTAGATATTTACATATGGTGATTTTAATACGAACTAAACATACAAACTTTAACACAACAAATTTATATTTACGTGTGAATAACGAATTTCTATTTAACTGTAATTCATCTTGCCATAATATTTATGTTTCACTCCCCGAGACCTATACAAGCCTTAAATTCTTCATTAGAATCCAGGAAGGTAGAGAAGAGTTTGGATGTTTTTTCAAGCAAATCCATATGAGATTCAGGGAATTCAACGTCATTATACTGCGATCCAAGAGAGAAGATTCAGTATCAACAAGTTGAAACCTCCTCATTTGAATACCGTCAAATGCATCATCTTCATGACTCATAACACGCACCATTCTATTTCTCCACATTGTACTTATGTATCCAACCATCACTACTTACAGAAGATTGTTGCAATAAATCATCAATAATGATGATTTCTGTCCAACGCCAAAGTCAATGGGAAAAGAGCTCTCAGCAACAACTCTTAGCCAACTTTCATATTTTTTCATACATATTTGTATCGTTCCAACCGTCTACTTCCATAGTTTCCATGTGACACTTGGCAGTCATGCATATCATTTGAAACACAACTATGTAGGTTCACGAGACACTCGGTTTGTACATCTGAAAAAACCAAACTCCATGAGCCAGAAAGACATTGCACTGGAAAACACGTGGGTTATTTGAAGGTTGGTTGGGATTTAAATAATCAACAGGCCTAGCTGCCACCATGGTTTTGAATTTTTTTTTATCCGGTAATGAGATCTACTAATGGAGCTAACTGAAGTTGCAAAAATTGAAAAAAAAAGAAATATTTCTATGAATCTGAAGGTTTAAGAAAGGTTTATGGGAGTCTAATGAGAAGTCATATTTATATTAGTTATTTTTCAAATAAATGTAACAATAAGAAAATGACTTTGTGTTCGTTGGATTGTAATTTTCAGTTTCATATATCAAAGCTTACGACTCAGAGGGCCTCCACATTCCATCGTGATGGTTTTGGGATCTGTAAGGAGAGAAGGGAAACATGCCTTTTCCTTTACATGTAGTGAAGAGAAAAGCTAAAAAGAAATTCAATGGAATATTTACGTCTATCAAAAGTTGGGCCCACTGAGATGCAATATGTGCATGGAAGGGGGTTGGCTTATGCATCCATTACATCATGAAAATTAAGCAACAAGCTACTAATAGACATCCTGACTATGTACTATCTATATTGAACACGAATATTGACTTGGGATATTAAAAATTTGAAACAAAATATTTTCTTCACCTGTCAACCTTATTTGGCCATTCAATGATCTTCAATACATGGGATTATAAGAGGACCCACGTGAATGGTCGAGAGGAAAATTGGTATCGCTTGTGCAAATTATGATGTGAAATTTTTTTGATGTCTCACATAGTTCAAGTTTCAATTTCAAAGGTATAGTCTCTCCCCATCTAGGTCATGTCTCAGTTTCAAAGGTATAGTTCATCCACATCCAAGGGTTTCGAGGTTCTCTAAAGCTACCTAAAACTTGGAAAACTCCTATAACTATGCCCCTTGAATTTTTGGACTTTTTTGCTTTGCAATATTTCATTGGGATTCAAAGGATCAAGGAAAAAACATTGACTTATTCACTAAAGATTTTCAAATTTAAAAACTTTATGTACAAAATCCTTTTGGAGGAAACTTATTTTCACTTATCTGATGATTTAGAAGTTTAATGTAACTTATTTTGAGTTATTTTCCTAGACTTTCTTTCATCACATAAACGTGTATTATATACACACACAACTTTCTCTCATTTTTGAAACATATCAAAGTTATCTTCGATGTTTAATTTCCCCGGCTTTGGGGGTATGCTAGTAAGATAATTCTAGCACATACAACTTTTTCATTAAAAAACTCTTTAATTTTCATTTAAAAATACTTTATTTAAATATTATTTTATCTTTGTTCATTTTGTATTTGTTTATGTATAATTATAAATAATTATAAAATCTTTTTTTCATAGAACTTTTAATCTTAAACTTATTGTAATAATTTTTTTTTAATTTTACAATACAAACTTTAATATTAAATTTATTATAATAAAAAATAATTTTTTTATATCTTTTATTGAATTTTTTTATAAGCAATTGTGATTATTAATAATGTTTTTTTATAAAGTTTTTATACAGCACAAACTTAATATTGATTCTATATATGATAATGATGATGATGATGGTTAACGTCCCCTGAGACCAAAATTTGGTCTATCGGACCCTGAAGAAGAAAATTAATTATTTTGTTTTAAAGTGATATTTCTATGCTCAAAGAGCTTGGAGAGAAGCGCCCCGAGCTTACTATAATTTTGACAAGCTAAAAGGATAGGAATGTCGGTATTGCAACAAATATTATGAAACTCGGATCTTAGGTAGGTGTATGCAGGGCACTCTATGAGGAAGTGATTTTCATCTTCAATGTTCTTACTCTCACAAAGGAGGCAGATCCTTTCTACCCAAGGAGTTTTACGGACTGTCCAACGACCAGTTTCGCCGTGGAGCTCATGCGAGTTAGTTCTTATCTTAGCTATATTAATTTTTTTCTTAGGACTGATTAAAACAGAGAGATAGTTTTGATCTTCAAGAGTAGGGTTGATGACCTCCTTATAATATCTTAATTTTATTTTTTCCTCTAAATATTTCTCACACCACAATTTTTCTTTAAACTTAGAAGCAATAATATTTTTAATGTTATTAATATTTTGCAATGCAACATTTTCATCGATCTTCCAGTGGTTTAACCAAGACTTGGTATCTTTATACCACCCACGCTTGCGCCTTAGGTGATTTTGGCTGGAGTTTAAAGCTAACTTAGGGAGTCTATGGTCTCCCATGTTATTGATTTTGTTCTTGTACAACAGGAGTCTAGCCATGGCTAGGCTCTCGATGGGGGAAAGACCCACTTCTATAAGGAGAATAGGATAGGGTGTATTGTTTTTTATTTTGAGGTTGTAAGTTATAAAACGCTTCTGAATTTGCTCGATCTTTCTCCAATATTCTCTAGAGATGCTGCAACCCCAAACCTCACACCCATACAAGATAACAGGAGTGACTAGAGTTTCAAATAGGAGCTTCTTTTTATCCCACATCACGAGGTTTGCAGCTTTACAGTTATTTTCAAGACCAAAGTAAGCTTTCCACCCTGCGTTGATCCTTTTCTCAATGCTATAGTTCCAGTTGAGCTTGTGATGAATATCAATTCCTAGGTACTTGTAAGAAGACACTTCCTCCAAGTTGCTATTGTCATACACAAAATTAACGTATGTGTCCTTCTTGGATTTGATAATCATAACTTTTGTTTTGTCAATGTCAACAATCATACCCAGTCATACCCATATATTACCTAACTCCCCATACAAATTTAATATTAATTAATTAAATCTCGACACAAATTAAATATTGATTGTATGTATAATAAAAAAAAATCTCTTGTAATAAACCATAAAACCTCTTCCTCTTAAAAAAAAAAAGAGAAGAATTAAAACCTCTTCTTTAAGAAGCAAAGAAGAGAAGAATAGAAATCCAATTCATTATCAATTTATCAAAATAAACACTGAGCTCAAATACCACGGAAAAAAAGTTGCATTCATTAATAACGAACCTTTAGCCTAGTGAGGCATTATTTGCATAATTTGTTGAACATGATAATAGAGAATTGGGCGATGGACATTCACATCATGTCCTATTATTCACATCATTTGTTCAACATGATGTCACATAATTAGATGATCGACATTATTGGATTGAAGACCAAAAAGAAAAATGAATTCCATGTGGTATATGCAAAGATTGGTCGAAGAGGTAAAACATGATATTCCATAGAAAAAAGGCATGTTTCAATGTTCCCATGATCTACAGTTGGAAGCTTGCACATGATCCACTGATAGGCAACAATTACCATTGGAAAATCCCACATCTCCTAGATTAGGCTGTTAAAACACATTACACAAGTGGTGAATGACATCTAGGCAAGTGAAGAGAATGATGCAACGAGTGTATTGAGGAATTTCATGTCTACTTTGAGCTATTTTGGGATGTGGATTTTACCATTTTTATGTTTGTTCCAATACCGTGTCATTGAGAAGCCACACACAATTCTGAATAGAATTTAAAGAAATATGTATATGATCCTAAACATATTATTAATTGGAATCCAATGCATATGAAACTAGAAGGAGAATTTCTTCGAAAACACGGCTCAAGAACATAACTATAATTGAAGTAAAGGTGCAATGGAAGCACTTTGAACTTGAAGAATCTACATGAGAAAAACGAGGCATTGAGAGAGGCATATCCTTTTCTTTTCTCATGAATTTTGTTTTTAAGAGGGGTGAGATTGAACATCCTAAATGTTTTCCCCTAAACATACTATGTATATAAACTATGTTTTGATTAAGTCATAGGATTTGAACGTATGAGTGATGCAAGACATCATGAACTATGATACTTTTATAAGAAAAATGAAATTTTATTCGTTTAATACTTCTATCAACTTGATATGGGACATCCAGATTAAAAGGGGACTAAGCTTACTAGGCTTTTAAGACTTATGCGAGTAATTAAAGTTTAAAAGGGAAAAGATAAATAAGATAATGATAATTAAGGATTTAAATAATTGTGAGGAAATAAAAGAAAAACCCTCACTACTTCCTAACGCTAGAACTTCTTTTTATTCTATGGGCTCACTCTTCATTGAGGGGGCTATGATCATTTTTTTTACTAAAAAAATATTATTTCTTCGTCTCCTTTGAATTTCCTCTCTGATCATAATTTTTGAACCAAAAACAGAGAGAAAACCCTCCTTTAAAAATATCATAAAGAAGATAATAATCAATGGTAGATGGAGGAACATGCAGAGAAAAAGATACGTACTTGCCTCAAAAGGTCAGCCTGGATTTCTATCTGAGTACTCGAAGTCATTTTATTTGAGTTGTGTGGCTTGGAAAGGGAAAATTACTGAAAGAGGAAGCTTTCACAAACAAGGAAATATGGAAAACTGAGTAAAGGGAACCTAATGGAATCATCTCTCCAAGGATAAGAACATCACATCTGTAATATCCTGAATTTTTGACCTGACACTTATGGGAATAATTCCCATTGCATGTGATGTTGCTTTGATGTTTTATTTTGTATATTGGGCATAAGACCCTACTACACATGAGAATGATGATTTGTTTGATATATTGGGTATAAGACAAATTCATATGTTTTATGTATATGATTTCATTTGTTGGGCGTGGACCCTGAAGAACATAATTGATGAGATATTTGTGTTGAGCGCGAGATATGAGGCACATGAGTATTTGATGTTTGTGTTGAGCGAGAAGCTCTGAGGCACATGAGTATTTGATGTTTGTGTTAAGCGAGAAGATCTGTAGTACATGAGTATTTGATGTTTGCGTTGAGCGAGAGTCTCTGGAGCACATGAGTATTTGATGTTTGTGTTGAGAAAGAATCTCTGGAGCACATGAGTTATGAAACCTTTGTGTTGAGCATGAAGCTTTGAAGCACATGAAAATGTAAGAATTGGAAGTGTTGGGCATAAGACCTGGAGCATTCCAAGTTGATTTTGAGCATAATATCTGGAACATCGGATCCTTGTCCATTGTACCCCTAGGTGTATCCTACAAATACATCCTAGCATTAGTGTTGAGTGAGGAGCTATGAAATTACACTAAGTTGTAACTCCATGTTTCTTAGCGTTGAGTATGAGATCTGATTAAACGCTAGGAGTTACTGAAAAATTAATATGTTGAGTGAAAACGACTTTGATAAAACATTGATCTCATCTTACTTATTTTTTAAGTGATTAAATGAAATTTCAAATTTTTGTATCTCATCAAGTATTGAAAAACTACCATGTTATACGAGGTAATCAAACATGCAAGGAGGTTTCAAGTTGTCTAACCTAGTTGACCTAACCCCTACCTAAAGGCCTTAATAAAGAAGTGAGTATAAGCTAAAAAGAAAAGTATCATGTGATTTCGGATCATGCTATATGATATCCAAAGTAAAAATGTTAGCAATGGTATATGTGTATATAGTTTATATATAATGTAAATAAAAGAGTAAGCATATGTATTAATAATAGTAACTATAAATAATAATAAAAGGATCAATGTAATATTATTTATTACTAATATTAATTAAATATTTAAATACCTAAAAGAGTCAAAATAGGAACTAGTCAAAGAGTTCTTAAGTTAAAATAAACAAATATCAATTTCACCAAAATTAAGTAAAAATGGTTATTTCAAGAAAACAAATGATTTTGATTTAACTGCCCATTTTTCTAAAGTTTGTCTATAAAGACTCATGCCAAAGAGAGGCTTGGGGATATTTTCTTTTTCCACCTATGCTTCTTGATTATTTTCTCAAGAGAGTTCTTGGAGAGAATTTTTCCCAAGAGGAAAAGACAACTGGTACATAACCTGTTATCCCAGATAGGGAATACTTACCTTAGGAGCTCTAAGATACTTGCATGTTAGAACCAACTCAGAGGGATCCGGATTGAAACGAGGAACTGTTGATGTATTTGCAACTTTAGAAGATATTCTGATGTATGTTATCATTGTATGTTGTTGTACCCCCATTGGGGATATGTGTTACCCCTTTATGGGATGTCTAAATTGTGTCTATATCTTGAGGTACAACCTCCATTGCAAGTCGGGGAAATAGTCCCCAGTGTAACATCATGTAATATGTAATTGTGGTCTCTCTAGGAGAAGTGGGCCCCATGTGAGATTAAATGTAGGCTCGAGTCTTATATTGGGTCAGTGACTTGAAAGGGTTTTCTCCTTTATGGTCTCCCCGATGAAAATATTTTTGTCTTGTGTATCTTTTATATCTTATGCATTTTATTGTACTAGTTATTATTTGAGATCAATATCCTAGATAATATAATCAGATCTTAAGAAAATCTAACATGCTATCATAGCCTCTCTGAAGGACGGCATTGTGCAGATGCAGGAACTAGTGATTGCTATTTGAAGGTGTTCTCTCCATAGATCATCAATCAAGGAGGGATAGGCTAACTCGCCTCACTAGGGAGAATTTGTTGTTGGTAATAGTTTCTGAATCAGAAAAGTTTCACTGTGCATCCAAAATACAACTACAATGGCAGCTAATGGAAATTAGGGTTTAATGCCTGAACACCCTAGAATACTGAATTTACTAATTATAGAACTTTCTATATAACACGAGATTGGAGAAGGATCAGAAGCCTAAAATTTTGCAGGCTGAAGATAAATTTTTTATGTACCATTTGTAAATGTTTCATCCCCAGATGCGCTATACTTCAGGAGATATGGTTCCTCCAAATCAGGGTTCCAGCTTCTTCCATAATACAGTCATAAACATGTGGCCTAGGGAGATTTGCTATATCTCAAGCTAGGAAGGTCCAAATGAAATTTCCCAAGATGTTGCAGGTAGGCCACATAATTTAGTTTTTGTGGTACACTTTTCAGAACCAGAATGTGAAACAATGACATGTGGAAGTCCGTACAAGTTTTCTATTCTAAACATTCCCAAAAACAGTCACCTTGGGAAAAGCAACATACATCCCACTTGGAGAATCCATTTCTTCTCTAACCTATGAGGCTAGAAAGATGACATATTAGGATATATCAGTGAGAAGTTTCATAACGTAAGGAGCCGAACCTTTGGAGATATAGAAGAATCAATATCAGTCATTTCTGTAGAAGAAATTGGAAAAATAGGGCTTCTTGTTCTGGAATCTTCTCTCCACTATTTTGAGAAAATGATTACATTGAAAAAAAAAACCTTGAAGAGGCCCAAATTTATATACAATAAGAAGTCTAAAATTCAAAGGTTAGAAAATTAGGGTTTCTCTGACAAACCCTAGATCAGCCAGCTCCGGAATAAGGACAGACACCTCAAATCGGTAAGATCTAAATTTTTGCTATTTACATTTGAGTTTCTCATTTCAAAATGACTAATCACACCCATATTGATGACAAGATTGGTGAAGCTAAAAAATTCTGAGTATGGAAGTATTGGACTTCCGTGATCCTTGAAGAAATTGACTTGGATCAGTATTTCAGTAGGGAACTTCTAAGAGCCAGAGGGAGATGAGGCTAAGGCTTGAGCCAAGAGAATCATTGCAGATTATATTAAGTATCATCTCATCCCTCATGTGTCATCCTTGAAAAAACCAAAAGGAAGTGTTCGATGCTATGATGAAGAAATCAAAGAAGAATAAGAGATTGTTATAACCACATTGAATGGCCTCCCAAGATCATGGGATTCATTCATTCAAGGAATGTGTGCCAGAAGGAAGTGATTACCTTAAGCAGACTCTAGGAAGAGTGCACACAAGAAGAAGTTGAATCATAATAAGAGAAGAGAATATGGGAGCAACTAAAGATCAAGATTTTATGATTCAAATAATATCTCTCAAGTGAACTTAGCATATGGATAAGAAATGTTGATGTTATGAATGAAGAATATGATGAATATGAAGGCCCAAGTAGGAGTCTATGCATGAAACAAATAAAGATAAGTATTCAATTCTCATTTCATGATATTGTTTGGTTATACATTTGTTTATATTCAGTTGATGTTTGAGTATTTTTCATTTATACTATTGAATTGCACATAATGGATAAGAAGTCAATGATGGTGTACAACATTCCATTACTACTTATATATATTGAAACCTCTTCGCTTGCATATTAGGAGTAGTACACACTCTTAATAACATTGGGGTAAAATGCATCTAGAAGTCACTGTATGTATACATGATATGGATTAATGTTGTAGCATTGGCTAAAACAGTAGCATGGATATGTGACATATATTTGTCATTATTAATATGTTTTGGAAATTATGATATGTTTCTAATCATGAAACTAAAATTTACTTGTAGATCATTCCAAAAAATAACTAATGACAGTTCAGAAGAGGGACCTAAAGCTTCTCGGGTCAAAGACACCATAGAGAAAGAAAGAGCTTCAGAAGAATATAAAGAGAACAGTAGATCCACCTTGATAGATGTAGACCACCTTGGGAACTAGAAGTAATCCAAGATGAAGAATAGTATGACAAGACTTCCAAAGAAAGCAAGAGGCCTCAAACACACTCTAGTTATGTGACAATGTTGAGTGACATTATTGATGCAGAGCCTTCTAGATATGATGAAGTAGCCAAGAAGAAAGGGAAGGAGACGATGATCAAAGAGTACCAGTTCAAAAAGAATGATGTCTAGGATGCAGTGTCAAGACATGAAGGGAATTCTGTATTGTCTTCCATATGGATATACAAGAACCGACATGTAGTAGATGGAAACATCATGGGATACAAGGAAAGATTCGTAGCACGAGGCTTCGCATAGAAAGAAGGCACATAATACGAAGAGACATTTGCACTAGTGACATGGTACACTTCCATTATATCCATACGTACATGTATTATATGGGAGATACATAAACTGACATCAAGATAACATTCTTGAATGATGTAGTGAAGGAGTAAGTATACATAAAGAAACCACTGGTAGTTGAGACACATGAACAGCAAACTCATGTGTGCAAATTAAAGATGGCCTTGTATGAGCTCAAAAGGCACCCATGGGATAGAACATACAATTACATAAGGAGCTTGAATATCACCTAGAGTGATGAAGATATTAACCTTTGCTACAAGATTGAAGGTGAAATCCTATAGAAGATGACAAGCTCATAGATGGGTGCGAGAAGAAATTTTCAACAAAGTTCAAGATAGAGGATATTGGTATCCAGTGACCCTAGATGGATTGATAGAATATTAGTAGCAGAGGAAGCTACTTGTCACTCCATTACACAATATTTCAATACATAGAGTATGAAAGGAAGAGGGAGAATGATGCTTTGCTTTAGAGGGAGTGACTACAGAAGATCCTTGGGTTCGACGTGGTATGACAAGATTGAAAAATTCTTGACTAATTTGGGCCTTACCAAGAGTAAAGCGGATTCCAACCTTTACTACAAGGTTGAGGAAGGGAACCCAGTGATACTTCTATTGTATGTAGATGACTTATTTGTGACAGGTGAGGATGGGTTGATTAATGACAGGAAGAGTAATATTGCTGCTGAATTTGAGATGAAGGACTTGGGTATGATGCACTATTTTATAGGAATGGAGATGTCATAGAGTGCATATGGAATATTCTCTGGACAAGGGAAGTATGCAGTAGAGATCCTAAAGAGGTTCGAGATGATAGATGGCAAGGCCATGACCACACCTATGGCATTAAACTTGAAGCTACTATGTGATGATTCATTAGAGATGATTGACTCCATGATGTATCATCATATGAGTTGCTAATTGATGTGCCTGAAGATTAAGAGAACAGACATATGCTTTACTATGAACACCCTGAGCCAGTTCCTAACGGATCCAAGAAATTCTCACCTGGTTGCAAAGCATGTAGTGAGGTAGAACCACTTAGAAGAAGAACACTTTGGGTTGCTTCTTCAGTATGAGATCCAGTATGGTCTAATGGTTTTGTAGGATGTACTCCTACATGGCGCCAAGTACAATTGAGGAAAAATATGTTTCCACTTGCTCAGCTACTTGTGAGGTAGTATGTTTCTTTTGAAAGCTACTACTTGATTTGATTGATCTAACTTTAATTTTTTGTATGATGTAGAGATGAATAGTGAAGCTCCAGTATGTTATCCAGATCAAAATCTATCGAAAGAGGGAGTGATGAGTTCTAGTATAGCCAGTGAGATAGGTATTTTGAGCATAAAATCTCAGCAAAGATTGTAGGTTTCTCAGACGTAATCAGTCCTATAGGTTATCCTTATATGTAATCAGTCCTAGCGAAGCTCACAGTTTATCCTTGGACGTAATCAGTCCTGATGTGATTCTATACTAGAAATGGCCAGAGTGAATTTTGAATATTTCATAGAGAATCTTGGTGATCGAGGTTCCTTTCAAGGGGAAGTGATGGGTCCAGAAGACATAGATACACATGAGACTTTCTGATGGGTCCATGTTCATTAATTTAAGTGTTGAGACTTTCTAACATGGTGGTAGGCTAGGCCTCCCATGGTTGTTGATGTAAGTGCTGAGAGCCTTTCCGACATGGTGGCAGGCTGGGCCTCCCATGGTCATTTATGTAAGTGCTAAGCCTTTTTGACATGGTAGTGGGATGTTCCTCCCATGGTCATTGATGTAAGTGCTGAGAGCCTTTCCTACAAGGTGGCAAGCTGGGCCTCCCTCGGTCATTGATGTAAGTGCTGGAGCCTTTCTGACATGGGGACAAGATGGTCCTCCCATGGTTGTTGATGTAAGTGATGTGCTATGTGTATCTCGGATTTGGTCTGTGTGACGATGAGATGATCTAAAGATTATGAGGTAATGGTAGGGTATGAAGGTGTTGCAAGGTATGTAATCAGGCCTAGGATGTTCCTTCAGTTTTTGGAGTGGCATGTAATCAGTCCTCGAAGATCCTGTAGGTTTTTCAAGAGGAATATAATAAGTCATGAGATGTACCTACTTGATGGCTTGCTCGCAGAGATGATGAAGGCCTGGCAAAGGGCTAGGCCTACATCTAGCATGAAAAATGGTTGGCATTGTAGAAAATTCTGATGACGGATAGTATGTGATGATGATCAAATTATAAGAAGATGATGGCAATAGATATGATGAAGACTCCATGACTACGTGATGATGATGATGATGATGCAATGAAGACCTGACCAAATGTGTTGATGACTGTGTAGAGAGAGAATAATTTCCTAGTTAAGAGAGAGTGTTGATGTATTTGTAACTTCAAAATATATTCTAATGTATAATATCATTGTATGTTGTTGTACCCCCATTGGGGATGTGTGTTACCCCTTTACAGGATGTCTAAATTGTGTCTAGATCTTTAGGTGCAACATCCATTGTAATTTGTAGCAATAGTCACCAATGTAACATCATGTAATATGTAATCGTGGTATCTCTAGGAGAAGTGGGCCCCATGTGATATGACATGTAGGTTCGAGTCTTACATTTGGTCATTGACTTGAATGGGTATAAATAGGGAGGCGCTCTCCCTCATTTATATAAACACCTCACACACTCTGTAAGGCACATGAGAGAGATACAGCCAGAGGAGGAGATAATATAGATGCTGAACATTTCTTATTACTTATTTTGATCATCTTACTCTTTTGAAGAAGTTTGTGGGGTTTTCTCCTTTATGGTTTCCTTGATGAAAATATTTGTGTCTTGTGTATCATTTATATCTTATGAATTTTGATGTACTTGTTATTCTTTCAGATAAATGTCCTAGATAATCTAATAATATCTTAAGAAAATCTAATAGGAACGGTTCTGAGTCATGGTTGGGTGGAAAGTGGTAGTTCCCAAGTTATTCGGTTAACTGAACAAAGGTCAGAACTGTCTATGTCCTTGTTAATGATGTGGGATTGAGTGTGTAGGGTTTCCAGCCATTAAAATAGCTTCAAATTGCAGGTATGAGGTTTCTCTTTCTTCCCTATAGTTCGTACTATTTTCTTAACAAATGAAGGTTTTATAAGTTGGAATGAAATTATGTATATTATATGCTTGCTGTAGTTCGGTTTATTTTGCTTATAGAGCCTTAAAAGATAATCTAGGTTTATTTTGTTTACAAAACTTAAAACCTGATTTTATGAAGTAGAGATTATGCTACATGGTGTATGGTTTACTTAATCATGATTAGGCTAGTTAGAAAAATATAGGTTATATTTCCTAGTATTGTTTTAGACTATCACATATGCTTTTTATCAGATTTCAAAACCATAGGAAAAAATACGGTCTCTTTTCTTTCATTATTACTCTTGTTATCATTCATATCTTAAAATTTGGTCTTGTCTGTAATAGTGTAATTTTCTAATAGAGTCTAGAATATTTAAGATAGCTAGATTCTTGGTTATTGTTCAAACTTAGATGCAAAAGTAAAATTGTTTTACTTAAAGATAAATAAAAATTATACAACTAAACCATAGGTCAAATCTCTCACATTCATAAAAATTACAAAAATCTAAAACTTATATTATCAAGTGCCGGTAGATTTCATATGGGTAGCATATAAGATTATTCTATTACTTTAAACTCATTCTTAAAACATAATTATCAAAAATGATTTACATCCTTTAAAATAAATACTAAATCCATGTTAAAATCAAATATATCCTAAACACTTTTCATAGACTTGAACATAATTAAAATACCATTTCTATACTAAAACATAAACGATTACAAATGCCATTATAAAACCCTCTACACAAGATCCAACCATCGAAACCTATTAAGGTTTGGTCATAGGCAAAGTAACATTACAAATTATCTCAACTACTATAAACAAAAACCAAGAACTAAATAAATATATAATATAAACCAATTTATTAACCCATAGAGTCTCACCTAGGATCGAATCCTGTGGAAGGGCCACTAAAAACTACCAACGTAATCCATTTATAAATCTAGGCTCGAATCCTGGAGGCATCATTGCAAAAATAAAAACATAACGCTGCGTTAAACACCATTCCAATCATTAGGACAACCCACGATCAGATCATGTAGGATTATAACATTAGAAACAAAACCAAATTGATTACATTCCCACAATTGAATCCTGTAGGTACCAATAATAAACAAAAACGTATAACGCTACCACTTACATCGTGACGGGTTTTCTCCTTACATGATTCCCACTAAGTTTCCATTTAAATCATCCAAATTCACAAACAGAGCTACACTTTACCCATTCTTTCCATCTTCATATAATTTAAACTAACAAAATCAAAGGCTGCGTATACATCTAAAAGCTGTGCCTAAAACCTTCCAAGCTCATGGCTGTAAATAGAAACCCCATCCTTAAACAATTAATTAAACTCTACTATTAACGCATACACAGTCACGACCTGCAATAACATAGAAACCATATGTGCAGGAAGTATGCCAAGCTAATGGCCATAATAAGAACACCCAACCACGATAATAATCCATACATTCCACAGATATAATGCATAAAAAGTAACTTAACATAGGAACGATTTACATAGTTCCATTTCAAGCAATGGCACTGTAATGCTAAAGAATTCGCATCATGTAAAAGAAAACATAGAACTCTTCCATTAAAACGTCAAAACCACACGATGGGAATACAAACCAAAATTTATTTATAGAGCCGAGTCTTTGTTTGGAAAGAAACGACTCACCCAAAGTATTTACACTTGAAACTTCATAGAAACAAGTTACTAAATACAGTCGCATCCCTTGGATTCCCAAACCATAAAAAGGACACAAACCAACTATCAACTGAGTAATCAAATTTACACAGTGATAAACCCTCCCAAACCAGAGTTCCATACTCTGTCAAACATACGCGCAAGAGGTAAGGGCCTTTGCATTTTGTAGGGCTTACCCTCTTAAAGGATTGCGTAGAACATCCAAAGAGCCACCAATAAGCCACGTTTTGAATCACCACTGTTACCTGCAAACCAGACACACAGATCTATGAGGAGTATGCTAAACCTCAACATAAGCAAACAACCAAAACAGTGTTGCAAAACCATGTCAAGAACATACCTGTCGACGAAAGGGAAGACTGTTTCTCCACACAACATAATGCCCAAGAGCACAAAAGCACACCATTAGAGAAATTTGAGGTCTAAAATGGATCCCCTAAGGAAAATAATAGAATAATATTTATTAATTTTGGAGGAAGAAAGACAAAATCTACTCTTTTGTTTGTATTTTCAAAATATCTCCTTATGGTTTTACTCAAATTTTGTTCAGAAGGGCCTGTTGGATGTGAAATTTAATTATACATCCAATGAGTACCCACACTGCATAGTTTTGATGGACCTCGCTACCCCAAAACCAAGAAATACCTGAAAAATCGTGATGATTATGTCATCATCATGATTTTTTAGGTATTTCTTGCCCACTACGCAAAAACATGTCATCATCATGATTTTTCAGGTATTTCTTGGTTTTTGGGTAGAGAGGTCCATCAACAGTATGCAGTGTGGGTACTCGTTGGATGCAGAATTAAATCTCACATCCAACGGGCCATCTCGATCGAAATTTGAGTAAAACCTAGGAATATAAGTTGAAAATACGAACAAAAAAAGTATCCTTTTTATGACAAATATGTCAATTCAACCATTATGGTTGACTCGTTTTATTGAAATTCTATTGGTTCTTGAATTTCAACTCACAAGAATTTATTGTTGGCTCGTTTTCTTATAAGGCCCATTTTAGACCCCAAATTTCCTCTAATGAGAAAACCAAAGGAACAAAACCAAATGAATCACACCAACAACCCAGACCAACATATGAGGTTCATTTACCACGCTTTCCCAGTAGCATTAAAGGTGCCACCGTGGCGTCCACTACTAACGAAATCTAAACCCATTTTTCCATAGTTAAGCCCATGACGATTTTGTATAGTCCACCACCGTAGCATAAAAACCCTAGATAAACCCTCCATTTCAACATTAAGCCATAGTTTTATGGCATATGAAATATGCCATAAATAGTTTATACATATCCCATAATTTTTCCAATAACTTCTTACAAAGTTTGCCATGACATATAAATCAAGCTTTAAACCCTAGGCTTTATACCTTAAACAATTACATCTTATAAACTGAGTATCAAAGTGGATAAGGTTGCATAACAATAATAACAACCATAATAATTTAAACCAGACACTGTCAACTCTGCATAAATGTAGAACATAGGATCAGCTAGGTTAGGACTTTAGTCCTCTTATTGCCAATTATGAATAGGATAGTGTAACATAGTTATCATGCTGTAGAATGTTATTACTTTTCATTGTCGTAGATAGACTCTGCCAACAAAGTAACCTACACAAAAGAGGAAGTCTACATTAGTTCGTAATGAACTAAGTAAACCTCGTAAAAGAAGGAGGAACCTTTTTACCTCTCCGAGTGGTCCCTCAAGGGATAGAAACCCCGCCACTCCACCCCTTGACAGTGAAAGGAAAGTCAGAACTTTTAATAAATAAAACTATAAACAAAGTACAAGACGTATAAATAGGAAGTAAGATGTAACTGAACCAACATATGCAAATGTATGTTAATAATAAATACCAGTAGATTAATCATATAAACAAATCCAAGTAATCGAACCATAACACATAACCATATCAACATTACATATGAAAATACATAAAAAGGGAAGGACATCTTGTGACTCTTAGCAGATATATTCTGCAAAAGATAATTAATGTCCATGAAAGGTAGCATTTAACTACACTAAAATATTTTTTTTCAAATTTTGGGGACATTAGAGCATCAAACAACCATAAGTCTATATTACTAGTAACCTTGGTTCAACTTGAAGATGATATCTGCAAGGGTTGAAAGATTATGAACAAGTGCAGAAATATATGGTAGGGGGGAACTGGGCAATCCCATATCAATATGCTTTAAGGTTTTCAGATAAGTTTATCTAAGTTTTTGTTTTTCCTTTGTTTATAAGGTTTTTTTAATGTATCTTACCCTAACTTTCATATTGAGTAAATTAGTTTAGAAGAAAGGAAATTTTGTGACTATTCAGTTCTGGTATATTAAAGTTTTTGTTATTATGCAGCTAGTTTGAAATAAAAGAAAATATTTTAATTCCTTTATGTTATAGAATTGCTAGGGTTTTTTAGAGTCTTACTTCAATAATTTCATTGGTTTAAAAAACTACTCTATAAGTTTGTATTTCTAAGAAAAATATTTAATTCCTCTATTTATAAGATAGTTAGGGTTTGATATTTTTTTTATCTTGATTAACTTCATTTATCGGAATAAATTCTTCATATTATAGTATTTTTTGCGTTAATAGACTATTTAAGGTTTAGGTATTAGTTTTACTCAACGTGTAATGATAATTGTATTGTTGTTAAAACCTAGTAATATGAGTCTTCTTCTTATATATGTAATATTCGTATACTTTGTTTCATTTGCTATGCTTCGTAAAATAAACTTATATATATATATGAATTTGTAAGAAGAAAATTACTGTTATAAGTTTCGATTAGTTAAGATAAATACTGAACCCTAAGAAGTGCTAATAAATCCTATATTTAGTAGACTTGTCTATAATAATATACAAATTATCCAAATTTAAACCTAGTTCCATATAAGTTGTTTGTAATAGAATGAGATGTAAAAATAATTAATGCATAGAAGTTATAAACCACACAGAGAACGAATACATTCATCCCACTTCATTCACATTTCCTCTATAAAAACCCTCAGGTTAATAACCACAAAGAACTCACAATTAATAAAATCTGAACATGCTAAAGAATAGCTTGACAATAGAGTGCTCACATTCTTAAATTTACCCAAATGCTAAATAGGATGCAAACCAATATATATATATATATATATATACTGAGAAATTCATAAACCTTAATCTTCCAAAACAAACCTCCTTTATGGACATTGATAATTCAATTTTCAATTTATAAATAAAAGTAATGTATCTTTATACCACCCCATAACTCTATAACAATCGAAAGATACATACATTTAGGACTTCTAGCCTTGTCGAATATACTAGAATAAACAATTAACCTAGATTATAGAAAATAATGCATCTTTATATTTCCTCTTAACTTTGATCGCAAAAATAAAAAAAAACATACAAAACTGTTAGCCACACCGAGCATAGAGTAACCACAGTCCAGATTGTAATAAAAATCCATGCACATTTCCTTAATTCCATTCACAATGCATTATTAATAATAAAATAAACTATGTAATCAAAAGAGGGTTTAACACCCAAATTTCACATTTATAAACCCCGAAATTGAACAATATCCAAAACTCTTTAAACAAAGAGAAAGGGGCTTAAAACCCCTCTGTATTTTATTCACAACACACCTACATACACATTTAAAAACCTAAAGGATTAAAACATCATGTTCAAAAGGCTCATACAAATACATTTGAAAACCTCTACGCTGAAGAATAGTGCCATATAGCCCTCAATCATCCAGAGTCTGTAAGGAAATGACAGGAAACCCAAAAATGATGAACAATAGCACCACATGACCAACAAAGGAAGATAACCCAAAAACGTTGCAAAGATTAACTTAAGAAAAATAAAAATCAATACACTTAACCTCCCACAGAACTTCTCCCTTTAACCCTCACAAATTCGTTCGAATGAGACCAAGTTTGGTGTGTTATGCAACCAAGTCCCATAAATACCATAAAAAGAGCAGAAATAGAAAATAAGAGAGTAATACATGCCTTAACATTGAATAAAAAAGATGAATATCAATCCTCTTCAAGGGAGGAACCTCCTTACACAATCAGTACACAACACAAGATAATATACTTGATGGCTAAAATGAGAATACATCCTTCCTATATATAGGAGATAAAGGTGTACACTAATAACTAATAGACCCACTAATACTCCCAAGCCGACATCTATAATATGTAATGCACCACAATATAGGGAGTAATGCGCCACACTATATGTTGTAATGTGTCTCCATTAAGGGTTTAACATGCCCTTCCCCTTCAAAAAGTGTTGTCCTCAATGCTAAAGTAGTTATGAATGTTGCTGTATAAATGACTCATATTCCCATGTTGAATCTTCCATGGGAAAGTTCTTCCATTTAATGAGATACTCTAAAATTGCTCAATTTTGAAGCTGTCTAGTTCGTATTTTAGTAATTTATTCGGGATCCAAGATGATTTTTCCTTCCTCATCAACTTCTAGTGATATTTCTTAAACTGGTATCTTGTCACTAATTACCTTCTTTAAAGAGGAAACATGGAAAACTTGATGGACTCGTGAAAATGTAGGTAGTTTCAATTTGGAGGCAATACTACCAATATTTTGTAACACCTTGTAGGGACCATAGTATTTAGGTGATAATTTATTATCCTTCTTACTGTACTTTAGGGGCATCTATTTGTATGGTTGTAGTCTTAAAGACAGCCAATCCCCAATATTAAATCTTCATTCACTACGGTGTTGATTTGCTTGTTATTTCATTCAATTTTGTGCTAGACTTAGGTTATCCTTTAAGTGTTGAAGAACTTGTTGTTGATGCTCCATGTGGTCTTCCACTGCTTGAACCTTAGAGGAGTCTCTTAGTGAAGATGTGATGTATGGTGGATGATAGCCATAAAGTTCCATAAATTGGGTCATTTTTTATGATGTATGGAAGGAAGTTTTATGCCACCATTCTTCCAAGGGTAACCACTTGACCCATTTTGTTTGTTTATCAGCTGCAAAGCATCAAATATATCCTTGCAAACATTTGTTTACTAGATTTATTTGTCCATCAGATAGAGGGTGATAAGATGAGCTATGAGCCAGTTGAGTACCTAAACAAGAAAATAATTTGGTCCAAACATTTTCAGTGAAAATGGGATCTGTGTCACTTACTATAATATCTCGAGTACCATGTTGTTTATGTACTGTCTCCATAAAATAATTGAAGACCTTGCTTGCTTGGAAGGGGTGATATAGTGCACAAAAGTGTGCATATTTAGTAAGTCTATCAACAACCACCATGATGACACTCTTTCCTTTAGAATTTGGTAAACCTATGATAAAAGCCATTGATACCTATTTCCACCTTTGGCTTGGAATGGAAAGTGATTGTAGGAGACCAGTGGTATTAATTGTTGGAAAACCAAACATTCTGTCAGAAAGTTTTGAACGTCAGTTTGAAGACCATCCCAAAAAATATATTTCTTTACCCTGTGGTAGGTTTTTAAGAAACTTGAGTACCCTCTTATCGGTGAGGAGTGGAATTCAAAAGTACCTTTTGCTTGAGATGGGAACTCTTACCAAGATATAAGTGATCTGTGTACCATAGCAAGTCATCTTTCCACCTAAATGTATTAGAGGAACCGGGATCTTGCTCCAGCTTTTGAATAAATTTCCATATTTTTTCATCATTTTTCCATTCGTCCTTCGCTTTGGCTATTCAATCTGGTTGGATGATCGAAATAACATAGAGTAACCACTGGTGGAAAATGAGAGATTAGTGACCAAAAAAATGACCAAAATCCACATATCAATGACCACTTTTGGTTTGGCAAACGTTGGTGGCTAATTTACGGTCTTTTATTACGCTACCAAAATTGGTCATTTATAGCTTGTCAGTTATTCATTAATTTGGTCATATATTTGAATCAATCACCAAATATATGACCAAATTAATGACCACATGACAAACTAGAATATGACCAAATTTGGTCCTGTAATAAAAGATCGTAAATTAGCCACCAAAACTGTTTTTGGGTCATTGATATGTGATTTTGGTTCTTTTTTTGGTCATTTATATCTCATTGTTTGGTCACGTATCTCTCAATTTTTTGTCTTTTTGTATGTGAATTTTGGTCATTAATCTCATTTATTGGTCACTAATTTAGTCATTTTTGTCGTTTTATGTGTGGTTATTATATTTTAGTAGTTTTAATGGTGTCAATTATTAATCAATAGAAATTTTTAATAATACAACCATATAAGTTTTAAACCGCACATATTATATTATATGAAATGTCAAAGTATTACAATAAATATGAGTTTTCTCAAAAACTATCTCCATATAACTTTACATGAAAATCATCTAGTACATCGATGACTTTTCAAAATATTACAATGGCTAAACCATCCCAATTGTACTTGGATTTTAAGCCATATGTAGATCCTGTAGCATATTCAATTAACCCATACTTAGCAGCTTGAAAGCCTCGAAAACATGATCTTCATACTCAATGGCAAAGCCTCAGCAATAGGCTATTCATACTCAATGGCCCACTTAGTTAATTTCACTCCTACTAAATCCAATAAAATATATCACTTGTAAAGTAGAAAACAATGAACTAGATTAGACAATGACGCCTTTGATGTATATCTAGGGATGAAGAAAATACTTGAGGTATTGAAATGCTTTATTGTGATTTCCCCTGGGTATGGCAGTGGTAAAATGCCCCTGAAATACACAAAGGTAATTAGTACCATGCAAAATTGTTTACTAATAAGTTTGATATTCTATTATGGAAACAATTGGTGGAATTATGTAAAAACATTTTAATAAAGATGAGCGTCAATACGTTATGAAATTATCATGTGAACCTTCAGGAGCCTTGAATGGCTCAACTACATCAATGTTTGCCCCATGCTTTTCTTGACCATAGAACTTTCTGAAAGCTTTTAAAAACTGAAGGCACAAACAAAACAATGAAAAAAATATATCTTTTGAAACACTAGCTTAGATAGATTTTATTTTTTCAATACAATTATAATTAAAATTCATTGGTTAGTGTCACCAACCCTTTTTTTAAACTAGTCGCCAATATGCATACCAAACAAACAGTTCATGGATCAACATTCAATATCAAACATATCATGACAAGCAACTTTAGGAGGATATAATATAGCATTAGTCTAATAGCTCAATTAGAAGCTAATTAGGTACGTTCACGGACTTCATAAAAATTAAGATTTTACTTTTATAAATGGAAAAATTAAAAATGTTTATAAATTAAATTAATAATCAAAGGATCTCTTGTTAGGATCTCGTTAACAAGATCCCTTCAAATATTAAGATTAATAATACAAAGTAGGGACAAAATTAAAAAAAGTGTTTTATATATCTATATCTGAAACAAAACATTACATCAATAAATTTATTTTTGCGAGTTAAAAGCAAAGTAAATCTTTTTTCTAGCTAAAAGAAAAAGTTGTAAAAGCAGAAGCCTTAATGACAGCAGCAAAAGAGTTCCTTCTGCAACAATTCCATTTAGGGGTCTTCAGGGTGCAAGGGGATTTACAAATAATAGAGAAATAGGGAGTGGCATGTGCTATCATCAATCTTTCCCGAGTTAGATGATGTTTCATAGTTATCTGTTCAGCTCTATTTCTGAGGTTTCTTTAAATAAACAAGTTGGCAAGATTTTAGATTGAGCAATTGCAAAGGCATACCTAAATATGAGATGCCTAGAAATATTCAACCTCCTCTTTGATGGTTAGTGTAATTTGCATGCTAGTTTCCAACCTACGAGACATATATAAGGCACTTGAATCAAAAGGATGAAATCAAGGTCTAAAAATTCAATAAAGGGGGAAACTAAACTGGGATCACAAGTGGAGATTCAACTAGAACAATATCTAGCAATTGTGGTGAAGAGTTGGTCACCCTTACCTGAGTTGATCATCTCTTACAAAGGACGAATTCAGAATTTTCACAGGTCCTGTAAGCATACCCTTCATAGGGTGGGAAGTCAAACTCTAGACATACTTTGACCAAAAAAGATTCAATGGTTTTGGTTGGCTGACATCTCCATAAATAATCGGCAGCTTCACACAACAAGAACCATAAGACTATACCCATCCATTTACTGTGAATGCAAATCCTTGAAGTTGTTCCAAAAAATATTCTACCATGTCATTTCTTTGCAGAAATAGATAAGACAAATAATTAACTTCCATAATAACATAAAATGAGGTTTGATGGTTTCACCCAAATTAATGCAGCACCCACCTCAGGTTCACCATGCACAAGAACATCGATGTTGAGATCTTCCTGCATTTTAACCACTTTTGTAATTTCCTGCTGAATGGACTGAATGTAATCTGCTTCTGAAATCCTGTTAAAAATTAAAAACTTATACCATCTTAGACATGCAATTTGGCATACAATGGAAAAACTATTGGCGAAACATACTTGTTTGATCTAAGCCTTATACAATATATTTTAAAAAAATTCATCTATCCAATATAACATACTTGTTTGATTTGTATTCACGACGAACTCTGTGAAGTTCTACTGTCTAAGGAAAGGACCCAATTGTGGTTTTTGGAATAATTGGGAGGTTCAAATTTTTTTGCTGTTCATCTAAATGAGCAATGACAGGTGTATCTCTTCGGTGATCGGTACATTTTAGAGCTTCATCCTGTAATTTCAACATACTACTTAAAATATTGGACATAATGGTTGGCAATTAGCCATCTACAGAATGTTAAAGGTAATGCACTCATAAGATTTGAAAATATCCTTTTAGTTCATTCAAAAAGGGGCTTATTGTTTGTACTATGTAGACTTACTATATTAATAAGTATAAGATAGCCAGAGAAAAGGCAAACAATATAATTACCAAATTGAAGATAATACTAACCAAACACTAGGAACAGAACATTTGTCAGCATATAGCTTTTTGTACTACCTTATTTTCACTTTAGGAGAGGTATTTCTTGAATATATAGCAGCTGCATTAGCAGCAAAATATGCCTACAAAAAAATGACTGTTTAGATAGACTTAAATTTTTAAATAAAATTCTCTAGAATAAAAAAACATGAGTATGAAAAGAATGCTTAGATGGAAAAAGGGCAAATTCTAGATGCAAGTAACAACGAACCCATGAGTTCAAAACTTCAAAAACCTAGACTGTAGTTACCCCCTAGGCCTTTGTCTTCATGCCTATAGGAAATGTCTTCCAGCTTGTAATTGCAATAACATTGTCTTCACAAATAATTCTAACAGTAATCAACGCTATGCAAGTTCCAAAAATGTCAAGAATTTTACCTAATCTGGTTGACCAATCAATGCTTTTGAGAGAGTTACTACTTCAACTACGTCTTGTACAACAAATGCAAGCTAGGACTTAATCTCATTATCAAGTTTTGTCTCATTTACTAAATCCACAGTTGTATGGAGAAGAGAACAGGAGGTGGAGACAACTATTCTTCCTGCAATGCAAACATATGGCATTCTTAGATTAAATAGGAAATCATATGCAATTTCTCAATCCAAATAGTGTGCATATTGCACACATAGATTTACCAACAGTTGTTTCAATATCCTTTAAAATGCTAAACAATTGTGCCAAACGATTAGCTCATATGTTTCGTCCATCAATATACTCCAGTATAAAGGTAATTTTCTCCAGGAAAACCAATAGTTTTGACAAGGCTGAGTGTTTTAGTTCCTCATATTAGATCCAACCCAATAGCAGATATATCTTTCAACTGTAAGATGATCCCAAGTTAAATGGTATATCTCATAGTATTAGAAAATTTAGATTCCCTAACTTTTGGAATTCAAGTAGTATTTAACTGTTTTTGAGAAAATGAATGATGGTGCAAATAGTGTATTTCATGGTATAAGAAAGTTTAGATCCTTAAAGATAAATTATGTGATTTTTGGAGTTCAAGTACTATCTACCTGTTTTCAAGAGTAATGCAGTAACATTTTTATGTTGTAAATAAAAAGAGAGGTATCATCTACATAAATAGATGCAAAGGATGCCACCTTACCTACAGGTCTCAATAGGAATATCAACAAAGTATGTTTCTACAAGCAATTTGGTCCCAACAAGTACTTCCTCTAAGGAAGAATAAGCTTTAGAGAAGGCATTGAGGTGATGAGCCTCAAGGTCCATCACAAGTGAGGGTTCATCAAACTGTATCCGTGTTGCCCCAACTTCCTTCAACTCACCTAAGACCTCCCTAAATTAACCATCACACAAAGAAAATAATTTTTGTAAGATTGTACCATTACTTACAATATCAACTGTAGGAATCTATGACGTCAGGAGGCTTCTATGTGAAAACTTACTTGTAGACTGAAAGAATTGCATCAATCAGAGATATAAGGTCAAATGTTTTAGGAACACCCTTTGTAGGCTTTGATAACAATAAGTATGACACAGGACCTATGATGACAGGTATAGTCTCAATACCAATATGCACTCCAAAAACAAGCATTAATTGTACATTCTAAAAGTGGCTACAATATCATAAAATCCAGCATCCATAACTTTCATGCCAATGAAATGTGGAAAATGTAGGGATATTTCTCAGTCAAATAGTAAAAACTTAATAGTGTGTGCTTTTCATTTTGAGAAGCTAAGAACAACCCATGAGAAATCCTACTTCAAATCTAAATGTTATTGTGGTAAAATGAAGAATAATACTAACCTCTTTAGCCTCTTTGTATTCATCCACAACTTTGTGTGAAGAGTGCTGGAAAGGCCCAGCTTATCTATGTTTAAATCCTTTCAATGAACAAAATTTCACAAATATACTTAGTAAAGTCATGATATTCACAGCGTGCTAGAATTTGTAGTGCTCCACATACTAGCTTGTGTCAAACTAGTTGGTCATCTCCATAGCAGGTGTTTGTGCCAGAAATTGTTTCTAAGGCCAGAGAAACAAGCTAATACACACTCAAGATAAAATTCAATAAAACAGATAGGTTTAGGGTTTCTGTAATGTGTCTTTGGTTGTGAACTTTGAAAACAGTCAGGGAATACATTCATAAGTAAAGCAACTATTGAATCATAAGCAATAAAAGATGAAGATGCATGATATACCTAACAAGATCAAACAGAAACAATATTGAGGTTCATACATAAATGACAGGCATTACCAGAATATAAACATAAACCAGTCAACGAATCTATCAATTTAAGCAACTAGAAAAGATGAAAATGAAGCCAATACATAAATCTGAAGGGTAAAAGTCATATATATCTCATAGTTTCATCAACCACTGCATACAAGAGTTTTGTACCTTGATCATGAACAAGTCTGAAAACCAACTGAGCTTGAAGACCTCCTAAAATCTCTCAAAAATCGAACCTTGCTAATGATTCTCTCATCTCCCTAAATAGAGTTTCTTTACAAAATCAGTTGAGTCTAAAACCCTAACTACCTCCATCAACTCGCTGGAGTAAGGTAAAAAGTATAAACTTACAAAATTACGAAATATGCTAAAAATAGTAAATTATTAACATATGTGTTTACTCAAAAGATAACAACTAACTAAATGACAACTGGATTAAAGATATTTTGCTGCTTCTACCAACAAGGCAATACCATCTAGCGCTTGTGACTTCCTCTTTGCTTTCTTTTGTTTCTTCTCCATGTCATTAATCTTCTTTATGAGCTCCTTGTTTCTCTGTTGTAGGTCCTGGACTGTTTCCTCCAACTTTGTGGAATGCCTGTCAGTAGCTCTTTTCCTTTTTAGCACCTCTTTAGATACTTCTAATAGCTCCAAGAAATGGTTATGGACATCCTGCAGTTCTTCTATAATCCCTATATTGACTTTCAATAACCCATCATTAACCTCTTGTAAGTGTTTCATCTGTTGCTTGTACTTCTGAATACTTTCCTGCAAGTTTTCTTCATCAAAATTAGGGATTTCAGGTATATTTTCATCCTTCATTAAAAATTCTGAGAAATCAGTAGGAATACTAGGCTCTTTTATAATTCATGTTCCTTGAGTATAGCTTCATCTTCTTCCTCCCACTCCTGATTTTCAACAGGACATGCTTTTTCCTTTTCTTCTTGCTGTTGTTTTAAGAGTTTATCTTTTATCTAAAAAATTATTGCAGATAATTTAGATGCAGGCTTGCTTGAATCTTCTAATGATCTTGATGAACTCTTGACTTCTGCAGGATGTACATAAGTAGCTTTTATAGCTGCTGGCTTCTTCCCTTTTCTGATAGCTTTCTTAATTTCTGGATTTTCATCAGGGGATACATCATCTAGCACAGTAACTTCATTTGTGTATAACCTGGGATTGAGCAATTTTTTCATGTTCATTCTTAGCTTGTTCCTCGACCTAGTTTTAGGTCTGAAATATGATGCTTTTTCTCCTGGCCTTTTCAACTCCTTTCCATGATGCTGGATAGTAGCCAACTCTACGATTTCAAACTTACCCCTCTTTCTGTTAGGTTTTGTTGCTTTGCTGTCTGAAGAAGGAATCTCTCTGTAGGTTTCAGTTTCAATTGTAGTTTTTTCTACTTGCTCCTCTTCTAAAAGGTAACCTTCATCATCAGACAATACAGTAATGGGGCTTCTCTTCTTGACTTGCAATTCTTCTTCATGCACAATCACCTTTTGTGTATCAGCAGTTTTCATTTCATGAGGGACCTCTGTTGGTACCATGGGCTATAGCAGCTGCTTTTGGTCTTCAAACAGTGAGTACTTGCCTTTTCTACTTGCTGAAAATACTTTGGGTCTATTATCCTTTTTCACCTGCTCTGATGCTTCCTGAACTTTGACCTCTGGCTTATCTTCAAGCTTAGACTTTTTACCTAATTTTCTCATCAAAACCTTACCTTTATCAGCTTGCCTTTTAGGTTTCTCATCTTCTTCTTTGGTTTGAAAACCATACCAAAAGATGAAAAAGTCCCATGTCTTCCCTTCATGTTGCAAAACAGTGTTGATGATTAACTTGATTAGTCAATGATGAAAAATTGACTGAGATGTATGGTCTTCATGTTGCTTAACCCTACTGGACATTTTTGCAAGCTTCTCAGAGAAAAGAATGGCAAGTTCATCTTTGACACTCCCACCATGTGCTGCAAAAACCTGAAATGGTACTTGAATACATAAGCGTACCTGCCTTCACAAGTAACATAGCTCTGCAGTATCCTGATTGGCTCAACCCACTCTCTTCTAAAATGTTGAATAAGGATGCCTTTATTCCAATCAGGAATGACATTAGGTAAAAGATATCTTTGTGGATCAAAGTCAAAAGGTAGCTTCTTGAACCATGGTTCACCCTCATTTTTAATACCTGTGGCTTCTGAGATCAATTCCACTGTCAGCTTGAATTTGAGAGCATTAAAGGTCACCATGTCATTTTTTAAACCTTGAGCAAACTTACAGGATACTTCTGCATTATATCCATCTATCTTCTTAAAGAAGTCCATCCAACCTGCTTGCTGAAACAATTCAACACATCCAGGGAGGTTTTCAATCCATCCTACATCAGTTGGCTCTACTCTGTTCACTTTACCACTTTTTCCCATTGTTTCATGAAAAATTGAAAGTTGTATGATTTTCAGTAAATGGTCTATGAATTGCTTTTGTGCTTCTCAAGCCTCTTAACAACTCCCTGCAATTTTCTTGACAGGCATGTTTGTTCTTTTTTAGAAAACAAAATAAATCTTACCAACAGGTGGAAGAATTCAAATCACCGAGGGCTTCAAATGCTCCTTCATCAAACTTGAGAGTAAGATTCAATCATGAATGAGACTGTCACAACAACAAAATAACACTGCCCATCTTTAAGATGCACAATAAACCATAATGTCGAAATGTTTTAGGCTACAGGCTACTCAAACTCCTCATTTTTGGGTTAAAGAAACTAGATATCATGTATAATATATATTCAGATATGACATTCTCCTTCAATACAAACTGAGTTAAGTCATAGAAAACATCACTTAGATCAATTTAAGTATCCAGGATTTTCAATGCAACTGAGGACTGTCAATGAATGTAGCTGTTCTAATTCCAGTATTGTATTTTAATCCTTGTGTATCAATACCAGTATCAATTTTCAAACCCCAACTTCCTCATAGTTTCAAACTTTGCAAATGTAATATCAACCATAGGTTTCTCAACTGGAGACTACTTGTAAGGTAGATGAGCAAACAAAATCTTCTGTAATATATTCACATTAGCTTCCTGTAGCCTTAATACTAAAAATGACAGTAGGTCTGCCAACAATCCTAGTCATTCAACTCGTTAAACTCAATGTGCATAATTATCAGAGCTTTTGGTGTAATTTGAGTGCTAAAACATAAACATCTTTCACCTCAAACTATTTCGAACTTCAATAACTTGATAGTTCAAACCTAGAGCTATTTTTTAGTGCTCTGTTCAACAAAACTTCTCAAACTGACTCAAACAACTATTTCTTTGGTTAAAATCTCATTTAAAATCATAATTCATCCTTTCCATCAATCAATTTTATAGAACGATCTCCACTAGAAGAAACCCTAAATTGATGGACATTTCCTGGTGACTGCGGAATACCTGCTAATGCTCCGCTATAGTTGCTTTAAATTCGACTCTGAGCTGTTTAATGGCTGAACATGTGTCTTGATATGTTTAATTTTATTACAGATATGAAAATAGAGAAGCCCTAAACTCCAGGTAACCTTCATAAACCTCGTCTCTGCTCTGTAGCGACATAATCCATCCTTTTCGCGGTTATGGTTACCCCACGAACCCTTTTGCCTTTGATAGTGCAGGTAAAAGGAAAATCATGCCACATTAGACTGATATTTGCTGCTAACTGTCAAACCAAACCGCATTAATAGTAATGATGGTCATGATTTGCTTCATGACTTAAAACCACCTGGAATCATGTTAAATCTGAAGCATACATGTATCAAACAACTCACAATATGGGATTAGTCATTCACCGATTGAAATCATGACAAAATTTTGCTTAAAAATCAGGAAAAAGAAGGCCGCGATATTCTTGTAGCGTGCCTTTGGTGATTTTTCACTCCAGCGCTACAAGAATATCTTTAGTGCTGTTTTTTTGCTCTTTTTCAGCTTTTGGACACTTTGTATGAAGTTTATAAAACTGCTTGAGTGGTGATCATGCCTTATTGTGCTCAGAATAATCATTTGTGAATCCATTTTTGATATTATGACTTTTAAAATCCTTCAACAAAAAACAAACCTATGGCTTAAAACTAAAAATTTCAAAAACAAGATCAAAATTTCATGTAAACACTAAACAAAATTTCCTAAAGGAGGAGAAATCAAAACAAAGTAAATGACTAACTTGAAAGAAAAAGAAAATCAAACCAAAATTAAAGAAACAAAACCAAAATTTGAAGAAACCAATTACTGACTAAACATCTGGCTCCAGCTATGAGATGAAGTCCTCCCTGCGAGGCTTCAAGAACCTGTAGACCAGTGCCTTTTGTATTCTATCTACCTGTCTGCAAAATTCCGTTAGGCTATGGAGTCTTTATTCTATTTCACTCACACCGGTATGTACAATGATCAGTGAAAAATGCCCTTATAAACTGTAAAAATGTTTGATGAATCGTCCATTAACAGGGCTGGACAACTCCTCACCTTCCAAGGACTGCAAGATAAAAGTATTGTTTTCTAAAACCTTTGATACCAGAAAAGGACCGAACCAAAGATTGTCAAACTTACCATGTTTTCCTTTCTGCTCCTTTCTTGCATCCCATCTTAGAACCATCTCACCTTATGTGAAATTATTTTCTTTAATGTTTCTGTCAAACTTGTTTTTAACCTTGGTTCTATACAGCTGTGCTTTTTCATCCACCTTCTCTCTATTTTGCTGTAACTCTATCATTTCAAAGATTCTCCTTTGCATATCATCCGGTTCCTCTTGAGAGTTCTGCAGGAATTTCATCACTGGAATCCCCAGCTGAACAGGAAAAACTGCTTCTGTACCATAAACCAGCTGATATGGAGAAGTACCAATTGCCTGTTTCACTGTAATCCTATCTGCCCACAATGCATACTTCAGCATTGAATCCCAAGACCTTTTGTTATGCTTCAGCAATTTCTTGATGCTTTGAATGATATTCTTGTTAGATGATTCAGCCTGACCATTGCCCTGAGGATAATAGGGAGTTGAGTGCTTCAAAATGATGCCATTTTTTTCACAAAAGGCCACCATTTCCTTGGACTTGAATTCCTTGGCATTGTCTGTTACTAATATATATGGACAACCAAACTGAATCAGGATGTTTTCTTCAATAAAGTCCATGATTATTTTGTCTGTAGCATTCCTTGTGGGAATAGCTTCCACCCATTTTGTGAAAAAATATGTTGCAGTCAAGATCCAATGATGCTGTCCTGAAGATGTTGGATTGCTTTATCCAATAAAGTCCAGACCCCATTGCTGAAAAGGGGCATTGACTGCAATAGGTTTCAAAGGAAAAGATAGTAATTTCTGCTTACCAGCAAATTTCCGACAGGGAATGCAAACTCTTACCTGCTGGTAAACATCTGTGAACAAAGATGGCCAATAATATCCAGCTCGCAAAATTTTGTAAGCTATTGCTTTCCAATATTTATGCCCTCCACAGGCACCTTCATGAGATTCTGAGATCACTTCACCTATTTCAGATTGGTCCAAACATCTGAGCAAGATACCCCCTGGATATTTCCAGAACAATTGATCCTCTACCAAACAATACTTAGTAGCTTTGAGTTTCAAAGATCTAGCAGCCTTCTTGTCTAAATGTTCAGGACATTGCAGAAATAACAGAAAATAAACTATGTCTGCATACCAGGTAGATGCTGAATAGAAATCCATGATCTTCTCTTTCTTCAGTGTTGTTTGCTCTTCCTCTTGAGCTATTTCTTCAACCATAACATGTAGTCCCAAAGCTTGACAATTTGAATCAGCCAACAGCTTGGCTAAACCTTGTCCTTTAACAAGCTTGGTGGGTCTGATCTCCACATCATACTCCATGATCTTTGCAATCCATCTGCCTCTCTTCCCTTCACTATCAGGTTGTGTTAAAACATCTTTCACAGTAGCATTTGGAACAAATGAAATAACTTTTGAGTGCAAGACATAAATTCTGAAAATTTTTAAAGCCTTCACCAGAGCATAAGCCTGCTTCTCCAAAATGCTATACTTCAGCTCTGAATCTCTGAGAGTCTTACTAAAGAAGGCTATAGGCTGTTCCAATCCTTTTTTATTTTTCTGAAGTAAGACTGCTGCAATTGTGTCTTCTGATGCAAATGAAAAAGTAAGAAACTCTTTGGTGAAATCGGGACTTACCAACACAGGTGCTTCAGTAAGAGCCACCTTTATTTTCTCAAATGCGGCCTTTGCTTCAATAGTCCACCTGACTTCCTGGTCCTTCTTCAACATGGCTGTGATTTGTTTAATAGTTTCAGCAAAGTTGGGAGTAAACCACCGCAGAAAATTTATCTTGCCAATGAATGAATGCACATCCTTTTTACTCCTAGGTAAACTGATCTTCAGTATGGCTTTCACTCTTTCAGGATCTATTCGGATGCCATCAGCAGACACAAGGTGACCAAGTAATTTACCTTCTTGCACAGCAAAATGTGACTTTTTGGGATTTAGGGATAGGCCAAATTTTCTGCATTTTTGGAAGGTCTGTCTTAAATGCTTCAAGTGTTCATCATCATATTTTGAGAATACAGTAATATGATCCAAATAGATAACCAAAAACTTATCTTTTTCTCCAACAAATTTGAATGTCCATTGCTCTCTGAAATGTTGCTCCAGCATTCATCAGGCCAAAAGGCATCTTGTCATACATGAATGTCCCCCAGGGAGTTGTAAAAGCTGTCTTCTCTTTGTCATCAGGGTGCATTGCAATCTGATTGTACCCAGAAAAACCATCCACCATAGAGATCCTCTGAGCTCCAACTACTTGCTGCAATACCTGTTCAATCTTAGGAAAAGGATAGTTGTCTTTTAATGATGATTTATTCAGATTTCTGAAGTCAACACATAATCTAATTTCCCCATTCTTTTTTCTGACAGGAACCATATTAGCAACCCAGGAAGAGTACTTGAGAGGCACTATTATCTTTGAATCCAGCAGCTTCTTTACTTCTTTCTCAATCACAGGAAATAAAGCTGGATTAATCCTTCTTAGTTTCTGTCGGAAAGGTTTAACATTAGGCTTCAAAGGAACCTTATGCTGAATGATTGTTGTATCATAGGTTCTCAGCTCTTCATAAGACCAGGAAAACACATCTACATGTTCTTTCAGAATTTTGAGGTATCTATTTCTTTGTTCAGCTGACAGAGATTTGGAATTTTTTACCATTTTTGGATGTTCAGCAGAACCAATGTTGTAGTCCACTACATTGTCTTCTAAAGATTGAACCACTGGCTTTGAAGGGGTATCATCTTTGGTAAATATTCTTTCTAAAGGTACTAAACCTTTTGGGATGAAATTACTCTTCAACTCAATAATTTTATGATCTGCTATCTCATGTTCAACAAACTTATTTTCAGCAGAATCATTTTCAGCAAATTCATCTAACTGTTCATCTCCTTCATCTTCTTCTTGATCAATTTGGGCATTAGTGAAATCATCTGTAAGATCAAGAAATTTTTTGATTTCAATGTCATCTTCAAACACTGTCCAGTGCTTCACATTATCTGGTACACATGGTTTGTACCTCACCTCTATGGGATACCTCAGCTGAGTGGTTTTAGGAATTCTGAAGTGTGTGGCAGCCAAAGCTAATGAATCTACAGTTTCATTATGATTCCTTGGAATATGAGTGATATTAAATGCTATAAAATAGTTATCAAGCATATCCCATACCTCATTCTGGTATACTTTCAACAAACCCTGCTTTACTTGATAGTTGTTCTTGACCTGCTGAACAACCAGTTCGGAGTCGCCAAATGTAGCAATTTGATGAATGCTTAAGTCTTTAGCAGCTTTCAGTCCCAATAGTAGAGCTTCATACTCAGCAGTATTATTAGTGGTAACAAACTCCAGCTTATACATGAGTTTCACTATCTCACCTCCAGGAGAAATGAGTAAGACTCCAGCTCCAACACCCTCTTTGCACGAGGATCCATCAATATACAACTCCCACAGTGCATCTTCTTCCTCTCTGTTGTGTTTTATCGGCTTATCTTTTTCCACTAGTAATAGACCAGCAGAACTATCCTCATCACTGAAATGTAACATGCATGTACCAAGATCTTTATCAACAAAGTACAGTGGGTGATTAGTGGGATGTTTGTCATCTGTCACTATATAAGCAAACTGCAGCTCTCTATACAATCTTCTAGTTTCTCCTTCAAACACTGGAATAGTGGCATAAGAAAGGTCCATCTGTAAGGTTCCCCCAACCTTCTTAGCCCATGACCTAGACAGAAGTAAGCCAAACTTTGGTGTAATGTCAGCTACTACAACATCCATTATCACACTTTTCATAGGCAACTGAGCTAAGCTGACAACCATATCTTTAATCACTCCTAAATATTTCACAGCTCGGGAGTCAAAGGCATATAGATCATGATAAGGTTTGGTGATACTGAGGCCCAGGGATTCCATTACAGCTTTTGGCATCAAATTGTGGGAGGCTCCTGAATCTAAAAGACAATTGTGAATCATTTGGTCATGGACAGTCAAGGTGACATAAAAGGGAGGAGAAGCACTAGCCTCATTTTCAGTCTTCTCAGCTAGAGCTGATCCAATAAAAATTCTTGGGCTTTCTTCCTACAAATTAACTGTATCTGAAACAGGCTGATTACTGGGTACATTCATCAGTTTCAGGACTATTTATTTATATGAAGGATTCTTTATTAACTCAGTCAAAGGTACAGGGATATTTAACTTCCCTAATTCATTCTCCAAACTAAAATTCTAGACAGATTTGTTTACCTCTTCAATTTCAACATTCTTCTTTGATTTTTCTGCAGATTGTCTTTTTTCTGGCATAGGATCAGCTGTCTGTTTAGCAGGAATAGCAGCAGCATGAACAGTAGTAGCAGGAACAGTAGATTTCTTTTTTGGGGCCTGCACCATTTGCTTTGGGCCTAATCTGAGATTTATAGCCTTCTTTGGTCCATTCTGATAAATAGCAGCAGTTACAGCAGTCTTTTCTAATTTCAGCTCATCTTCAGCTTTAAACATATCAGCATCATAATATTCTGAATTCAGGAAATCTTCTTCAGTAACAAAACCTATAGACAATCCATCTCCAAAGTGGTTCATATCTTGATCAGTCTCAGTCTCTTCAAAGAGCAACTGTTCATCAACTTCTTCTTCATCAACTACATTATTTTGAAGAGGTGGGGGCACTCTTTGATCTTCATTCTCTCTCCTCTCTCGCTGAATATCATTGTTCCTTCGCTCTCTTGGTATGAATCTGGGAGAAAATTGTCTTCTAAACTGATTCTGGTTATTTGGATTTCTTTCAGCTTCTGGAGTAGGTTTGGAAGAATTATTTTCAAGCTCTAATTTATTCAGTTTGGCAGTGAGAATCTTTACCATCTTGTCCATCTCATCTATCTTGGCTTCAGTAGACTGAGTAGCAGCACTTGTTGAAACAGCTTCTTTCTTTCCTTTTCTTTCATAAAGTTGCTAGGGAGTTTCTTTCTTAAGTCTGTTTGAAGCTAGCAAATTGGACTCAACCTCCAATGCTGCATCTTGCATATTCAACAGGGTGATAGGTATTCTTTCTCTCAGCAATAGAGAAAATTCATGGTCAAAGGCATTGGCATAGGTGAGTTTAGCTGATGTTTCAGTAGGCTTAATTTCTGCTGGAATCCTACTATACATTTTGTTGAATCTTTTGGAAAAATCTGCAATAGTTTCCTCTTTTTTCCTTCTGAGAGCTCCAAACACAGTTATATAATAGGTGTGGTATTTTGTGTCTCCCCATTGCCTCATGAAAAGATCATGGAGCTCTTCAATTATAGTAATTGAGTTGGCAGGAAACTCTCTGAACCACTTCCTTACATCCCCATCAAGGCTCTGAACAAATACCCTCATCCATACATCTTTGATCTCAATGTTTTGATTGTCAGCATAACTTAGGAAAGCCTCCCAATCTTCTTCAGCAGTGGTCTCTCCCTGGCCATTGAACCTAGGCATATATTTCTGGTAATCACCTCCAGGCAAAGCATGTAAAGGCTGAGGTAAGACTAATGGTGCATACCTGGCTGCAACCATGCGGTCCATCATATCCATGGGAGGATTTTGGGCTGCCATCTTTGGACTGACAGGTTTTGAAGATGAGGAAGCTTGACTGGAACTTGTTTGAAAGGGGCTCTTTCCTATTTTCAGCTTAAAGAGAGGTATTTTACCAGGAGAAGCAGTCTTGGCTTTCAAAAAGGTTTGAGGATTAGTAAAAACTTGAAAAGTGCTCTCAGGATTGGTAGGTTTCACCCAAGGTGAGGTTTCAGCTGAATGTAGTAAAACACCCAACCGGTCAGGGTCACAAGAGGCTGGTAGAGATTGAGACATTCTGAGTTTTCTTGAAACCCCTGAATGTAATGGTGAAGTAGGTCTACTCCTGGTTCCCACTCCTCTAGAAGCCAGTGTGACAACTTTGGTGAAAAATAGCCTTAAAAGTGCTGGTTCAAGTCCACCTCTTGAACCAGGAAAACTGATAAGTATTCCGGGGAAGATATGCTTCAGCTTCGTCCCTGGCAACGGCGCCAAAGATGTTTGTGCCAGAAATTGTTTCTAAGGCCAGAGAAACAAGCTAACACACACTCAAGATAAAATTCAATAAAACAGATAGGTTTAGGGTTTATGTAATGTGTCTTTGGTTGTGAACTTTGAAAACAGTCAGGGAATACATTCATAACTAAAGCAACTACTAAATCATAAGCAATAAAAGATGAAGATGCATGATATATCTAACAAGATCAAACAGAAACAGTATTGAGGTTCATACATAAATGACAGGCATTACCAGAATATAAACATAAACCAGTCAATGAATCTATCAATTTAAGCAACTAGAAAAGATGAAAATGAAGCCAATACATAAATCTGAAGGGTAAAAGTCATATATATCTCATAGTTTCATCAACCACTGCATACAAGAGTTTTGTACCTTGCTCATGAACAAGTCTGAAAACCAACTGAGCTTGAAGACCTCCTGAAAGCTCTCAAAAATCGAACCCTGCTAATGATTCTCTCATCTCCCTAAATAGAGTTTCTTTACAAAATCAATTGGGTCTAAAACCCGAACTGCCTCCATCAACTCGCTGGAGTAAGGTAAAAAGTATAAACTTACAAAATTACCAAATATGCTAAAAATAGTAAATTATTAACATATGTGTTTACTCAAAAGATAACAACTAACTAAATGACAACTGGCATAAATATCTTTTGCTGCTTCTGCCAACAAGGCAATACCATCTAGCCCTTGTGACTTCCTCTTTGCTTTCTTTTGTTTCTTCTCCATGTCATTAATGTTCTTTATGAGCTCCTTGTTTCTCTGTTGTAGGTCCTGGATTGTTTCCTCCAACTTTGTGGAATGCCTATCAGTAGCTCTTTTCCTTTTTAGCACCTCTTTAGATACTTCTGATAGCTCCAGGAAATGGTTATGGACATCCTCCAGTTCTTCTATAAGCCCTCTGTTGAATTTCAATAACCCATCATTAACCTCTTGTAAGTGTTTCATCTGTTGCTTGTACTTCTGAATACTTTCCTGCAAGTTTTCTTCATCAAAATTAGGGATTTCAGGTATATTTTCATCCTTCATTAAAAAGTCTGAGAAATCAGTAGGAATACTAGGCTCTTTTATAATTCCTGCTTCACTGAGTATAGCTTCATCTTCTTCCTCCCACTCCTGATTTTCAACAGGACATGCTTTTGCCTTTTCTTCTTACTGATGTTTTAAGAGTTTATCTTTTATCTCAAAAATTATTGCAGATAATTTAGATGCAGGCTTGCTTGAATCTTCTAATGATCTTGATGAACTCTTGACTTCTGCAGGATGTACATAAGGAGATTTTACAGCTGCTGGCTTCTTCCCTTTTCTGATAGCTTTCTTAATTTCTGGATTTTCATCAGGGGATACATCATCTAACACAGTAACTTCATTTGTGTATAACCTGGGATTGAGCAATTTTTTCATGTTCAGTCTTAGCTTGTTCCTCGACCTAGTTTTAGGTCTGAAATATGATGCTTTTTCTCCTGGCATTTTCAACTCCTTTCCATGATGCTGGATAGCAACCAACTCTACTATTTCAAACTTACCCCTCTTTCTGTTAGGTTTTGTTGCTTTGCTGCCTGAAGAAGGAATCTCTCTGTAGGTTTCAGTTTCAATTGTAGTTTTTTCTACCTGCTCCTCTTCTAAAAGGTAACCTTCATCATCAGACAATACAGTAATGGGGCTTCTCTGCTTGACTTACAATTCTTCTTCATGCACAGTAACCTTTTGTGTATCAGCAGTTTTCATTTCATGAGGGACCTCTGTTGGTACCATGGGCTG
The DNA here is from genome assembly GCA_001517045.1 of Pseudotsuga menziesii. Lineage (NCBI taxonomy): Eukaryota > Viridiplantae > Streptophyta > Pinopsida > Pinales > Pinaceae > Pseudotsuga > Pseudotsuga menziesii. Next base: position 115,407 of record LPNX010694545.1, read on the forward strand.
TAGCGGCTGCTTTTGGTCTTCAAACAGTGAGTACTTGCCTTTGCTACTTGCTGAAAATAATTTGGGTCTATTATCCTTTTTCACCTGCTCTGATGCTTCCTGAACTTTGACCTCTGGCCTATCTTCAGGCTTAGACTTTTTACCTAATTTTCTCATCAAAACCTTACCTTTATCAGCTTGCCTTTTAGGTTTCTCATCTTCTTCTTTGGTTTGGAAACCAGACCAAAAGATGAAAAAGTCCCATGTCTTCCCTTCATGTTGCAAAACAGTGTTGATGATTAACTTGATTAGTCCATGATGAAAAATTGACTGAGATGTATGGTATTCATGTTGCTTAACCGTACTGGACATTTTCTGCAAGCTTCTCAGAAAAAAGAATGGCAAGTTCATCTTTGACACTCCCACCATGTGCTGCAAAAACCTGAAATGGTACTTGAATACATAAGCGTACCTTCCTTCACAAGTAACATAGATCTGCAGTATCCTGATTGGCTCAACCCACTCTCTTCTGAAATGTTGAATAAGGATGCCTTTATTCCAATCAGGAATGACATTAGGTAAAAGATATATTTGTGGATCAAAGTCAAAAGGCAGCTTCTTGAACCATGGTTCACCCTCATTTTTAATCCTTGTGGCTTCTAAGATCAGTTCCACTGTCAGCTTGAATTTGAGAGCATTAAAGGTCACCATGTCATTTTTTAAACCTTGAGCAAACTTACAGGATACTTCTGCATTATATCCATCTATCTTCTTAAAGAAGTCCATCCAACCTGCTTGCTGAAACAATTCAACACATCCAGGGAGGTTTTCAACCCATCCTACATCAGTTGGCTCTGCTCTATTCACTTTACCACTTTTGCCCATTGTTTCATGAAAAACTGAAAGTTGTATGATTTTCAGTAGATGGTCTATGAACTGCTTTTTTGCTTCTCAAGCCTCTTAACAACTCCCTGCAATTTTCTTGACAAACCTGTTTGTTCTTTTTCAGAAAACAAAATAAATCTTACCAACAGGTGGAAGAATTCAAATCACCGAGGGCTTCAAATGCTCCTTCATCAAACTTGAGAGTAAGATTCAATCATGAATGAGACTGTCACAACAACAAAATAACACTGCCCATCTTTAAGATGCACAATAAACCATAATGTCGAAATGTTTTAGGCTACAGGCTACTCAAACTCCTCATTTTTGGGTTAAGGAAACTAGATATCATGTATAATATACATTCAGATATGACATTCTCCTTCAATACAAACTAAGTTAAGTCATAGAAAACAACACTTAGATCAATTTAAGTATCCAGGCTTTTCAATGCAACTGAGGACTGTCATTGAATGTAGTTGCTCTAATTCCAGTATTGTATTTTAATTCCTGTGTATCAATACCAGTATCAATTTTCAAACCCCAACTTCCTCACAGTGTCAAACTTTGCAAATGTAATATCAACCATAGGTTTCTCAACTGGAGACTACTTGTAAGGTAGATGAGCAAACAAAATCTTCTGCAATATATTCACATTAGCTTCCTGTAGCCTTAATACTGAAAATGACATTAGGTCTGCCAACAATCCTAGTCATTCAACTCGTTAAACTCAATGTGCATAATTATCAGAGCTTTTGGTGTAATTTGAGTGCTAAAACATAAACAGCTTTCACCTCAGACTGTTTCGAACTTCAATAACTGGATAGTTCAAACCTAGAGCTATTTTTTAGTGCTCTGTTCAACAAAAATTCTCAAACTGACTCAAACAGCTATTTCTTTGGTTAAAATCTCATTTAAAAGCATAATTCATCCTTTCCATCAATCAATTTTATAGAATGATCTCCACTGGAAGAAACCCTAAATTGATGAACATTTCTTGGTGACTGCGGAATACCTGCTAATGCTCCGCTATAGTTGCTTTAAATCTGACTCTGAGCTGTTTAATGGCTGAACATGTGTCTTGATATGTTTAATTTGATTACAGATATGAAAATAGAGAATCCCTAAACTCTAGGTAACCTTCATAAACCTCGTCTCTGCTCTGCAGTGACATAATCCATCCTTTTCACGGTTATGGTTACCCCACGAACCCTTTTGCCTTTGATAGTGCAGGTAAAAGGAAAATCATGCCACATTAGACTGATATTTGCTGCTAATTGTTAAACCAAACCGCATTAATAGTAATGATGGTCATGATTTGCTTCACGAATTAAAACCACCTGGAATCATGTTAAATCTGAAGCACGCACGTATCAAACAACTCACAATATGGGATTAGTCATTGACCGATTGAAATCATGACAAAATTTTGCTTAAAAATTGGGGAAAAAGAAGGCCGCGATATTCTTGTAGCGTGCCTTTGGTGATTTTTCGCTCCATTGCTACAAGAATATCTTTAGTGCTATTTTTTTCGCTCTTTTTCAGCTTTTGGACACTTTGTATGAAGTTTATAAAATTGCTTGAGTGGTGATCATGCCTTATTGTGCTCAGAATAATCATTTGTGAATCCATTTTTGATATAATGACTTTTAAAATCCTTCAACAAAAAACAAACCTATGGCTTAAAACTAAAATTTTCAAAAACAAGATCAAAATTTCATGTAAACACTAAACAAAATTTCCTAAAGGAGGAGAAATCAAAACAAATTAAATGACTAACTTGAAATAAAAAGCAAATCAAACCAAAATTAAAGAAACAAAACCAAAATTTGAAGAAACCAATTACTGACTAAACAGCAGGAAGCTTAGCATTTCTGCGTGCCATTGAGAAGTAAGTGTCGAATCCAATCTCACCCCCAGTCCACCCATATCATGGAGGAACATCCCCAAACATTGTAGTTGTTTCAAGGAATTGATCATAGTAGGAGAACGTGTTTCTTGGGATGTATGTTAGACCAGCATCAACCATTTGCTTCCATGTTGCACCTCTCAAATTATTTTCTACATTCTCCAAGTTAGTTGCACTGCTCTTGCCATTCCAAAAGGATTCAAGTGAAAACTTGCGTTCTCTCTTGGGAGAAATGCGGAGATAACCAACCACATGGGAAGCCATGATTTAACGACTTTGAATCCTGATCAAGCGACAAAAAATGGATGCTTGTAAACTCTCAAACAATAACATGGGTGCATTGAGCACTTTGAAGAATATCTAATACAAAATATTTTTAATTGTATACATTGATAAGATTCCAACATCCCAGTCAGAACCAAACAGGACTATGAGACCATAACATCAACTAGCTGAATCAAGGCTATTAATATGAACTTTAACATAACTTTATTCAAGTACTGACTACTGAACAAAGGATTATGTAGTTGAATCATGTCCATTGACCATATTACATTGGGAAAAGGGTTCAAACTCACTAGTAATTCACATTATTATACCCAGTGCATATTTACAGGCCAATATTAAGCCACAAGGACAGATATAGATATTCTTTTATAGTCTCCCCTACTGCAAATTCATTCCAACCTAGATACAGAACCAACATGGGTCTACAGGACTGGGCTAAATATGCCCAAAAAATAGTGCACACCTAAACATCTAAACTGCAATGATAAAAAATTAAGGATGGACTGAAGGATTATATAGCATTTGACTGGACTGCAAAGTTACAATATTTGTGGAAAGGAGCCTACTTCTAACATATCAGTGATAGGGAAATTAGCTTGAAGCAGGTCTAAGACGTATTTACGAGATAACACCAAAAGCATAGGAAACCAGATGATGCAACTAGCATAGATCCATCTTAAACCCATATCTATCAAGCACCAAGAGGGATCCAATTTCTTGAGCTGCAATTTCTTTTGGATGTGTAAAAAATTTAGTATAAAAAATGTATACCTCAATAAATTGGATGCATCGGTGCTTGATAGACCTAGATTTAAAATAGATCTTTACTGGTTTGATTTATTTTTATTTATAACTAAACATATTATTCTTTTGTGATGTGGGTTATAATTACCACATCAGCATTACCCACGTTACATGAATACATCTCCCACATACTGGGCTGCAGAGAACCTCGCTACTCTCGGTGCAATCATGCCCCTCACCGCTCTAAAATTGGTGAAAAGCTATGGTTTAATTTGCTGAGAGATCATTTTCATGGTTTTCGTGAGAATCTTAAGCCTCTTTTCCAGTTCAATGAATACTCTGTCATCATGGAAGCCAGTATAGGCCTCCCTAGCCAGGATGATCATCATGACAGCCAGTATAGACCTCACCAGACATGATGATCATCAGGGATGTATGCAGTTATGTTTCAACCCTGAGTGTTCACTCAAATAAAAACCTAAAATACTATGGAATCATATTATTCTTCACACAACTGCCTATATAGATTGGATATTTCAATCAAAATTACAAATCAAATTAACAACAAATGTCTGCACACAATAATGAAAACACTAGTACAGATCTTGGGTTGTGATTGCAGAGACCCGTGAACTTTAACATTAGTAAAGATGCTAGGTTTTCATTGTGAAGATTCATGTCCAAATTCCATGGAAGACATGCATTCCCACTAATATATCGAAAATACAAAATCTGTAGCATTAATGAGTTGTTAGGATCCATTACTCCCCAGCAATCAACCTAAAATATTTACAATTACCTAAAACAAACATCAAAATTGGGGATCATAGCTCTTCACTAGATAATACAAACACATCTAAATATACATATCTGAGTTCCAATATTTGATACATTACTCATTTTTGTGAACTCAAGACCCTATTTTAAATGAGTCTTTACAACTGTTAATATTCAATATACCAATGCATAATCTAGATTCAATTCATTGTTTCTCTGTGAATCACACGCATAGAGTTGATAGATCACCCTAAACTGTGGAGTGCGCGTGGGTTCTCTGGATGTAGCAAAACAAATGATGAAGGTTTTTCAACTTCACCTTCTGAAGTACGAATAAAAAACATGAAATGGAACTAGAAGGGAGAACTGACCTGCAAAGGAATCGGTGGCAGCAGCTGTAGAGTGTATATCCTCTACTGCATTTCCAAAAGTCTTGAATGGAGTATGACTGTGTGGACATATCTAGATATATATACAGACATAGAGAGTTTGTGGTGGTCAAAATTAAATCCTAGTGGGTAGTTAGCCCATGGGATGGTTGTTGTCATTTTACAATTATGCCCCATCCCATCCACAATGGACCTTCATGTGATATGATCCAACAATTAGAACAATTTTAGGAACATGATTTCCATTTTATTCCCAGAGTTAGGTGTCATTAGATTTAGTAGCCACCTTTGACTCGATAATCATAATTTTTCTATTATATATCATCACCAAATCTCTTGGTAGTCTTTCACTGTGGTGAATTAGGTCAAGCAAACAACACACTTTTCTTTCGTGGTGAACTGCTTGGTGCCTATAGTTTGGATTTTATGCATGTGAAAGGATAGAATAGTTCATGTCATCTCCGTGGTTGAGCTATAACGTTTTCATACTGTTTTTATTTTTATTTGTTGGAAAATTTTTAAGGGCGTCAATCCTTTGGTAATATAGTTCAATAAAAATGTAAAAAATTGAACGGAAGAAATACTAAAATTAGATATAACTACCTCAAGGGAGCATTCAACATCTCAAGGGCGCATTCGACAGTGGTGAGAATTGAATTCATTAGGTATAACTACCTGAAGGGAGAACTCGACACAGATTAAAATCAAAGTCATTCAAACCTTGAAAAGTTTTTAAAGTTTATATCCCATAGGAAACCCCAAGACCCTCTTAAACGCAAAATTCATGGAGAACCGAAATTAGGGTTTTCAATTGCGAACAAATTCTTGTTGTAGAGAGATCCACTATTGATTCCCTAAGGTTGCAAGAACTGAGAATGACTTACCTCTTTGGACAAAAACTCCAATATGCTCCTGTGTAGTGATGCTTAATAATTTAATTCTGATGAATCAAGGAGCTTTGTCTGGTCTACATTCTATCTCCCCCTTCAGATGCCAAGTATAGGGTTTGAGGTTTTCCAAATTATGCAACACACTTGTGGAATTACCCAATTGTGCCAATTCATTGTTTTGCGACAACTCTAAATGAAAATGAATATATTTATTTTCTTGCTTTTTTTTATATTTTTTTTGTTATTTATTATATATTATTTATAATATAATATAAAACTAGTATACAATTATTTATATATACCAATTCATTATTTGGTGGCAACTCCAAATGAAAATGAATATATTAATTTT